>CM050176.1:54238435-54360935 GCA_027410445.1 Discoglossus pictus
TATGCTTTTGCATACTCCCTTGAGCTGTAACTACTGAATGCTTGTCCTGATGTACTATCCTTGGAGTCTGTGGTGGTTTTGGTGTCCGGTGCGGTGCTTGTAGTCCTCGGCGCAAACTTGGACGCGTCTATCAACGGAGGTACCCGGTCGGGGTGCCAGGAGATCCGTTACAGATAGATAGATAGATAGAGGGATAGATAGATATAGACAGATAGAGGGATAGATAGATAGAGGGATAGATAGATAGAGGGATAGATAGACAGATAGATAGATAGAGGGAGGGATAGATAGATAGAGGGATAGATAGATAGAGGGATAGATAGATAGAGGGATAGATAGATAGATAGAGGGATAGATAGATAGATAGATAGATAGATAGATAGATAGATAGATAGATAGAGGGATAGATAGATATATAGAGGGATAGATAGATATAGACAGATAGAGGGATAGATAGATAGAGTGATAGATAGATAGATAGATAGATAGATAGATAGAGGGATAGATAGATAGATAGAGGGATAGATAGATAGAGGGATAGATAGATAGAGGGATAGATAGATAGACAGATAGATAGAGGGATAGATAGATATATAGAGGGATAGATAGATATAGACAGATAGAGGGATAGATAGATAGATAGAGGGATAGATAGATAGAGGGGTAGATAGATATAGACAGATAGAGTGATAGATAGATAGATAGATAGATAGAGGGATAGATAGATAGAGGGATAGATAGATAGAGATAGACAGATAGATAGAGGGATAGATAGATATAGACAGATAGAGTGATAGATAGATAGATATAGATAGAGTGATAGATAGATAGATAGATAGATAGATAGATAGAGGGATAGATAGATAGAGGGATAGATAGATAGAGGGATAGATAGATAGAGATAGACAGATAGAGGGATAGATAGATATAGATAGAGGGAGGGATAGATAGATAGATACAGAGACAGGCCCCCTTCCATCCCACTGTATTATATATATATAGTATATTATCATTATATCCGGTATCTGTTCCTGTCCTTATCCCCCTCAGTCACAGACACAAATAACTTCCTGTATCATCTCCTGATCATAACTGGGACATTAATCGCTTTATTTACCTGCTGAGAGCACGGACACACAAGTGATCCGCTGTAGGCCGCAAGCACTATAAAAGAACCGGAAGTGAATGTAGCGGAAGTCCTTGCATTAAACTTCAAGTCCCAGAATGCACAACCGGAAACAACTCGGCACATTAGGGTCGGGTCTCTAGAGTAATCCTGTTTCCATGGTGACGCTGTGTATATAAATCTGTCTCTCAATCTGCATTTAAACAAATACAACGATATAACTGAATTTTTTTTAATTTTATTGATCTGCCTAGCAACTATTGACGTCACCGCTTGTGCAATTATTTTATTGGCCAGGGCAGTTTCTCATGTTATTGTGTTACAGTGACTGTGTGGGACATCTATGTGGAGCTGCACAGCCCTGGGGATCCAAGTGATGCACATGTTAGGGAGTTTATGTGTCACATTTAGTGTATATATGTATATGTTGTGGTAGGGAGGACTATCTGAGGACCTGGACTTTTATGTAAGTTTAATATACTCTAGATGGCTTCTTATTTACATTAGAGTTAGATAATATAATGTATAGAGATAGATAGATGTGTGATGTCATTATGTGGAAGCTTAGTAAAAAGATGGTGATCTGATCTGAAATCCAAATGACTTTATACATTTTCACCTTACATGTGGTGGCAAAATATATAAACTTGTCACTGGAATCTTACGTTGTATCTTCTGGAAAATATTTAACTTTAACTTAAAATAAATATACATTTTATTTTAATAATACAGTATATAATTACCATAACTATCATAGTATTAACATTTTAATGATCTTGTTCATATGTATTGTATATGTACTGTATATACATATATAATCAGACTCTTTATTACATTGTATCTCTGCACTACTGTATAAGTGTTTTATAGTTACCATACAAATGATTTATGAGGTGTAAAGGGTTAAGTTTTCCCTTGTTACCAGAATGGCGTATGTTTATAACTTTCCTCTGACAAGAGTCCCTCTGTTAGGCCCAGTACACAGACGCACTCTCCTGTTCTGCCATATTGGACGGTCACTCAGAGGTTATCCTGGGACACGATGAGGGAAAGAGGAGAATATTGGATTGAAAGATAAACCACAATGTCACAACCCAGTCTTTGTTGGGCTTCAAAAGGCCAAGGTGACCAATCCTACCGGCAGGATGACCTGGTTCTGTATCCCGCACACAGGACGGCTTAACCAGGTTTTAGGACAAGTTGTGATTCTCAGGACAAGTTGCTGGGTTTCAGGACAACCTGGAGAAATTAATTTGTGACTAAAAATATAATAAACACCTTCCCTCTAAATTAAACACACCATCAAATGTGTCACAAACAAAGCGTCATCTTTATTTTTCAGTACACCTTTTTATACAGCATTTGTCCCTTCCTTGTGCCACTTCAATGTTTAAATACCAGTTTGACACATTTTGCCTCATTTGAATTTCCCCTCTTGGGCTAGGTCTCCAAAGAAACAGTGCCAGACTGTCTATTTCCCCAGCTTGTTGCTGATGTGACTATGGCCCCAGATGTCACACATCTCCGGTCAGTGTGTGGACACAGCAGTGGTTTGTTAGGATACTGTGTACTCTGGAGCCAGAGGGTCTGGACAAGGGGTGGAGGTCTAACCCTGGTTAGGGACCAGAAATCTAAAGACCTAGGTTATTGGAGAGAAGGTCTCCACTGCTAGGGGAACCTAGAGGAGGGTTGTGAGGTTGGTTAGCACACAAGAGTACCCTTTAAGCAGGGAAACTGATATTCCCAGGGAATGGTGTGTTTAGGGGAAATAGTGGTTAGGTGTGTCCGCTCACTAGCCGACTTCCTCCTGGGTGGCAAAACCTTTACTGAGTTGGAGGGGGTTGGCTAGGGGAGATGAGGTAGCTCCAGGGTGAATTCACCTTAAGTGAGTGACAAGGACATTCATAACATTTCTAGCAACTCTGGATCCCTATTAAATTTAATGGGGGGTTAGGAACAATGGCTAATTCAAGTATTTCCGAATTTAGAGATAATAACAAGAAAAAAGATCAAAGGACTTGACACCACTTGACCTCTGTCTTTTGAAACAAAGGGTCTCGGTGTCTGTCTGACAGCCTAGTTAACAATACTTGATGACTTGATCAGATCCGTGAATCTCCCATAGAAGTCTATGGAGCCCGATCTACTGCTTACCAGAAGTCTGATTCGAGGCAAGAGACTGACCCTGTGACTTGGAGAAAACCGGGTATCACGGTTGGCTACTGGAAGTGCCTTTACATCACCCTTTACGTCACCCTTAAAGCAGTACTGCCCAAAAAATATTTTTATTGGCTGAATGCAATAGTTGTACCTGAAACGCGTGTTACACATAGAATGAGTGCCCTGAATAATTGTAAATTTACCCAGAGCACTCTAGGCTTGGGTGACCCAGTGGAAAAAATTTTTGGTGGGGGATCCCAAGGAACCAGAAGGCTTATGGCTATATTTAACTATTTGATGAATCAGAGGAGGAAACAGATAATCTTTATTTTTCTTGTATATTTAAATATGTATTAAAATGTTAATAAATTAAATGAAGCAGAAATGGGACATTATTACCCTGGAAACATATTAAAGATCATATGATTCCTAGAGGACTTCTTATACAACTTTTGATCAGGATAATGATGAGTTCCTACAGGAATGGTATAACGTTAGATGGTGATCTAAGGGATCAGTCACAGAGGATGTTATGGAAACTCTCAGATAAACAATGCAAAGGAAAAATACGTCTGATTTTGGAAAGTAAAGATTTTATAGAAATGTCATCAGGAACAATAGATAAGATTAAACATACGGAGTATGAAATGATAGTCGGACAATAGGCAACGTCTGAAAGATAAATTGGACAAAACAATAATATATGAGAAAGAAAATGAGAGAAAGTTGTATGAGGAGAATGCGAAATAACACCTGAGAAAAAAAAAAAATAGAAATAATTAATTTAATTCTTCAAGAAATGTTTTTAGGCCGTGATGGAATAGACAATTTCATCACAAATTTTGTAGAAAACGCTCATAATCAGAGAAATTTACAGCCTCACATAGAAGTTCAAAATACAGTAAGTTGGACATACAGAAAGGAGTAGGACCAATAATCCTGCTTCTTTTGTTACTCTTATTTAGTCATTCAGTTGTGTCTGACTCTCTGTGACCCTATGAACCACAGCACACCAGGCATATCTGTCAGTTACTGCCCCTCTAAGCTCATGTTCATTGCTTCAATTACCTCATCTTTCTATCTCAGCCACTGCTGTGCCTTCAATTTTTACCACATTATTATTATTATTATTATTATCGTTTATTTGTAACGCGCCAACATATTCCGTAGCGCTATACATAAATTAAGTTACAGGCAATGACAAGTTAAAGATTCATACATTGCAAAGAGTGGATGGCCCTGTCTTTGAGCTTGGAATCCAGTGTCCATAGCGCTTTCCCTAAAGCACTGCGCAGGATTGAAACTCGCAGACTTACAATCTAAAAGTTAAAGTTTGTATGTGGTACAGTAGGGAGAGAGTAGTGCTGAGCAGTGCTGAGCATGTTAGGGAGGAAGGTTATAGGCTTCTTTAAAGAGGTGCGTTTTTATTGATGTTTTGAAGGATTTAAGGCAGGAGGATAGTCTGGTGAAGCGAGGCAGGGAGTTCCAGAGAATAGGGGCAGCGCGAGAAAAGTCCTGGAGGCGGGAGTGGGAGGAGGTGAAAAGAGTGGTAGAAAGAAGAAGATCGTTAGCAGAACGAAGAGGGTGTGTGGGGGAGTATTTGGAGATGAGAGCAGAGATGTATGGGGGTGTGCTGTTGTTGAGGGCTTTATAAGTTAGGGTCAAGATTTTAAACTTTATTCTGGAGGCTAAGGGAAGCCAGTGGAGTGATTGACAAAGAGGAGCTGCCGACACTGAACGATGTGTACTGAAGATGAGTCTGGCGGAGGCATTTATTATGGATTGAAGTGGGGAGAGGCGAGTGATGGGCAGGCCAACAAGGAGCGAGTTGCAATAGTCAAGACGAGAAATGATGAGAGAGTGTATTAGAATCTTAGTAGTGTCTTGTGTAAGGTAATGGCGTATTTTGGATATGTTTTTTAGATGGAAAAGACAGGATTTGGTTAGAGACTGTATGTGTGGGATGAAAGAGAGGGCAGGGTCCAGTAGAACCCTGAGACAACGGGCTTGGGAGGTGGGAGTGATGATGGCGTTGTTGACAGAGAGAGAGATGTGAGGAATTGAAGCTGTAGTAGAGGGTGGGAAGATTAAGAGTTCAGTCTTAGACATGTTGAGTTTCAGAGGGTGGGCGGACATCCAAGAGGATATACTAGAGAGGCAGTCGGAGACGTGTGCTAGAAGAGAGGGGGATCTGGTGCTGAGAGATAGATTTGGTTGTCATCTGCATAGAGATGGTACTGGAACCCAAAAGAGTTTATTAGGGTGCCAAGTGAGGATGTGTAGATGGAGAAGAGGAGGGGGCCTAGGACTGATCCTTGGGGTACTCCAATAGACAGGGGGTGAGGAGAAGAAGATGTGCCGGGGAAGGAGACGCTAAATGATCGTTCTTGGAGGTATGATGAGAACCACAAGAGAGCAGTGTTTCGAATGCCGAGGGAGGAGAGAATGTGGAGTAGAATTGAATGGTCAACTGTGTCAAAGGCGGCAGAGAGATCCAGGAGAAGCAAAATAGAAAAGTGGCCTTTAAACTTGGCGGTGAGCAGGTCATTGGTGACTTTTATAGGGGCTGTCTCAGTCGAGTGTTGGGGTCGAAAGCCGGATTGGAAAGTGTCCAGAAGAGAGTTAGAGGAGATGAAACTGGTAAGGCGGTTATAGACGAGCCGCTCCAGCAGTTTGGAAGCCAGGGGAAGTAGAGAGATAGGGCGATAGTTGGATGCAACGTTAGAATTGGATGAGGGTTTCTTGAGAGTGGGTGTAATTATGGCATGTTTTAGAGATGATGGAAATGTGCCAGTGGTAAGGGAAAGGTTGAAGATATGTGTGAGAGCTGGGATTAGTGTAGTAGAGAGGGGAGTGATGAGCTGAGATGGAATAGGATCTGAAGGACAGGTGGTGAGGTGAGAGGATGATATTAGGGTGGAGACTTCATCTTCTGTTGCAGGGGTAAAGAAGTCCAGAGTGCCTGTGGGAATGGAGGGGGGGTAGATTGGGTGTTGTTGGTTAATTGAGTTAGTTGAGAGAGTGAAGTGTGTGAGCCACGGTGAGAGGAGAGTTCATTGTGGATAGATTGAGTTTTATGAGTAAAATGGTTGGCAAAGTCTTCAGCCGTGAGACAGGAAGGGATGGGGGGAGGTGGTGGGCGGAGGAACGTATTGAAAATGGCAAAAAGACGTTTTGGGTTAGAGGACAGAGTTGTTATTAGTGATGTAAAGTACTGCTGTTTGGCCAGGTTGAGGGCAGAGGAGTAGGAACGTAGCATAAACTTGTAGTGAAGGAAATCTGCTGCGGAGCGTGATTTCCTCCATAGTCGTTCAGCAGAGCGGGAGCACTTCTGAATGTAACGTGTGTGTGTAGTGTGCCATGGTTGTGGATGAGATTGAGGGTGTCTGTGTGTAGTTGTGGGGGCAAGGGTGTCAAGAGTGGAAGAGAGAGTAGAGTTGTAGTGTGAGGTGGCAGTGTCAGGGCAGTTGAGGTTGGTGATAGTGCTGAGAAGAGGTTGGAGCACAGTGGATAGTTGGGTAGGGCCGAGTTCTATCAGGTTTCTGTGGGTTATTGTGGCTGGGGTTAAAGAAGTGTGATGGGAGGAAAAATTTGTTGAGGTTGAAGGTAAGGAGGTGATGGTCAGATAGAGGGAGAGGGTGGATGACTAGGTTGGAGGTATGGGTAATATTGGTAAAAATAAGGTCAAGAGAGTGTCCAGCATGGTGAGTTGAAGAATCTGTAAGTTGTGAGAGGCCGAGGGAAGAGGTGAGTGCAAGTAGTTTGGCGGCTGCTGCGGAGGTGGGGGTGTCAATGGCAATGTTGAAGCCGCCAAGTATCCGTGTGGGAATGTTGGAGGAAAGAAAGTGTGGGAGCCAGGCGGAAAAGTTATCGAGAAATTGAGACGGAGTACCTGGGGGGCGATAGATTACAGCAACACGTAGAGAGATAGGAGAGAAGAGGCGGATAGTATGAGCTTCAAAAGACAAAAATTGGAGGGATGGGACAGGGGGTATGAGGTGGAACGTACAGCGAGAAGAAAGTAATACACCCACACCACCACCTTGTTTGTTCCCAGGTCTAGGTGTGTGACTGAGGTGACAACCCCCATGCGAGAGTGCTGCAGGGGAGGCAGTATCAGAAGAGGAGAGCCAGGTTTCAGTAAGAGCCAGTAGATTGAGGGAGTTGGTAGTAAAAAGGTTGTGAGTGAAAGTGAGTTTATTACAGATAGATCGTGCGTTCCAGAGAGCACAGGAGAAAGGAAGAGTGGAAGTTTTGTGACAAGTGATGGGTATCAAATTCTGTGTTTTTCTGGTGTTTTCTGCCCTTGGAGTAGAGCGTGGCTGAAAGCAGGTAGAAATGAGGGATGGACCTGGGTTAGGGGATATGTCTCCAGCAGCTAGCAGAAGGAGGAGTGAGAGAATATGGGAGTGGGACTTACAGTGATGTTTCTGCTTATGAGTGTTGGGGAGGGGATGAGATTGGGATTGGAGGAGAGAGAATAGCTTGTGGGAGCAGAGAAGAGGAGAGGAAAGCAAAGAGGGTGAGATGGTTATAGTATTGGGAGTGTGATATGGATAGGCTGCAAATGATAGTCTGAGAGAAAGGAAGTAGAAGATGAGAAGGAGAAAAAAGTGAGAGAGCATTTCGACACAGTGTGTAGGTGTAGGGAGTAGATGAGATAAAAGTGTGAGAGTTAAAGTAAAATTGTTAGTGCCCGAGATGGGAGAGTAGCTGGGTTGTGTGGAATTATATATATATATATATATATATATATATATATATATATATATATGGGTTGTTTTTTTTGTATTAAATTAGTTGAATAATTTGAAGCAGATGGTGCTGAGTGAGCAGGTGTAGGTCAGATGAGTATCTATAAATTGAGACAACGCAAGGGTGGGTGGGAGTGGGGCAGAGAGAGCAGTGTCTGTAGGAAGCCAGGTGAGAGTTTAAAAAGATGGATCCTGGAGGCTGGAACAGAGAAGAGATAGTTTGAGGCTAGCCCAGTATTTATGCATTTAAAAGGAGCATTTGTTGTAGACAGATATGAAGGTGTGAAGGGGGCGGGGAGATTGTGGTGGAGAAATACAGTGTGAAAGCTTACAATTTAACAAAGTAGTAATAAAGTTACTATGTGAACAAAAATCATATCAGGTAAGGATATTCATAATTAGTGTTACAGGAGGATACAGTAGAGTCAAAGGTGAATCAATTAGATGGCTGTAGATACCTTGTAGCAGTGTTTGTAAGAAGCCAGGTGAGAGTTTAAAAAGATGGATCCTGGAGGCTTGTAGCATCAGAGTCTTCTCTAGAGAATCATGTCTTCTCATGATATGGACTATATTTGAGCTTCAGCCGCATGATCATAGCTTCCAGTGAATAGTTTGTCTTGATTTCCTGAAGTACTGAGTTATTGGATCTTCTTGCAGCCCAAGGGACTCTAAGCTGTTTTCTCAGACACTACAATCCAAAGGCGTCAATTCTCCAGTGCTCAGACTTCTTTATGGTCCGGCTCTCACGTCCGTATGTTACTACTAGGAATACCATGGTGCTAACTATGAGGCTATTTGTTGATAAAAAGGATAGAGATTATTTTGTAAATAATATAATATTGTGCACATTAAATGGTCTAAATTTAATTTCAGTTAACTACTTTGGGTATAATTGTCATTTTTATATGGAACAGAAAAACACAGCAATGGGAACCAGTGTTACACGCTATTATGAGCTTCTTTTCATGGGTTTTTGTTTCATTTTTTGTGTATATAAAGGGTAATAATGTATTTTAGTGTATATAAATGGTAAGAATGTATTTTAGTGTATATAAAGGGTAATAATGTATTTTTAGTTTATATAAATGGTAATAATTTATTTTGGTGTATATAAATGGTAATAATGTATTTTTAGTCTAAATAAAGGGTAATAATTTATTTTGGTGTATATAAATGGTAATAATGTATTTTTTGTGTATATAAATGGTAATAATGTATTTTAGTGTATATAGATGGTAATAATCTATTTTTAATGTAAATAAAGGGTAATCATTTATTGTTAGTGTATATAAATGGTAATAATGTATTTTTAGTGTATATTAGTGATCAAATTTTCTGTTCGCGAACATCTGACACGAACTTCAATCAAATGTTTGCGAACGGGCAAACCCGGCGATCCGCCATAGACTTCAATGGGCAGGCGAATTTCAAAACCCACAGGGATTCTTTCTGGCCACAATAGTGATGGGAAAGTTGTTTCAAGGGGACTAACACCTGGACTGTGGCATGCCGGAGGGGGATCCATGGCAAAACTCCCACGGAAAATCACATAGTTGATGCAGAGTCTGGTTTTAAGCCATAAAGGGCATAAATTACCTAACATTCCTAAATTGTTTGGAATAACGTGCTTTAAAACATCAGGTATGATGTTGTATCGATCAGTTAGTGTAAGGGTTACACCCGCTTCACAGTGACAGACCAAACTCCCCGTTTAACGCACCGCAAAAAAACGCAAACAGTCCATTTGCATAAGGTTGGATACCAACCTAGCCATGCCCCATTCCTTGTCCTCACCGATGTCATTGAAGGTCTCTTCCTCCACCCAGCCACCAAGGGTACCCGAAAGGTGACAACAAGCCCCCTGGGACGCCTGCTGTGTTTGGTCTTCCACCTCCTCAAAGCCACCTTCCTCCTCTGACTCCTCTTCTTCAGACTCCTCTCTCTGCGTTGCCTCTGTCTGCGTTATTATAAGGTGTGTACTGTTAAGTAGTACTATTCCTATCGGTTTAATCCCTGTTACGTCCACTATCAGGTGACGTGTATATGGCATTGATTTTTGGAACAGGGAGATGGAAAAAGATGCTTGGTCGGACCTCCTACTTCAAATTTGGGACACTGCGCGTGCAATCTAAGGTGCCACCAGATATGAGTGTCACTGTGCACTGGCAAAAGTTGGCAGAGTAGATGCAATAGGCTTCACACACACGCCTGTAGGCAGGCAATTGCTATTCAATCTATTACAGTCAAAAAAGTGTTGTTTTATGTCACTGAGCACAATATAAGCTGTGAGCCTGACACAGGCAGGCAACTGAAATTAGATTACAGGAAAAAAATGGTTGTTTTCAATGTATGTTACACCACCAGGTATGAGTAGTGAAAATAAGCACAATATAAGCTGTTAGGTGTTAGCATAAAATAAATGACGTTCAAAGTTTCCTCAATGATAAAGTATAGGGGGCGAACCGAAAAGCGCATGTGTTCGCCGTTCGTGGCGGACGCGAACATGCGAAAATCGCAGCGAATAGTTCTCCAGCGAGCTGTTTGGGACATCACTAGTGTATATAAATGGTAATAATTTATTTTGGTGTATGTAAATGGTAATAATGTATTTTTTGTGTAAATAAACGGTAATCATTTATTGTTAGTGTATATAAATGGTAATAATGTATTTTTAGTGTAAATAAAGGGTAATAATTTATTTTGGTGTATATAAATGGTAATAATGTATTTTTAGTGTATATAAAGTATAATAATGTATTTTAGTGTTTATAAATGGTAATAATGTATTTTTAGTGTATATAAAGGGTAATAATGTATTTTAGTATATATAAAGGGTAATTATTATTATTATTATTATCGTTTATTTATAACGCGCCAACATATTCCGTAGCGCTGTACATAAGATAAGTTCAAGACAAAGATACATACAAATTAACACATAGTAAAACAAGGAGGGCCCTGTCTTTGAGTTTGGAATCCAGTGACCATGGTGCTTTCCCTAAAACACCTTGTGGGATTGAAACTCGCAGACTTACATCCTAAAGGTATTGTGTGAGGAAAAGGAGGGAGAGAGATTTGAGAGTGTGTTAGGGTGAGAGGTGATACGCTTCTTTAAAGAGATGTGTTTTTAGAGAGGATTTGAATGATTTGAGGTTGGAGGATAGTCTGGTGGAGCGAGGCAAGGAGTTCCAGAGAATAGGGGCAGCACGAGAAAAGTCCTGAAGGCGAGAATGAGAAGAGGTGACAAGAGTTGTGGAAAGAAGAAGGTCATTAGCAGAGCGAAGAGGGCGTGTGGGGGAGTATTTGGAGATGAGACCAGAAAGGTATGGGGGAGTGCACTTGTTGAGGGCTTTGAAAGTAAGGGTCAGGATTTTAAATTTTATTCTGGAGGCTATGGGAAGCCAGTGGAGAGATTGACAGAGAGGTGATGCCGACACTGAACGTTGCAGAGGCATTCATAATGGATTGAAGTGGAGATAGTCGGGTGGTGGGGAGGCCAACAAGAAGCGAGTTGCAGTAGTCCAGTCGAGAGATGATGAGAGAGTGTATAAGGATTTTAGTTGTGTCCTGTGTAAGAAAGTGGCGAATTCTGGAGATGTTTTTTAGATGGAGAAGACAAGATTTAGTTAGTGATTGTATGTGAGGGATGAAGGACAGGGCGGGGTCCAAAAGAACCCCAAGACAATGGGCTTGGGAGGAGGGGGTGATGATGTCATTGTTGACAGTAAGAGAGATGTGAGGAATTGAAGCTGTGGGAGAAGGAGGGAAGATTAGGAGTTCAGTTTTAGACATGTTGAGTTTGAGATGGTGGGTGGACATCCAAGAGGATATACTAGAGAGGCAGTTGGAGACATGTGTTAGAAGAGAGGGGGATAGATCTGGTGCTGAGAGGTAGATTTGGGTGTCATCTGCGTAGAGATGATATTGCAGCCCAAAAGAGTTTATAAGGGTACCAAGTGAGGAAGTGTAGATGGAGAAGAGGAGCGGGCCTAGGACAGATCCTTGGGGTACGCCAACAGACAGGGGGTAGGTAGAAGAAGAGGTGTCAGAGAAGGAGATACTGAATGATCGATTTTGTAGGTATGATGAGAACCACGAGAGAGCAGTGTCTCGAATACCGAGGGAGGAGAGGATATGGAGTAGAAGTGGATGGTCAACAGTGTCAAAGGCAGCAGAGAGATCTAGAAGAAGGAGAATAGAAAAGTGACCTTTTGACTTGGCACTAAGCAGGTCATTGGTGACTTTAGTGAGAGCTGTCTCAGTGGAATGTTGGGGCCGAAAGCCGGATTGTAAGGTGTCAAGAAGGGAGTTAGAGGAGATGAAACTGGTAAGGCGGGTATAGACGAGCCGCTCGAGCAGTTTGGAAGCCAAAGGAAGTAGAGAAATAGGGCGGTAGTTAGAAGCAATGTCAGAGTCAGATGAGAACTTTTTGAGGATGGGTGTAATTGTGGCGTGTTTTAGACAAGATGGAAACTTGCCGGTAGTTAGGGAAAGGTTGAAAATGTGTGTGAGAGCTGGGATTAGTGTGGTAGAGAGGGGAGTGATGAGCTGAGATGGAATAGGGTCCTGGGGACATGTAGTGAGGCGAGTGGATGATAGCAGGCTAGCGACTTCATCCTCTGTAGCTGGGGCAAAGCAGTTCAAAGTGGCTGTTGGATTGGGGGAGGCAAAAGAGTGGGTTAGGTTGGATAGTTGAGACGGTAGAGTGAGTGAGCCACTGTGAGATGAGAGTTCATTGCGGATATTTTCGATTTTATGAATAAAATGGTTGGCAAAGTCTTCAGCTGTGAGAGAGGAAGGGATGGGAGGAGGTGGTGGGTGGAGGAGAGTTTTGAACGTTGCGAACAGACGCTTTGGGTTAGAGGATAGGGTTGATATTAGTGAAGTGAAGTAGTGTTGTTTGGCGAGCTAGGAGCGTAACATAAATTTGTAGTGGAGGAAATCTGCAGAGGTGCGTGATTTCCTCCAGAGCCGTTCAGCGGTGCGGGAGTAATTCTGGATGTATCGTGTTTGAGTTGTGTGCCAAGGTTGTGGAAGAGAGCGAGGGCGTCTTCGTGTGGTTATGGGGGCGAGGGTATCAAGGATGGAAGAGAGTAGAGTTGTAAAGTGAGAAGGCAGTGTCAGGGCAGTTGAGGTAGGTGATGGGGCTGAGAAGGGGTTGGATATTAATGGAGAGCTGAGTAGGGTCAAGAGTAGGGTAATAATTTATTTTGGTGTATGTAAATGGTAATCATGTATTTTTAGTGTATATAAATGGTAATAATGTATTTTTTGTGTAAATAAAGGGTAATAATTTATTTTGGTGTATATAAATGGTAATAATGTATTTCTAGTGTAAATAAAGGGTAATAATGTATTTTAGTGTATATAAAGGGTAATAATGTATTTTAGTGTATATAAAGGGTAATAATTTATTTTGGTGTATGTAAATGGTAATAATGTATTTTTAGTGTATATAAATGGTAATAATTTATTTTGTTGTATGTAAATAGTAATAATGTATTTTTAGTGTATATAAATGGTAATAATTTATTTTTAGTGTAAATACAGTAAAGGGTAATCATTTATTTTGGTGTATATAAATGGTAATAATGTATTTTTAGTGTGAATAAAGGGTAATCATTTATTGTTAGTGTATATAAATGGTAATAATGTATTTTTAGTGTATGTAAATGGTAATAATGTATTTTAGTGTATGTAAATGGTAATAATGTATTTTTAGTGTAAAAAAAGGGTAATAATTTATTTTGGTGTATATAAAGGGTAATAATTTATTTTGGTGTATATAAAGGGTAATAATGTATTTTAGTGTATATAAAGGGTAATCATTTATTTTGGTGTATGTAAATGGTAATATCCCACAGAAATACAGCTGGATGCAGTTTTAAATCAAGCCCAGGTAATTTCAGAAGAACAGCCTCTCACCTGATCCATATCTACATCTACAATGGAATATTTCATATTATTCATATCTGTGTTATGATAATTGCTAAAATAGACTTATTTCTGTTAGATTGAAGTGCTATTATCAGGATATGTTACTGTTTATTTGTAAACCAAAAATACTCTGTGTTCACTCACCCAAATGTATTGCTCCTATCTCTCCACCCACCCAAATAATCCCCTCTCTGTCTCATAGATATCTGTAATACACCCTTGCCTGCCCTGACGTCGCCACTTCACAATACAACACTACTCTAACCTCCACCCTTGACTCTCTTGCCCCCATAATCACAAGCAAACGCCCTCGCTCTCACCCACAACCATGGCACACCACACAAACACGCTATCTACAGAGATGCTCACGCACTGCAGAACGACTTTGGAGGAAATCTCGCACTTCAGCAGACTTTCTCCCCTACAAGTTTACCTTGCGCTCCTACTTCTCTGCCCTCAATCTTGCCAAACAACACTACTTCTCATTACTAATATCAAACCTGTCCTCCAACCCTAAACGTTTATTTGCTACATTCAACACCCTCCTCCGCCCACCCCCACCTCCTGCCCCTTCCTCTCTCACTGCTGATGACTTTGCCAGCCATTTTAAAAATAAAATTGATACCATACGAAATGAGCTCTCCTCCCAGCTTGGCCCTACCCCACCACCTTCTCCCCAAACCGACAACACCCAGCCCTTACCCTTCCCCAATCCCACCTCCACTATGGACTCCTTTGACCCTGTAACCGAGGATGAAGTATCTACTTTACTATCAACCTCTCACCTTACCACATGTCCTCAGGATCCTATTCCATCACAGCTAATCCCTCCCCTATCCACCACACTTATCCCAGCTCTCACACATCTATTCAACCTGTCCCTAAACACTGGCAAGTTTCCATCCTCCTTAAAACACGCCACAGTTACACCCATTCTCAAGAAGCCCTCTTCTGACCCAGCTTCTGCCTCCAACTATCGCCCTATCTCACTACTTCCCCTTGCTTCTAAACTCCTTGAGCGGCTTGTTTACAATCGCCTCACTCAATTTATTTCCTCCAATTCCCTACTTGACCACTTCCAATCTGGTTTCCGGGCCCAACACTCTACAGAAACAGCCCTTACAAAAGTCACTAATGACTTGCTAACCGCCAAATCAAAGGTTCACTACTCTATTCTAATTCTCCTGGATCTCTCTGCTGCCTTCGATACAGTTGACCACCCTCTTCTAATCCAAACTCTCCGCTCTTTTGGCATCCAGGACACAGCTCTTTCATGGTTCACATCCTATCTTAAAGATTGTACATTTAGTGTCTCCTTCTCTGGCACCTCTTCTTCACCTCTCCCTCTGTCTGTTGGAGTTCCCCAAGGTTCTGTCCTAGGCCCCCTCCTCTTCTCCATCTACACCTCCTCCCTTGGCACCCTTATAAAAATCCTTTGGATTTCAGTATCATCTCTATGCAGATGATACTCAAATCTACCTCTCTGCACCCTATCTATCCCCCTCTATTTTAGCTCATGTTTCCAACTGCCTCTCTAGCATATCCTCCTGGATGTCTACCCGTCAACTCAAACTCAACATGTCTAAGACTGAACTTCTAATCTTTCCACCCTCTACTACAGCTTCCACACCTCAAATATCTCTCACTGTTGACAACACCATCATCACTCCCACCTCCCAGTCCCATTGTCTTGGGGTTCGACTGGATCCCTCCCTCTCTTTTATTCCTCACATCCAAGCAATAACAAAATCTTGTAAGTTTCACCTAAAAAACATCTCCAAAATTTGTCATTATCTTACAGAGGACACAGCTAAAATTCTAATTCACTCTCTCATCATCTTTCGACTCGACTACTGCAATTCCCTCCTTGCTGGCCTCCCCATCTCTCGTCTGTCTCACCTCCAATCCATAATGAACGCCTCTGCTAGACTCATCTTCAATACCAAACGATCAGTGTCTGCAGCCCCTCTCTGTCAGGCACTCCACTGGCTTCCCAGAGCTTCCCGAATCAAATTTAAAATCATGACCCTAACATATAAAGCCCTCAACAACAGTGCACCCCCTTATATCTCTGCTCTTGTTTCAAAATACTCTCCCAACCGGCCCCTTCGTTCTGCTAACGACCTTCTTCTTTCCTCCTCTCTCATCACCTCCTCTCACTCCCGTCTTCAAGACTTTTCTCGTGCTTCCCCATCTATTTGGAACTCCTTGCCCCGCTCCATTAGATTATCTTCCTGCCTCAAAACCTTTAAGAAATTATTAAAAACACACCTATTTAAAAAATCATATCACCTTCATCCTCTATAATTACAACTGCACACTCCACAGCTTAATAACACTCACACCCACAATCTACAGTACAACACACAGACTCCTCCACTTTACTGAACCAATTGCTTTCAATTGCATTTGTCACCCTCTTGTATCACACCTAAACCCTTAGATTGTAAGTTTGTGAGTTTTCAATCTTGTGTCAGTGCCTTGGAAACAAGCTTTATGTACATTTGATTTTATGCTCAAAAACAGGGCCCTCCATTCTTTACAAGGAGTTTAATTTGTTTTCTGATATGTACTCAACCCCTGTACAGCGCTACGGAATATGTTGGCGCGATATAAATAAATATAATAATAATAATAATAATGTATGTGTATATAAATGGTAATAATGTATTTTAGTGTATATAAATGGTAATAATGTATTTTTAGTGTAAATAAAGGGTAATCATTTATTGTTAGTGAATATAAATGGTAATAATGTATTTTTAGTGTAAATGAAGGGTAATAAATTATTTTGGTGTATATAAATGGTAATAATGTATTTTAGTGTATATAAATGGTAATAATTTATTTTAGTGTATATAAATGGTAATAATGTATTTTTAGTGTATGTAAAAGGTAATAATGTATTTTAGTGTATATAAATGGTAATAATCTATTTTTAATGTAAATAAAGGGTAATCATTTATTGTTAGTGTATATAAATAGTAATAATGTATTTTTAGTGTATATTAGTGATCAAATTTTCGGTTCGCGAACATCTGACACGAACTTCAATCAAATGTTCGCGAATGGGCGAACCCGGCGATCAGCCATAGACTTCAATGGGCAGGCGAATTTCAAAACCCGCAGGGACTCTTTCTGGCCACAATAGTGATGGGAAAGTTGTTTCAAGGGGACTAACACCTGGACTGTGGCATGCCGGAGGGGGGTCCATGGCAAAACTCCCACGGAAAATTACATAGTTGATGCAGAGTCTGGTTTTAAGCCATAAAGGGCATAAATTACCTAACATTCCTAAATTGTTTGGAATAACGTGCTTTAAAACATCAGGTATGATGTTGTATCAATCAGGTAGTGTAAGGGTTAGGCCCGCTTCACAGTGACAGACTAAACTCCCCGTCCATAGTCCATTTGCACAACCGCAAACTCCCCATTTGCACAAGGTTGCCATGTCCCGTTCCTTGTCCTCACTGATGTCATTGAAGGTCTCTTCCTCCACCCAGCCACCAAGGGTCCCCGAAAGGTGACAACAAGCCCCCTGGGATGCCTGCTGTGTTTGGTCTTCCACCTCCTCAAAGCCACCTTCCTCCTCTGACTCCTCTTCTTCAGACTCCCAGAGTCTGGGGGCTTCCACTGCCTAGCATGGAAGATTAGGAAGATTATACACAGGTCAGAGTCTGGGGGCGTCCACTGCCCAGCAAGGAAGATTATACACAGGTCAGAGTCTGGGGGCTTCCACTGCCCAGCATGGAATATTATACACAGGTCAGAGTCTGGGGGCTTCTACTGCCGAGCATGGAATATTATACACAGGTCCGAGTCTGGGGCTTCCACTGCCCAGCATGGAATATTATACACAGGTCCGAGTCTGGGGGCTTCCACTGCACAGCATGAAATATTATACACAGGTCAGAGTCTGGGGGCTTCCACTGCACAGCATGGAATATTATACACAGGTCAGAGTCTGGGGGCTTCCACTGCACAGCATGGAATATTATACACAGGTCAGAGTCTGGGGGCTTCCACTGCCCAGCATGGAAGATTATACACAGGTCAGAGTCTGGGGTCTTCCACTGCCCAGCATGGAATATTATACACAGGTCAGAGTCTGGGGGCTTCCACTGCACAGCATGGAAGATTATACGCGTTGCCTCTGTCTGCGTGATTATAAGGTTGTACTGTTAAGTAGTACTATTCCTATCGGTTTAATACCTGTTACGATCACTATTAGGGGACTTGTATATGGCATGGATTTTTGGAACAGGGAGATGGAAAAAGATGCTCGGTTGGACCTCCTACTTCGAATTTGGGGCACTGCACGTGCAATCTAAGGTGCCACCAGATAGGAGAGGTGTATTAAGTTGTAATACTCATTCCTATCAGTTTAATACCTGTTACGTTACCTATCAGGGGACGTGTATATGGCATGGATTTTTGGAACAGGGAGATGGAAAAAGATGCTTGGTTGGACCTCCTACTTCGAATTTGGGGCACTGCACGTGCAATCTGAGGTGCCACCAGATAGGAGAGGTGTATTAAGTTGTAATACTCATTCCTATCAGTTTAATACCTGTTACGTTACCTATCAGGGGACATGTATATGGCATGGATTTTTGGAACAGGGAGATGGAAAGAGATGCTTGGTTGGACCTCCTACTTCGAATTTGGTGCACTGCACGTGCAATCTAAGGTGCCACCAGATAGGAGTGGTGTATTAAGTTGTACTATTCATTCTTATCAGTTTAATACCTGTTCCGTCACCTATCTTTCCTCCCAATAGCACATTCTATATGTCATCAACCGGCCTGTGTGTATTTAGAGAACCACACTTTAAGGCCCTTAACCTGGGACAAGGTGGCTTGGCTATCAGAATTGCCTCAGAGCCTTAAAAACTCTCCAAACCCCCTAATCAGACACTCACTATCATACTGGAAATGGGCCAAGAAACACATGGGTTTGTTCCCTGGATCCACCCAAATGACCCCAATTCTTGACCACCCTCAGGCCCCAAAACACATGAGCACAACATCACAACACTGGTGGAGGTTAAGGAAACTAGATAGACTGGGAGACTGGTTAGTAAAGGGCCAGATGCTCACCTATGAGGAACTGAGGGACAAGCATGAGCTACCGCTGTCAGAACATTACAATTACTGTAGGCTTAGGCATTTCACACACTCCCTGACCCAGAAACAGGGGACACCGGTCTTAAATTGGTTCTCCAAAATTTGTAAAGATAAACCTTTATCAAGGGGGATCATTGAGTCGCTTTACAAATATAAAACATTTGTTACTGGTTGAAGCGACACTGGGGGAAGGACCGGAGAAGCAACCGGCGGCAAAATCATCCCACGAAAGGAGAGGTCGCTCACCGAAGCCTGCCCTAGGGTAACCCAAGGGTGGTTGCCCATGTTAGATATTGTAAATAATAAGCTAATACTGCTGGAGTGATGATAGATAATAGGACTTTGGTGTTCCCTGCAGATATACTCTTTACTATTGTCTGTTTTACCATGTTTTAGGTATCTCTTAAATTGCAATCACAGTAAAAAATAAGAAAAATTATTAACCTAAAAAGTAAAAATAACAAGGAATAGCCAGCTAACTTTCACAAAATGTCTCTATTGTAAATATGTATTTTTGCACAACGGTTATGCAAGACTGTTCAAAAATGCTTTATTTTTCATTACATGCTGTACGCCTTCTAAAATAAAATAATTTAAATGCAAAAATGAGGTATTGTTGCAGCGACCCGAAAAATTGATGCTAGTTTGCCAGGCAGAAAGTGCCCTAAAACATTGCGTCTTGAACCGTAATTGGTGGCGGATAAGTCACGCAAGTCATCCGGCATTCAGGGATAAAATACAGCAGCGTGTGGACCATTATTAGCTCAAGGCAGCTCATCTATCAGGCCTTTTTTAATCGAATGTATCGCCCACTGTCAGTCCCTTCGGGATCCATCCCTCATTCATCTTAATAAAGGTGAGGCAATCTAGACTTTTTTGACCTAGGCGACTTCTCTTATCAGTGACAAAACCTCCTGATGCACTGAAGGTCCTTTCTGACAGGACACTTGAAGCAGGGCAGGACAGAAGTTCTATGGCAAATTGGGATAGCTCAGGCCACAGGACAAGCATGAACACCCAGTAGTCAAGGTGTTCATCGCTCCTCATAGTGTCGATATCTGTAGTTATGGCGAGGTAGTCTGTTACCTGACGGTTGAGTCGTTCTCTGAGGGTGGACCCCGAAGAGCTGTGGCGATGCATAGGACTTAAAAAGCTCCACATGTCCACCATAAACAACACGTCTGTAAAGCGTCCTCTCCTTGCCGGCGTGGTTGTGGGAGGAGGAGGATTATGTTCACCTCTTCCGCTGTTATATTGCCCTTGTGCTGTGACATCACCCTTAAACGCTATGTAAAGCATACTTTTAAATATTTTAGCCAGAGGGCAGGGGGAAATAGTACTTACCTTACTATTTCTCGGGTGTAACTCCATTCGGACCTAATTCTCCTCATTGGCCCATGTGTTTAAAATGTTATCTGCCTCGAATCTGAGCGAATGCCAGTATGGATGTACATTGTACCTTTTCAATGTATTATATAATCTAGAAAACCGTTCTACTTTTAGAGTATATCGTTGGTACAATGTTTGTTTGTTATCCCTGTTTGTTTTTGTGTATAGTATGTTTATTATTCTTTTTTGCTGGTGATGTAATATATTTGTTAAAATAAAATAAAAAAATAAAAAGCATACTTTTAAATTTATTTTGGTAGTGCTGCATCCTTTCCGACTTGTGGTAATTCGGTAACATTTCAGGCACTTTCTGCTTATACCGGGGGTCTAGTAGCGTGGACACCCAGTACAGGTCGTTCTCCTTCATCCTTTTTATACAAGGTTCCCTCAACAGGCACGACAGCATGAAAGACCCCATTTGCACAAGGTTGGATGCCGAGCTAGTCATGTCCCGTTCCTCATCCTCAGTGATCTCACTGAAGGTATGTTCCTCTCCCCAGCCACGTACAACACCACTGGTACCAGATAGGTGACAACGAGCACCCTGGGATGCCTGTTGTGATTGGTCTTCCTCCTCCTCCTCAAAGCCACATTTCTCCTCTGACTCCTCTTCCTCACAATCCTCCTCCAGCGTTGCCGCAGGTCCAGCAAGCGATGCTGATAAGGCTGTTTCTGGCGGTGATGGTGACCACAACTCTTCCTCTTCCTCTTCAAGCTCATCTACGGCCTGATCCAGCACTCTTCGCAGGGCATGCTCCAGGAAGAAAACAAATGGTATGATGTCGCTGATGGTGCCCTGGGTGCGACTGACCAGGTTTGTCACCTCCTCAAAAGGACGCATAAGCCTACAGGCATTGCGCATGAGCGTCCAGTAATGTGGCAAAAAAATCCCCAGCTACGCAGAGGCTGTCCTAGCACCCCGGTCATACAAATACTCGTTAACGGCCTTTTCTTGTTGGAGCAGGCTGACGAACATTAGGAGTGTTGAATTCCAACGTGTCGGGCTGTCTAAAATAAAGCGCCTCGCTGGCATGTTGTTTCGCCGCTGGATATCTGTAAAGTGCGCCATGGCAGTGTAGGAACGCCTGAAATGGGCACACACCTTCCTGGCCTGCTTCAGGACGTCCTGTAAGCCTGGGTGCTTATGCACAAAGCGTTGTACAATCAGATTACACACATGTGCCATGCACGGCACATGTGTCAACTTGCCCAAATTCAATGCCTCCAACAAATTTTTTCCATTGTCACAAACCACTTTGCCGATCTCCAGTTGGTGCGGAGCCAGCCACTGATCCACCTGTGCGTTCAGGGCGGACAGGAGTGCTGGTCCGATGTGACTCTCTGCTTTCAGGGAAGTCAACCCCAAGACGGCGTGACACTGCCGTATCCGGGATGGGGAATAGTACCTGTGGAGCTGGGGGGTGCCATTGATGTGGAGCAAGACATAGCAGCAGCAGAAGAGGACTCAGCCGAGGAGGTTATGGAAGAGGATGGAGTAGGAGGAGTAGAGGAGGTGGCAGCAGGCCTGTCTGCAAGTCGTGGCGGTGTCACCAACTCCTCTGCAGAGCCACTCATTCCATGATTGGCAGGCGTCATCAGCTTTACCCAATGCGCAGTGTAGGTGATATACCTGCCCTGACCATGCTTTGCAGACCAGGTATCTGTGGTCAGATGGACCCTTGCCCCAACACTGTGTGCCAGAGATGCCATTACTTCCTTTTGCACAATCGAGTACAGGTTGGGGATTGCCTTTTGTGTAAAGAAATTTCGGCCGGGTACCATCCACTGCGGTGTCCCAATAGCTACAAATTTTTTGAACGCCTCAGACTCCACCAGCTTGTATGGTAAAAGCTGGCGGGCTAAGAGTTCAGACAAGCCAGCTGTCAGTTGCCGGGCAAGGGGGTGACTTTGTGACATTGGCTTCTTACGCTCAAACATGTCCTTGACAGACACCTGACTGTGGGCAGATGAGCAGGGACTGCTCAGGGCGAAACACGGAGTGGCGGATGGTTGAGAGGGGGCACGCAGGGCAGGAGTGGTTGGCGTGGCTGTAGATGCTGGACCAGGAGGAGGATGGCGGCTTTGACTTTGTGTGCTGTTTGTACTCATGTGTTGATCCCATAGGCGTTTGTGATGTGACATCATGTGCCTTCGCAAAGAAGTTGTACCTAGGTGGGTGTTCGACTTCCCACGACTGTTTCTTTTTGCACAGGTTGCAAATGGCATCGCTGTTGTACCAGGCAGACACACGAAAAAATTGCCACACTGCTGAGCTCTGCAATGACGGCATTCTGGTGGTGGCAAAAGCATGCGTTGACTGGCGTGCTGTCTGGCTGACCCCGGGTGCCGATGCATGCTGTCTGACTGTGCCACTAGCTATTGTCGACGACCTCCCGCTGCTTCCAACTCATCTCCTCCTCCTCTCTTTCTCCCCATCTGAACTTTCCTCCTGTTCTTCTTCTCTTATAGTGGGCACCCACGTGACATCCACGGACGCATCGTCATCATCAACCGCTTCACTTGTATCTGACAACTCAACAAAGGAAGCAGCACCGGGTACAACATCATCATCATCATCAGACGGTACGTCCATGTGTGTAATGCTGCCTGACTGGGACATATCCCTGTTATCTACATCCTCTGGCACTAATGTTTGCGCATCACTCATTTCTTCAAACAGATCTGTAAATAACTCTGCTGACGGATCAATTGAAGCGGCTGTGGTGCTAGTGTTGGTGGTGGCGGCAGGCGGGCGAGTGGTAACTGGAGAGGTGCCCGAAGCTAAGCTGGAGGAGGATGGTGCGTCTAGGTTCCGAGCGGAAGATGTAGAAGATTGGGTGTCCTGTGTTAGCCAGTCAACCATGTCCTCAAAACTGTTCAAGTTCAGGGTACGTTGCCTCTGAAAACTGGGCATTATTCTAGGGCCAAAGGGAATCACAGCACCACGACCACGACGGCCCCTGCGGGGTGGCCTGCCTCTGCCTGTCATTTTTTTTACGATTAGTGGTACTATGCATGCAAGCTACTGTGACACCAGATATGAGTGTCACTGCGCACTGGCAAAAGTTGTCAGACTAGATGCAATAGGCCTCACACACACGCCTGTAGGCAGGCTACTGATATTCAATCGATTACAGTAAAAAAAGTGTTGTTTTATTTCACTGCACACTACGGTTGCACTAGATATGAGTGTCACTGTGCACTGGCAAAAGTTGGCAGACTAGATGCAATAGGCCTCACACACACGCCTTTAGGCAGGCTACTGAAATTCAATCGATTACAGTAAAAAAAAGGTTGCTTTATTTCACTGCACACTACGGTTGCACTAGATATGAGTGTCACTGTGCACTGGTAAAAGTTGGCAGACTAGATGCAATAGGCCTCACACACACGCTAGCAGGCTGGCATATGCAATTAGATTACACAGAAAAAAGTAATAAGATAAAATAAAAAAGGCTTTTTGGGTTGCTGTCCTTGCAGCAGATATCAAAGGAGTCCTTCAGGTGTGTAGTTAAAGCTACAGTCAGGTCCATAAATATTGGGACATCGACATAATTCTAATCTTTTTGGCTCTATACACCACCACAATGGATTTGAAATAAAACGAACAAGATGTGCTTTAACTGCAGACTTTCAGCTTTAATTTGAGGGTATTTACATCCAAATCAGGTGAACGGTGTAGGAATTACAACAATTTGTATATGTGCCTCCCACTTTTTAAGGGACCAAAAGTAATGGGACAGATTAACAGTCATAAAACAAACTTTCACTTTTTAATACTTGGTTGCAAATCCTTTGCAGTCAATTACATCCTGAAGTCTGGAACGCATAGACATCACCAGACGCTGGGTTTCATGCCTGGTGATGCTCTGCCAGACCTCTATTGCAACTGTCTTCAGTTCCTGCTTGTTCTTGGGGCATTTTCCCTTCAGTTTTGTCTTCAGCAAGTGAAATGTGTCATGAATCAGCCAGTGGCCATATTGGATTTGGGTGTGAACTATGCTGGGGCCATTTTGTGATTGGCAGTCATCTGGGACTTGGACATATGTCTGTCACAGGCTGTTGACACAAGAGACGATACCTGGGGGTTTGGGGCTCCCAGACACCCTGTTATACTGTTATACGGTTATACTGTTATATTATTATGATTATTGTCTAAGGAAATGAGCAGGGTTCCCATCACCATCAATAAAAGTCATCATAATGCATGAGATGGATTGATGTGGAAACCCTGCCCCAATCCCATATACTATGAGGACATTAGGTGGTTTTATGTGGGGTGCGCTTTTACGCTTGTACTTAAATAGACTGACAGTGTGTGGAATATGTACACATATGTATATGATAGTATGGGGTAGTCATGCTGGATACATTGCCACATACATCTTGCAACAGGAGAAGGACCCCAGCTGGCCACCAAGGTTAATCCTTTAAGTACACATACTTAAGTCAGGAACAATAGGCTCCCACCAGACATAGGGGCACCATCTATCCAGGGGGCCTCTGGGGTCTCCCTAGCCCAGATCCAGGGGCCTGGGCCATAGCAAAGAGATGTGTCTCTCTTAACTGCCAGCGTCCAAATGACTCTGTTAGCCACACCTAGTGGGCGGCCCAGGGGAGGGGTCTGGAAGTTCCCAGAGCTTACCTCTAGTCCATTGGCTAGAGGTAATCAAGTTACTGTGGAGATTACCCCATTGGCCAAGAGGAAGATAAGGGTTGGACAAAGGGGTAGCCACTCCCTGTACTGTTTTTGTGAGGTGTTTAAATACTTGTGTAAAAATAAAGAAGTTGTTCATAATTTTCATCAAGACTTTGTGTGCAGGTGTATTATTGACCCAAGGGCATATGCTGGCAGAGGAGATCGTTTCTGACTCCATGCCAGGTTCTTCCCAGGCACACTACCAAAAGCTGGGACTTATGCTCTTGCATCCACAAGGAAGGTCCATTGGTCTGAGTCATCCAAATCTTAGGTCTAAAACCTACAGGAGATAAGAGAACTAGGATTCTCTATACTCCATCATCATTGTAGGTTGTGACAATTGGTGACAGAGGTGGGAGACTCTACAGAAAGACCAAGAATGGAGCAGCAATATGAGGAAGATATTGCCAAAGAAGCAAAAAGACGGTTTAAAGAAGTCAGACACCTTTTTCCAAAAAAGTTAACAGCACAAGATGTGGGCTGCGTGCTTGACCAGATGTTCCAGAGAATATGGAAAGAGCGCATGTGGGTAAGCAAAATGGAGGCGACCACATATACAAGGCCGTGCCCTGGGCTGTCTGAGGCCCAGAAAGCAGAACTGGCTCAGAGTTGCCTAGAGGAGCTCTCTGAGTGGGATGTGTCAGAGGATCAGGAGGAGGAGGAAGGGGTAAACCCTGCTCCTGTACCACCTTCGGGGAATGGAGACTGTTTTCCCCTAAAAAATGCAGAGACTGTGTCAGAGCCTAGAAGGGATGGTAAAGTCAGCTTGGGACCAACTCACCAGCTACAAGAGCCAGAGACCCAGGGGAATGTTCCCTGGGTGGGGTCAGATAACCCATGTTTGTCCCCTGATACCCCAAGAGACTTAATCCCAGAAGAAACACTAGCCGAGCACAGTTTCTCCAAACGGGTCACGCCTGAGTTACCAGATGTGGAAAAGGTCTCACCTGAGGACTACCTTCCAGCACAAATCCTGGCAGAAACCCCAGTAACTGCTCAACAGGTAGGGCCAGATGAACTAAGTCTGCCCTCAGAAGTTCTAGGCAATGCGTATGGGCCAGAACTGCTAATGGAGCCAGGGGCTCAGGATAGCCACCCAAGAGACTTTGGGGAGGGCTATGTAATGCACTCTGGGGAGAAGGCCGTAGAGGTCAGGTTGGGTGGGAAGGATAAGATTCCCCAGCCTACAACAGATAACCAAAATCTGTACTCTGACACCCAAGGAGAGTTGCTAAAAAAGGTGCTAGTGAAGCACAGAGCCCAGGAGGGCTATGTAATGGACTGTGGGGAGGGAAAGGAACTGGTTCTTAGCTACAGGGAACCAGGCCTCACACAGCAAGAGTGCCAGGGGCACCAAGAGAGTGCCAGGGGCACCAAGAGCCCGACAGGGGCAGCAAGCTTGCCAGCCTTGGCAAAGGAACCATGGGTGCATTGCGGCACCCCAAAGGATTGTGGATGTAGTGAGGACTTGCCTGAGATGACCAGTGCCCAGGAGTCCACAAAGGATGAGGCCCAAGTTGTCAAGGAAAAGGCCATAGAAGAAGAGGGTCAGCTGAGGGCCCCAAAGCACAGCCTGGGTGGGAATTGCGAGACTCCCCAGCCTACATCAGAGAGCCAAAGCACAGTCATTCAACCAAATGCAATAGAGGAGGTAAAGGATGAGTGTAAGCACAGCCTGGGTGGGAACAGCGTAGTTCTCCAGGCTGCAACACAGACAGACCCAAGGGAAGAAAACCAGGAGGGTCTGTCCAAAGATACAGATCTCCAGGAGCCAGAGCAAACAGAGCATCCAAGTCCGGACTCCATCAGGGACGCTGGAGTCAAGCGCAGACCGGTATGTACTTTACTGCAGTTATGGTGTTATTGGGCTCCCAACAATAATAATTTTGCTGAGGGAAGTACTGGACTGCCCCCTTGCAATCCCATAGGCCCAGAGACTTTTTTAGAGACCCCAGACAGCTGTGGGGACTGGCTGGAGGGAAAGGGGTTACTATGGGACAGGGGTTGTTTTATGGGGCTCCCAAAAATACGGTTTTGCCTCAGAAGAATGTATGGGTGCATCCCACTGTGTCCCCAGAGACTTCCATGCTGCTGCCAAAAACAGAGAGCTGGGATCCTGGACTGTTTTGGGTGGGGGTGCAGGGCAAGAGCAATTTGCTCTATACAGTGGGAGCAAGGCCAAGGGCTGGGGGAGGTCTTTACTCTGCACCTTGGGACTGTATGCACACCGACATGAACTTGCCTAGCATGCAGCGGGCCGGGCCAAACCAGCAGATTCATGACTATCAGCGTAGCTGGGAAAATCTTTGATGTTCCCTGCCCGCTTGGGGAAGGATTGTCATGAATCAGCCAGTGGCCATATTGGATTTGGGTGTGAACTATGCTGGGGCCATTTTGTGATTGGCAGTCATCTGGGACTTGGACAGATGTCTGTCACAGGCTGTTGACACAAGAGACGATACCTGGGGGTTTGGGGCTCCCAGACACCCTGTTATACTGTTATACGGTTATACTGTTATATTATTATGATTATTGTCTAAGGAAATGAGCAGGGTTCCCATCACCATCAATAAAAGTCATCATAATGCATGAGATGGATTGATGTGGAAACCCTGCCCCAATCCCATATACTATGAGGACATTAGGTGGTTTTATGTGGGGTGCGCTTTTACGCTTGTACTTAAATAGACTGACAGTGTGTGGAATATGTACACATATGTATATGATAGTATGGGGTAGTCATGCTGGATACATTGCCACATACATCTTGCAACAGGAGAAGGACCCCAGCTGGCCACCAAGGTTAATCCTTTAAGTACACATACTTAAGTCAGGAACAATAGGCTCCCACCAGACATAGGGGCACCATCTATCCAGGGGGCCTCTGGGGTCTCCCTAGCCCAGATCCAGGGGCCTTGGCCATAGCAAAGAGATGTGTGTCTCTTAACTGCCAGCGTCCAAATGACTCTGTTAGCCACACCTAGTGGGCGGCCCAGGGGAGAGGTCTGGAAGTTCCCAGAGCTTACCTCTAGTCCATTGGCTAGAGGTAATCAAGTTACTCTGAAGATTACCCCATTGGCCAAGAGGAAGATAAGGGTTGGACAAAGGGGTAGCCACTCCCTGTACTGTTTTTGTGAGGTGTTTAAATACTTGTGTAAAAATAAAGAAGTTGTTCATAATTTTCATCAAGACTTTGTGTGCAGGTGTATTATTGACCCAAGGGCATATGCTGGCAGAGGAGATCGTTTCTGACTCCATGCCAGGTTCTTCCCAGGCACACTACCAAAAGCTGGGACTTATGCTATTGCATCCACAAGGAAGGTCCATTGGTCTGAGTCATCCAAATCTTAGGTCTAAAACCTACAGGAGATAAGAGAACTAGGATTCTCTATACTCCATCATCATTGTAGGTTGTGACAAAATGCATGCTCAATCGGATTCAGGTCAGGTGATTGACTTGGCCATTGCATAACATTCCACTTCTTTCCCTTAAAAAACTCTTTGGTTGCTTTTGCAGTATGCTTCGGGTCATTGTCCATCTGCACTGTGAAGCGCCGTCCAATGAGTTCTGAAGCATTTGGCTGAATATGAGCAGATAATATTGCCTGAAACACTTCAGAATTCATCCTGCTGCTTTTGTCAGCAGTCACATCATCAATAAATACAAGAGAACCAGTTCCATTGGCAGCCATACATGCCCACGCCATGACACTATCACCACCATGCTTCACTGATGAGGTGGTATGCTTTGGATCATGATCAGTTCCTTTCCGTCTCCAAACTCTTCTCTTCCCATCACTCTGGTACAAGTTGATCTTAGTCTTATCTGTCCATAGGATGATGTTCCAGAACTGTGAAGGCTTTTTTAGGTGTTGTTTGGAAAACTCTAATCTGGCCTTCCTGTTTTTGAGGCTCACCAATGGTTTACATCTTGTGGTGAACCCTCTGTATTTACTCTTGTGAAGTCTTCTCTTGATTGTTGACTTTGACACACATACACCTACCTCCTGGAGAGTGTTCTTGATCTGGCCAACTGTTGTGAAGGGTGTTTTCTTCACCAGGGAAATAATTATTCGGTCATCCACCACAGTTGTTTTCCGTGGTCTTCCGGGTCTTTTGGTGTTGCTGAGCTCACCGGTGCGTTCTTTCTTTTTAAGGATGTTCCAAACAGTTGATTTGGCCACACCTAATGTTTTTGCTATCTCTCTGATGGGTTTGTTTTTTCAGCCTAATGATGGCTTGCTTCACTGATAGTGACAGCTCTTTGGATCTCATATTGAGAGTTAACAGCAACAAATGCAAATAGCACACTTGAAATGAACACTGGAGCTTGTATCTGCTCTTTGTAAATGGGATAATGAGGGAATAACACACACCTGGCCATGGACCAGCTGAGCAGCCAATTGTCCCATTACTTTTGGTCCCTTAAAAAGTGGGAGGCACATATACAAACTGTTGTAATTCCTACACCGTTCACCTGATTTGGATGTAAATACCCTCAAATTAAAGCTGAAAGTCTGCAGTTAAAGCACATCTTGTTCGTTTCATTTCAAATCCATTGTGGTGGTGTATAGAGCCAAAAAGATTAGAATTATGTCGATGTCCCAATATTTATGGACCTGAATGTAAATACACAGCCTGGCTATCTATTTCCCTATTAAATCAAGAGCAGGTAGAATATATCTCCTCTCTCCACGAATGCAGCTACAGAATGATTCTAAAATGGAGGCTGTCATACAGATGGTAGGCTCTGGAAGGGAGTGTATGCTGCTGATTGGCTGGAATGTGTCTGCTGACTGTAAGGTGCAGGGTCAAAGTTTCCTTAATGATGATTCGTTGCAAAACGCGAACATGCGAAAATCGCCGCGAATAGTTCTCCGGCGAACTGTTCGGGACATCACTATATATAATATAACAAACTCTTAAATTAAGAAACAGGTGATGACAGAAAAAAAAAAGAGAAGAAAAACAAAAGAAAACACTTTTTACTTCCCTCCCTTTCTCCTCCTTATCCACTGGGGAGGGTGGGAAATGAGAAGGAGGGGGAGGCTATAAGAGAACACTCACGAAAAATAAATCTCCCTATTCATTATATTGTTGATCCCATATTACTTTTTAGGAGGGAAATCGTGATTTCCTTAATATTACTCTCCAAGAGGTGAGTTTGACTAATTTTTATCAAGATTTCAGACCAAGTAGGAACCTTTACTTGTTTCCAGTTTGACGCAATTGAGGTTTTGGCTGCCATAAAGATCTGTATCAAAAGAGCTTTTATTTCTAATGTAACTTCATTAGGAAACATGTGTAATAGGGGTATTTCCCACCTTAAAGGGAAGATCTACCCAAAAAATGTATTTAATTGTATTTAATTTGAAGAAAGCATTCTAACCATCAGGTTTGTAGAGTTGGGCATTACACCAGATGTGTAAATGAGTACCTTTTTGTCCACATTTAAGCCAGCAAAATTGTCTTCATTAACATTATTAATCTGAGAAACTTTTAATGGAACATAGTACCACCTACTAATGATCTTGAAATACGTTTCTTTGTGGGATGCATTTTGCAAAAATGTGTCTGTAATTAAAAAAGCAGAGAGCCATGTCTCTAGAGACCACTCCTTGCTTACCTCTTTTTCCCAAAGTTTTAGGCTAAAAGTTTTGATTGGAGTCCGCTTATTTTTTATAATATTATGGCACTTGGCCATTAAGAGAGATTTATCAACATCTAAAATTAATTTCTCACGGTCAGTTTTCTGAGATTTTCTACTATAAACCCCAGAAACCTCAACTGATTGCACATTCGATGGTATTCTAACCATAATGAGTTATGCAACTTATATTTTTTCCTTAGTTCGTTAAAGGCAATAATAGAGCCATTCTGAAACAGGTCCCTTAAATATTCTGCCCCGTTCTTGTCTAGAGTTTCCAAAAGAGGAATGTCGAATTCTCGGGATAGGGTAATAAGCTGCGTTATCGGGCTAGGGAATGGAATTAAGGCGTATTTCAAATTCAACTTGTCCCAACATTTAAAACTATTTCTTAAGGCATCTCCCATAGTTGCAAAACTAGTATGGTCAGTCATTTTTCTTTTTTTCAAAGATTAAAGTTTGTAGCTCTTTTTTAGCTGACATTTCCTTTTCGATTTGAAACCAGTTCTTGGCTTCCACTTGGTCTCTCCATCTAACAATATGTGCTATAGTTATTGCTTCTTGGAACTTCTAAATAGATGGATAGGCCATGCCTCCTTTTCGAAATTTATTAATTAAGTACGCTGTTTTAATTCTCTTTTTTTTTGCCTTTCTGAATAAACTTATCGAGGATAGTTGGAAATGTCTTAATTTGGAGACTTGTAAGATGGTATGGTATACTCCACTTAAAATATGTTATTTTCGGCACTAGAAACATTTTTGTAGCTATAATTCTTCCTGACCATGAATTGTGAAGATTTCTCCACTTTTCAAAGGATGCTTTCAAGTTTGTCATTGTCCGCTTAAAATGTTGGTCTATCATTTGTTTAAAGTCTAATTGAAGTTCTATGCCCATATGTTTTATACTCTTTTGCCATGAATATAGACAATTAGTCTTTAAATATAACTCTTCCTCATCTTTCTGGTTTATCATCAATGCTTCTGATTTAGAAAAGTTTAATTTGTAGTTTGAAATCTTACTGAATTCTCTTATACAATGTTGGAGATTTACAATTGAGTTAGCCGGATCTTCTAAAGAAAGAATGATATCATCTGCAAACATTGTAACTTTATGTTCTATATCTCCCACCTTAATGCCTTGAATATCTTTACATTCTCTAATGGCACAAGCTAGCGGTTCCATTAAGAGAGCAAATATTAGTGGGGAGAGAGGGCATCCCTGTCTAGTCCCGTTAAATATGTTAAAGCTTACCGACTTAAATCCAAGGCTGACGACAGAGTTGGAGGGGGCCACATAGAGGGCTTTAATGGCCCTAGACGCAAAGTCCCCAAGGCCAAAATTGTCCAGGACCAGGTCCATGTAGTCCCATCCGACTCTATCAAAGGCCTTTTCTGCATCTAAAGATAGAAAAACAGACAACTTTTTGTTTAATTTCACATAAACTATAAGATTAACTAGCCTTCTAACATTATCAGTCCCTTGCATATTTACTATGAACCCGTTTTGATCTTTATCTACCAAAGAATGAATTACCACATTCAACCTATTTGCCAACACTTTAGCATAGATTTTAATATCAGTATTAAGAGAGAGAGATTGGCCAGTAGTCTTTGTATTCAGTACATTCTTTACCTTTGTTCGGAATAGTTATAATATGTGTTTGAAGCATTTCTTTTGGAGTAAAACCTGTCTTTTTTATTTCATTAAGTGAACAAGTTAAATCCGCTATAATTTCTTTCTTAATACAAGTTAGTATAACCATCTGGGCCTGGTGCTGAGGCGAGTTTTAATTTTGAGATAACATCTATTATTTCTTTTTCAGAAATTGGTTTATTCAATGCTTCCAGCTTCTTGGATGACATTTTTGGAAGGTGTATTTTATCCCCAAAAAATTGGATTTAATTTCTTTTAGGTTTGTTTACCTCTTTATCTGCCAAATTATATAAATCTGAATAATATGCTGGAAATGCTTCTGCTATTTTAAGAGGATTCGTAATTATTTCACTATTCTGCTTAATTTCATCAATTCTTTTTTTAATAGAATTGGCTCTGTATTTACTTGCTAAAAATGTAGTTGCCTTATTGCCCAAGTGATGTACTCGCTTTTGAAGAGCCCATAAGGAATTATCTATTTTATTTTGCTCTATAGTTTTAATCTGTTTTTGTAAATTTTTAATCTGGTCCATATTTGATGGACCAGGATTTTTTTTATTTTCTATATCTGCTTTAGTTAACTTAATATATAATTCCCTGAGAGGTGTTCCATTTTTTTTCTTCATTTGTGCCTGCATTTTTATAAAAAATCCCCCGTATATATGCCTTATTGGCCAATCAAACAGTTGTACTAGATACTACGGATAGTCTATTGAGAGTAAAAAAATATTCAATATTATGTTTAAGTTTAGCTTTAATAATAATTGATCCTTCAATAAAGAACCTTTCAGTTTCCAAGCAGGAGCTGCGTTAGGGTTGAACCTATTTTAAAAGTGGCAGATATCAAACCATGATCAGAGTAATTTATTGGGTCAATTTCAGCTTTACTACGTTTTCTGAGCGCCATTTATTTACAAATATATTATCTATTCTCGAATAAAAGGTATGTCTAGAAGAATAAAAGGTGAAATTTTTTTCCATGGGATTAAGACATCTCCAAGAATCAAATAAGCCACATTTATATATGATCTTATTCAAATTACCTAACCTTTGTGTTGTGTTTTGACTACTTTGGATCTTTGTGTTTATTTTTCGATCTGGAGTAGAATTATTAAAGTCGCCGCAGAAATATTTCTTAAACATATTTAAGGTTTTATAAGCAAACTTACATTGGCCTTTATTAGGGGCATACATATTTAAGATAGTTATTTTATTATTGCTAATTGTACCTGTTCAGAAAGAAAAATGACCTTCTGGGTTGGTAGCAGAAAAATCTTCTTTCCAGGTTAGTTTTTTGTTGAAGAAAATAGCTGTACCTCTTGTTTTTTTGGCATATTTTGAGTTGTTGACTGATTCCAAATTTTTATTATTATACTCTTTCCCACTTTCCCTCTTCCAGTGCGTCTCTTGGAGGCAAACTATATCAGCATTTTTTTTATAGAAAGCATTAAAAAATATTGATCTTTTTCCCGGAGTGTTTAAGACCCGTAATGTCATTCAGAGTCTCAAGCAGCTTTAAACAAATTTGAAGATCCTCCCTCCCCCTGTCCCCTCCGAGCCGGCTGGAAAAAAAAATTACAAATTGACACAAAACGTAAACATTACATAGAAAAGTAACTACACAAATGAAAAAACATAGATGAATACACACAACAGCTAAACAAAATAAATCTAAATACCCTTTATGAGGAAACATTATCCCTCACCCTAGACTACCCACCTAAAAAAAAGAAAATAGGGTCGGATTCAAGGGGGAAAGGGAAATAGTGAACTTTATCTAAGTTCAATCAGTCCTTGACGGCCCTCAATGGTGCAAGTTTCTAAAAACGAAAACAAAGATCAAATAAAGAGAAACCTAGCTATTTGAACCACTCTTTATACTTCCAAAAATGCTTATAGCCACTATTTCTTGCTGCCTCAGTAAAAAATATATATATATATATATATTATTGAATCTTCAAAGGGAGAAATCTTTAATTCCTTGTTGCTTTCTATATAGTCAGTCTCTTTTCTATTTAACCCTAATGGGTTCTTCTTTTCCCTTTCTCCTTCCCTTTTCCTTTCTATTCCCTTTTCTCTTTCTATAATCCTTTCCCTTTTCTATTCCTTTTTTTTTCTTTCCTCAATCCCTTATCTTCATACTTGTAGTGATTTTTAAACTTAGTGTTTACATCTAAATTTAAAACTAACCTATTGTGAAATTGTTTTGTATTACAGTGCTATTTTTAATTGTTATAAGTCTTCTTCCCTTTACTCATCCTTTGTGTTGATTATTTATTAAATTATTTTCCTATATCTAAACCTAATCTAGAATGAATATTCAATCATATTATAGTGTGAAAGTGTTCTAAATTCTTAGTGATTTAAAGTGATCGCTTTGTGATATGCTATATCAATTCCTTTGTATATTTGGGGCCCTATTAAATTCCAGCCTCGTAAATAAGAGGCTTCTACTTAAGCCCTACGTACTGCAAAGTTTCTCTAACTTACAACGCTATTAAATTAGCCCTGCTGCGAGCAACGTATGAGCTACGCAGCAGGGCCGTACGTATCTACACTGCGTAAATGTACATGAGGAGTGACAGCCTGCGAGATGATATCGCAGGCTCCCACTCCTTATCAATTGCTGCGGGGGTCCTAAAAGGGACCTCCGCGGCAGTCCCCCACATAAGCCCTGCGGTTGAGGGTACTCCAAATACCCCCCCGGCACCTAAAATTAACCCCCCCTCAATGCGGGGGACCCCGTCGGGACCCCCGAAGTGTCCTCACATGAACACCTTGCTGCAGGGGTCCATAGGAACCCCCGCAGCCCCCACACATTAACCCCTTGCAGCGGGGGTCCCCGATCGGCACCGATCAGGCCCCCGCTCCATTTAAAACTTTTAAATTCCCCGCCGCGGCTCCTTAAAGAGCCCGCGGCACACTAATTGCCAATCCTGGCCGCGGCCCAAAAAATGAACCCCCCTCTATGCTGGGGATCCCCATCGGGACACTCGAAGTGTCCCCCTCAATACAGACCACCATAAGGCCTTAATTACCCCATTAACTCATGGTGGTCAATACAGACCACCATAAGGCCTGAATTAACCCATTAACTCATGGTGGTCAATACAGACCACCATAAGGCTCTATTTAACCCATTAACTACTCATGGTGGTCAATACAGACCACCATAAGGCCTTAATTAACCCATTAACTCATGGTGGTCAATACAGACCACCATAAGGCCTTAATTACCCCATTAACTCATGGTGGTCAATACAGACCACCATAAGGCCTGAATTAACCCATAAACTCATGGTGGTCAATACAGACTACCATAAGGCCTGAATTAATCCATTAACTCATGGTGGTCAATACAGACCACCATAAGGCCTGAATTAACCCATTAACTCATGGTGGTCAATACAGACCCCCATAAGGCTCTATTTAACCCCATCAGTCCCATAAGGGTATATTATTACCATTATGGGCCTGTTACAACCCAACATTAACCACATAAGTGCCATGACGGTCCTCAAGGACCATCATGACACTAACTACAAACACTGCACTATAACCCCCAATAAACCATTTAATCTAAACTAACCCCCCTCTACACTAATCTATTAACACTTACACTACCTACCTACACCACCTACCCCCTAATAAACCTCCCCAACACTCTAATTACAAAAAATAAAAAAAACTACCTTACAGAAAACAAAAAAACCTACAGTACAGAAAAAAAAATACATTACAACCCCACTCCCCACTAAAGAAAATAAAAAAATTACACACCTGAAAAGGAAAGACAGATAAACAGAATACAATACATACATATAATACATTACATACATTACATACAATACATGACATTACATACATTACATATAATATATTACATATAATATATTACATACAATACATGACATTACATACATTACATATAATATATTACATATAATATATTACATACAATACATGACATTACATACATTACATATAATATATTACATATAATATATTACATATAATATAATACATACAATACATGTCATTACATACATTACATATAATATATTACATATAATATATTACATACAATACATGACATTACATACATTACATATAATATATTACATATAATATATTACATACAATACATGACATTACATACATTACATATAATATATTACATATAATCCAAATCAAATACCCCCTATCTATCTAACATACAATCTATCTAATATACAATAAATCCTAACTACATTCAGAAACCCTAATTCCTAGGTAAAATAAAAAAATTACAGTCCTAACTACACAGACCCTAATTCTAAGGTAAAATAAAATAATTACAGTCCTAACTACACAGACCCTAATTCTAAGGTAAAATAAAATAATTACAGTCCTAACTACACAGAACCTAATTCTAATCTAAAATAAAATAATTAAGAGCACTTACCTTTAAGATGTTGCTTCAGATCACTAACGTAGGGGTAAAACAAAACAAAATAATTAGTACAACACATCAACTAAATAAACATTATATACATTCTAAATAATATACTCACCTTTCCAGCATGTCCCGTCACTGTTTAGCTCTTCCGGCGCGGCCCTGTTAAAAAAACACAATACATTAATACATTAATACAATATATAAACAATAAATAAAATAAACATATAAACATCTAAATATACATTTAACTTACCTCCCCGCGATGTCCCCGTCCTCGGCACTCGCAGACCTCCCCGACGCTAATGAGACTCCCGGAGTCCTTTCCGGGAGGAAATTGGCATTGGCGGCTTGTGATTGGCTGAAAAAGCTGTCAGCCAATCAAAAGTCGTCAATGTATGAGCCAATCAGGATGCGCAGATGTCTTCTACCAATCACTCCGTGGGGGTGTATCCCATAGTGATTGGCTGAAGGCATCTGAGCCTTGTGATTGGTTCCCATAAAGATAGACAAGTGTTTTAGCCAATCAGGGTGGGATATTGGGGTGTATCCCATCCTGATTGGCTCACACATTGACGACTTTTGATTGGCTGAAATTGATAGACAGCTTTTTCAGCCAATCACAAGGTGCCAATGCCAATTTCCTCCCGGAAAGGACTCCGGGAGGCTCATTAGCGTTGGGGAGGTCTGCGAGTGCAGACCTCCGTTAGTTTTTTTTTTTTTTTTTAGAGCGGGGATGGTTCCGCGGCCCAGCCGGGGCTGAAGGGGAGAAGGCCTGGGACATCGTGGGGAGGTAAGTTAAATGTATATTTAGATGTTTATATTATTATTTTATTTATTGTTTATATATTGTATTAATGTATTAATGTATTTTGTTTTTTTAACAGGGCCGCGCCGGAAGAGCTAAACAATGATGGGACATGATGGAAAGGTGAGTAGAATATATAGAATGTATATAATGTTTATTTATTTCATGTTAATGTTTTGCACTAATTATTTTGTTTTGTTTTACCCCTAGGTTAGTGATCTGAAGCAACATCTTAAAGGTAAGCGCTCTTAATTATTTTATTTTCGATTAGCATTAGGGTCTGTGTAGTTAGGACTGTAATTTTTTTATTTTACCTTAGAATTAGGGTCTGTGTATGTAGTTAGGATTTATTGTATATTAGATAGATAGGGGGATGTATTTGATATAGTTAGGATTTATTTTATATTAAATAGATTGTATGTTAGATAGATAGGGGGTATTTGATTTGGATTATATGTAATATATTATATGTAATGTATGTAATGTCATGTATTGTATGTAATATATTATATGTAATGTATGTAATGTCATGTATTGTATGTAATATATTATATGTAAAATATTATATGTAATGTATGTAATGTCATGTATTGTATGTAATATATGATATGTAATATATTATATGTTATATATTATATGTAATGTATGTAATGTCATGTATTGTATGTAATATATTATATGTAATATATTATATGTAATGTATGTAATGTCATGTATTGTATGTAATGTATTATATGTATGTATTGTATTGTGTTTATCTGTCTTTCCTTTTCAGGTGTGTAATTTTTTTATTTTCTGTAGTGGGGAGTGGGGTTGTAATGTATTTTTTTGTTTTCTGTACTGTAGTTTTTTTTGTTTTCTGTACTGTAGGTTTTTATGTTTTCTGTAATTAGAGTGTTGGGGAGGTTTATTAGGGGGTAGGTGGTGTAGGTAGGTAGTGTAAGTGTTAATAGATTAGTGTAGAGGGGGGTTAGTTTAGATTAAATGGTTTATTGGGGGTTATAGTGTAGTGTTTGTAGTTAGTGTCATGATGGTCCTTGAGGACCGTCATGGCACTTATGTGGTTAATGTTGGGTTGTAACAGGCCCATAATGGTAATAATATACCCTTATGGGACTGATGGGGTTAAATAGAGCCTTATGGGGGTCTGTATTGACCACCATGAGTTAATGGGTTAATTCAGGCCTTATGGTGGTCTGTATTGACCACCATGAGTTAATGGGTTAATTAAGGCCTTATGGTGGTCTGTATTGACCACCATGAGTTAATGGGTTAATTCAGGCCTTATGGTGGTCTGTATTGACCACCATGAGTTAATGGGTTAAATAGAGCCTTATGGTGGTCTGTATTGACCACCATGAGTTAATGGGGTAATTATAGTTGCCTGGGGTTAATATTTTTAGTGCGAGTGCTTTCAGGACCTTTACGGTCCTTTAAGGACCCGCGAGGCGGGACATTTAAAATTGAATTACAGCAGGGTCACGATGGGTGCCGATCGGGGACCCCCGCTGCAATGGGTTTATGTGGGGACCCCCAGCATAGAGGGGGGTTAATTTTAGGTGCCGCGGCCGGGATTGGGTAATAGTGTGCCGCGGCCCCTTTAAGGAGCCGCGGCGGGGAATTTAAAAGTTTTAAATGCAGCGGGGGGGCCTGATCTATGCAGATTGGGGACCCTCCCTGCAATGGGTTTATGTGGCGACACTTCGGGGGTCCCGATGGGGACCCCCAGCATAGAGGGGGGTTCATTTTTTGGGCCGCGGCCAGGATTGGCAATTAGTGTGCCGCGGGCCCTTTAAGGAGCCGCGGCGGGGAATTTAAAAGTTTTAAATGCAGCGCGGCCTGATCGGGGACCCCCGCTGCAAGGGGTTAATGTGGGGGTGCTGCAGGGGTCCCGATAGAGACCCCTGCAGCATGGGGATGTGTATAGGGTGCAGGGGGGAGCCTCACACTGCTGTCTCGGGCTGTTCCGAGGCAGCACATAGAGGCTTTCGGATCCCTTGCTGGCACTTTTTGTCCACGTAGAAATTCTTACGATATGCGAGAATCATGCGTAGATTTAAGGTACGTAGCTCTCTGGGAGCCTATTCTCAGCCATTTTTTCGCAGTCATATCGCAAAGCAGGGTGCGAGAGATTCGGTACTCGCAAACAGCAGGAAAACTGCCTTTTGCGAGCACCGAGAGAACTACGAGGGATAATTTAATAGGGCCCTTGGTATTTATCTAACTCTAGTTATCAAATTCGTGTTTAATTTGTTCCTCCTATTGAAGTGAAGAATTTCTGTCTTTCTCTCTACCTCCCCTGCCCAATGAAGAAAAAACAAACAAAAACAAAATGTAACAGAAGCACCTTATACCAGAAACGGCCTCTTAGAGCAAATGTTTTTAATTCGGTCTATTTCAAATTCCATTCTTCAATACGTTTTTTGGCCTCTATGGGAGAGTTTGCTACTATCCTCCTTGAGTCATAATTTATGATTAATTTTGTAGGAAAGCCCCATTTGTATCTTACATGGTTTTCCCTTAATACTTAAGTATATTCAGAAAATTATCTTCTTTTAATAAGCGTTTCTCTTGAAAGATCAGAGAATATTAAGAGATTTTCATAAGGGGGGTTACATTTTTTAGCCTCAAATGCTTTTCTGAGGATCTCATCTCTATGCAATGAGTAAAATTTAATAATAACATCTCTAGGGAGATCTCTATCTATTCTTTTAGAAAGTGGAATTCTATTAACTCTATCTGCCATCTGTTTGACTGAACAATCGTTTTTTAGAGTACCAGTAAGAAGTGTTTAAACATACCGATTTAATTCTGACTGAGTAATGTTTTCAGAAATACCTCTTATCCAAATATTATTTTGACGGGAGAAATCTTCCATTTTATAAATTTTAAGTTCTGCTCTTAATACTGACGTCTCTGTACCAATTATCCGTTGTTCCGTTCCAATCATATTATATTTAGATTCAAGCATTTGTCGAAAGTGTAGGAGGGCGGTACTGGAAATGGACAGTGAAAATGAGCCTGTGGTAGGAGAGTCAGGAAGTCATGCACAGAATCGCTGCAAGGATACGCCTCTACCAGACATACTAAACTGTATATGCCGGCTGCGTCTGAACCTTACAAAGAAGCAACCTGATTGTAAGGCTGAAGACGCAGCACAGACAGAAGAAAGCCTGCCGATCATATGGGGAACGGAGCTTAAGCGTGAGTGTGGCTGGCACAAGCCAGGGGAGGCGAAAAGAGGCGAAAAGAGATTTTACACCGAGGGGGTTCTGACTGAAACGCTGATGGCAGGACCAGGTTGTGAAAGAAGCTAAGAAGGTATGTCAGTATAATTACAACGGGACATACAGACTGGGGAAAAACATTAAGCCACAGCGATACTATAAGTACAGACCTTTCATAAATTGTATAAATCAAGATGTATAAGATATTTTATGGGATGAAGGCAAGAGATATATGACACAGCAATAAGAACTATATCTCCCATAAACAGTAACAGAAGTATATAGTCTGGATGCCATTATTAGAAATGCAGCCACACTCTGTCACTCTCAGCCATGCAAAGCAATCCCCTTGTCTGAAAGATGGGACAAAAGTTAATTCTCCCATAAATAGAGACGGAGGACATAGTCTGGACACCATCACCAGAAGAGCAGCCACACTCCCAGCTATTTTCTGCCATGAAGAGCTATCAGTTATAATTTCCCTGTAAAGACAGAGGCTAAAAGCCGGAAAGAATATAAAGAACATAAAATGATTCCCTCTTATGTGTTTGGCAAGAACTCTACGGGGGGGAAGTATACTGGCGTACAAAAATACAGTAATAAAATATAATATATGCCATATATGTATAAGCCGAGAAAGCAAGATTTATAAAACTTTGAAGAAGAGTATTTGTCTCTAATTACCCCTGAGCGAGAGACGGGCGATAGAGCCCAAGAATATCAGATAGTTCTATTTATGTGACTAAGTAGAATACCTGGGGGGGGGGGGGGGGGAGATTGATATAATAAGATGAAAAAAATGAATATTAATCTTCTAAAAATTATTTGAGAGTTAAATTACAAGGGGACGAAGAGCAAGTATATAGGTCAAAGTGATATATCCACGAGAAAACGACCAATTTAAAGATCACTGATCATAGATCATTGTTCGGAACAATCTGAAATAAGTGGCCAAGGGAAGCAACTCCCTGACCCAAGCCGGGATATAAAGCCCGGGAAATACACCATTGATAAATCAAGATATCAAGTATAAGGTGGAGAAAAAGGAAGAACAAAATGCCTAATAGAAAACTACAGCATCTTCTAAGCTTAAAAGTAAGGGGGGGGGGGAAATCAAACCCCAGACTTGCAATTTTTCTCCCAAAAAACAAATCAACTCCCCCAGAAACACCTCAAGCAGAATCCTCAATACTGGAACAAAATATAAATAAATCTTCAGGACTATCTTCACAGTCATCAATAGAAGGGGGAGAAGAATCTCATGAAGAACTTCTGACATATACCAAAATGAAGGACCTGTTAAATGATTTCCAAATAAAAATGACATCAGAGCTAACAAAACAGATGGCGGATAATACAAAAACCATCCAAGAAAACTCCATAAGAATAAATGAAAATGAGTTGAAATGTGATAAGCTAATATCCGACAACAATATTCTCTTAAATTCCATACAAAATCTGGAAAATAGAATAGAAGATCTTACCAACAAAATCATTTATATGGAGAACAGATCAAAGAAGAAGAATTTAAGAATAAGAGGAATTGAAGAAAAAATACCAGATAAAGAGCTGAAGAAATTTGTAGAGGAAATGTTAAGCAAACTAATCCCCCAATTTCCCAAGGAAGACTCAAAAATTGAAATGGTATATAGAATTCCTCTACCTAAGGGCTAGAATAAAGCGTTATCAAGGGACGTTATTGTTAAAATCCATTCTTTACCATTTAAAGACGCCATATTACAAGCTATCTATCAAAAAAAAACTTTAGATTTTCCCTATGAAAAATTAAAATTCTTCCAAGATTTGTCATCACAGACATTAATAAAAAGGAAAGAATACTCATCTATAACATCGAGTTTGAGAAGAGAAGGAATTATATACAGATGGAAATTTCCTCACGGCATCTCAATATTGAAAGATGCAAGTTGGTATAAAGTGCATTCATTGAAAGAAGGACAATCCTTATTACACAAGTGGAATATTGAAATGGACTTGTCAACAAATAAAGAAACAACTCCAAAATTGTCACTTAAAAAAGCTGAATGGACTTTAAAAAATTGATTTCAATTCCTATTTTTTTTTTTTATAAATAATGAAGTGCACTGGTAGAATAATTACAATATATTTCCTGATCTGAAAGGAATATGAGTCTCTAAACACTAGAAAGGTCACAAATAGAAGTTATATAAAATTTAAGAAAATATAGTACTAGCTTTGAATCACATATCATAAAATCACAATAGGAAATACATTTTTAGGGGAAGAAAGATTTATAATAAAAGCACAATAGCACTTTATAGATATGAGGGGAAAAAAGAGAGAAAAGAAAAGAAGGAGGATATAAGACTCACAAAGAATGAACTTTTAATAATAATATTTGAAATTAAGTTATTAAATATAGATTTTTTACTATAAAATAATCAAGTTATGTCTACAAAGCTTAATGGCAAGAATAAGAATAAGTCAGCGAAACAAGGAAATAATCCAAATAGAACTATATAGAAGAATGATTAAGATGATGGAATGTCAATATTATCTCTCTTCTGCTGAGTTTAAGCTTAGTAATATGAAGATTGTTATGATTCTATTTCTTTATGTACATAAGACAATTTATATTTGATATTGGTAGAGAATATATTTGCGGTGTATGATAATTATGTATTGGAATAGCATGACTTCATGACCAATTTCTGACGTTTTATCTCCTAACATTTCCCAATATTGGCATAAATGCCCTAAAACCAAGATGGACATAAAGTTAAGTCCAATTCAGAGTATGTTTGTTAGTTGTTTGAGTCAGAGTATGTTTGGATCTCCCAAAAATAATAGTAGTTTGAGTGGAAATTGGTAAAAGGATATGAAAGAAGAATACATAGGGAGAATACCCCAATGTTTAAAAATATCAACTATAACAAAGAAAAAACTAGATATAGAATAAAAACAAAATCAAGGGAAGTAGAAAGAAGAAAAATTGGAGCTTAAATTATCAAGATATTAACCCATAACGTAAATTGATTAAATTCCCCTTCTAAAAGCAATACAGCCTTTAAAGAATATAGAAAAATGAAAGCAGATATACTGCTTTTACAGGAAACACATTGGAATAAAGATGTACTGGAATATATGGGTAATAAAATTTTTTTTTTAGGGTAGATTCCACATTTAATAACAAATCTAGAGGAGTATCCACACTATTTAGCCACGAGTTAAATATAATAGAGGAGACCAGAATTATAGACCCTTTAGGGAGATATATAATCTGGGGCGGACAGATTAATGACAAGTCTATGACCCAAGTCAATCTATACTTTCCAAATACCTATCAGATTAGCTTTTTAAAAAAGATCCTTAAAGAATTAACAAATTTAGAAATGGGAAGATGATTATAGGTGGGGATTTCAATATGATAATGGATCCCATTAATGATAGGATAGGAAAGTCTAATAAAAAAACAATAAATCAACAGCCTTATTAAATTGCGATTCAGTAAATTTAAAAGGGCTCTATATAAGCACATAGCATATTTTATTTACATAAGTTTTTAGTTAGTGAAGACCTTGCTTTTGGATAGAAGTTCACTAACTAAAAACTTCTGTAAAAAATATATGCTGTGTGCTTAAATAGAGCCCTTTTAAATTTACCGAATCACAATTTAATAAGGCTGCAAATTAGTAAGATATCAAAAGAATTTAATAAAGAGATGGGTGAATATGATTTACTAGATTGCTGGAGAATACTCCATCCACATGAAAAATACTATTCTCATTTCTCTAACCATCATAGATCATATTCAAGATTGGATTACTTTTTTGCAGATAAAAAGACTCTAAGATCAATAAAGAATATCGATTTAATATTGACCACATGGTCGGACCATTCAATTCTATCATTAGTTATAGAAGATATAAAAGACAACTATTACCTAAAAAAATAAATGGAGGATTGATCCAATAATTTTTAAGAAAGATGAAATATTAGAATCCTTAAAGAAAGAAACGAGAGAATTCTTTATAACTAATACAAATACGGTTAAGTCAAATGTTACTTTATGGTGTGCATATAAATCTGTAATAAGAGGTCAAATAATCTCTAAAATGGCTAACATTAGGAAAGAAAGAGGTAAACCATTAAGAGTGCTATACATAGAGCTGAATAATCAACAAAAAAGAAATAAACTATGCCCGAGCAAGGAAGGAACAATTATATTATATTTAGATTCCAAAATATCTATTTTCACCCCTAATTTATTTATTGCATTTGAATTTTTAGCAATCTCTGCTTTTAAATCTTTTAGTAAAGAATTTTTAAATTCTGCGAGTATAGTTTTCATCGTTGTTATTGTAAGTCTTTCTTCTTCGGGTTTATTTGGAATCTGACTTTCTTCAAATTCTATAACCTCTTCTAGACTAGTCTGATTAGCTGGGTGGTCTGAGTTACACATGGCTTCCTCTTTCACATGAGTTTTATCTAATTCTTTATTTTTATTCCCCGGGGAAAAAAACATACCTGGAGTTTTTGCCGTTACATTTTTCTTTTCTCTAGTTTTTGTTTTAGTGTTATAATTTTCCTTTTTCATTGTGCTAACTTAATCCGATTGTATTTATTGAATTTAATTGGTTTATAGCAGCTTGTGTCAGTCTTTTAATAAAAAGGAAGATTATTACAAATCTCGTCAAATTTATCTTATCAATATGGTCAAACTCTTTCCCTTCTATAATGTATCTAAACTTATTCTATAATACAATCTGTAACATTCAACTTTGAAACCGAATAGATCTTCACCCAGTAATCCAAAGTAATATTACCCCTTGTTGTAATATCTAGACTCTCAGCAAGTGAAAGTCCCTGTTGGTTCTAGTTGTCAATGTTAATTATTTTAGATATTTCTGAATAGATAATATTACACATTACTGAGGTATAAAATACATTAAACCCTAATATTGTTGCACATTCATAAAATATGGTAATTTACCTCTCGAATTGATTAAGTATTGTTCCCAATATTACTAGACTGTTCTAAAATTTATAAAATATCACTTGATGTTATTGCACATTCTTGTCATGAACCATTTTACATCTCTAATAAATAATTGCACAATTCTGAGTTATTTACAATAAAACCTGATATTTTTTTGCATATTCTTAGAATATATCATTTTTCATTTCAGGTTCCTAAAATATTGCTTCCAGTATTATTGCACAGTTTTATCATATATACAATAGCACCAGATATTATTGTGCTTTCTTGGAGCAAACTATTGCACAACTCGAGTTAATAAGGTATTGCTTCCGGTATTAACCACACTTCCAAGGTATGAGCAATATCACCTGATATTGTTATATGTTCTTAGCTTGACCCATTGACATCTCAATTTAGTACATTTTTGCTCTTAATGCACAATTCTGAAATGTCTACAATTAGCTCCTGATATAATTACGCAGTCTTAAGACGCTATATAGCGCTATCCAGGACTATTCTGGGATGTCACAAATTTTATGCATAAGCAGTTGGTAACAACAATGTTGAGATAGTCCCAAGATCCAAACGTTTTGGCTCCTACTTATAATCCTGTTCAAATAGACATATTCTTGTATATTAACCCTTCTTAACCCTTCTAAAAGCTTCCCCACTACAGATGAAAGGCTCACTGGTCTATAAATCCCCGGAATTTGCTCTTGCCCCCTTTTTAAATATAGGTATCACATCAGCTTTTCTCCAGTCATCTGGTGGCGACCCTGTGTTGAGGGAATCTTGAAATATTAGATATAATGGTTTGGCTATTACAGAACCCAGTTCCCTCAGTACCCGTGGATGTATTCCATCAGGACCCTGGGCGTTATTAACATTTATTTTCTCCAACCTCTTTTGGATTTCTTCCTGCGTTAACCAGTTATTTGGTGCAGGTAGTGTAGACCCATTATGTTGCGGTGTCACAACCACTGGTACCTCCTGTGTGTATACCGAAGAAAAGAACCTATTTAGCTCATCTGCCTTTTCCTGGTCACTAATTATCAGACTGTGTCATATTGTAATGTTCCTATAGCGTCCTTCCTTGCCTTCTTCCCAGTAATATATTTATACACATGTTTAGGGTTAGTCTTACTCTCCTTACATATCACTTCTCATTTTCTATGTTAGCCAGTCTAATAGCCCTTTCCTTGGTGATTTCCTTGTATTCCTGTAAAGCCGTCTCTGTCCCCTCTTGTGTGTATAATTTAATTGCCTGTTTTTTACTCCGTATCTTGATCTTTAAATCATTGTTAAGCCGCATTGGATGGGATTTACTCCTTTACTTTTATTCCCACACGGTATATGCTGATGTGTACGTATATTTAGTAAGGATTTTAATGTTGTCCATTTATGGTCAGTGTTTTTACCCATCATGCCTCTGTCCCAGTCTATACTTTGTATTGCTGCCCTTAGACCATTAAAATCTGTCCTTTTAAGATTAAGAGTTTTCGTTGGCCCCTTTAAGTTTTATTTTTTTTATTCAATCTCGAATGAGACCGTGTTCTGATCACGGTTTGCCAAAGGTCGCCCTAATCCAACAGTTGATACCATATTGATATTATTTGTGATGACTAAATCCAAGATGGCCCCATTTCCAGGAGGCTTGTGTATAACCTGGGCCAGATAATGATCCCTGAGTGTACTCAAGAACCTGCTCCCCTTAGCTGAGCCGCTGGTCTCATTTATCCAGTTTATTTCAGGGTAATTAAAATCTCCCATTATTAGAACTTGCCCGTGCTTAGCTGCATTTCCAATCTGTAACAATAATTGTATTTCCTCACTTTCAGCTATATTTGGGGGTTTATTTCATCCTCCGATCAATAGTTGCAGTGTTTCCAAGATGGGTGAATAGAATATCTAAACATAGTGTTATATTGGGGAATAGAATGGGACTCTATATTGGTACCAATTAGAACTTATTTCTTAAGTTCTGTTGGTCCAAGTGGTTAGGTCAGCCTGGTCAGTTCTGGATTGGGAGAGGCATAAAGACGCATAATGATGTTCTGGTGTTTTACGGTCCATGAGCTCACGGAGTCGGAAACGACTGAATGCCAAAAGAAAAAAAATAATAACTTATTTGTGTGGTTTTACTTGGATCCTGCTGGTGGCTCCTCAACAATCTCCGAAAGTAGGAACTGATTATTTGAGCTCTATATCTATTAGATTCTCATTATTTTATATTGGACTTTATTGGATTTAACAATATTTTTTATACAATAATATTTATGTGATTGAGTTTCTTATCTATGTTGGATCATCCCAATTAATCCTAGTGGATGGCCATCAAACATTTTCCAACATGTGGTGTTTTTTGAGGTGATTGTTCTCGTACTTTAGTGGAAGTCTGGGGGATCTTGTGAAATAAATTATACGTAGTTTTGTATATTTGGATTGGTACTTTGTGCCTGCTTAGTATTACTCCTTTTATTCTTTTTTCTCAGGTTTTTCTCCCTTATCAGCCAAGCACACGAGACAATGATCCTTTACCTCTGTCAGGAACAGTAAAAAAGCATTTGAAGGAAATGCTCTATGGTCACGCCAGGGTTTTTAAATACTTTTAAAAATAAACTATTTAGAGACCAATGTTTTTGTCAGACGATTGATTAATTTGCTTAATAACTGGTTATCAATAAAATCAGTTTTGAACAAAAATAATTCATTTGATCTATCTGAATTACGTCTTGCCCATAAGGACTTGGACGTTATTGCACCAGTGGAAGAGATGTGTGGAGAAAGCTTTAGATGATGTTAGACGTCTGGAGAATTGTACTCCTTGATGAGTATTCCTTCTTGTAATTCCCCCTAGAATAAACTACCTTTTTTAACCCAACAAAAATCGCTAGCTAGAATAATTAGTAAATAAAATGCACCTGGCTACCATCTCTGACATCTTAATTTGCATATTTTCTCCATTAAGACATAGGCTAGACTTCTCCAATTGGAGGCTAAATGGATCCTCACAAGAAGCCACCTGGCCATTCATTACAAGTCAGACTGGCCCTCTGTCACTTAATCCTGTACTATTCTCAAAACTCCCTCCTTCTCTGTCAAAACCTTATCTAGGGTGATTGATTAACTATCACATGGGGTAATAAAAAGAGCAACCCCAGAAGTTAAGATCAGCATAATCACAGAGTAATTCCGTAGTTATTCTGCCTGTGTCAGTTCCTGTCTCGGTTTTGGATTTCTTTCTTTCTCTGATGGTCGTTTTGCAGGAAGTGACTGCGTGTTAGGAGGAACCGGCTGTGTCCTTGGTTTATTATAATAGATAAGGTATATAATCCTATCACTCACAGGAATCTCCTGAATATAACTGTAAAACTACTTGTGACCTTGTGAGACGTATCAGACAGTCTGGAGCATGATATATGGCGGTGCACAATGTAAAGGAGGTAATTTGGGGGCTACTTGGGACATTGTGAGAAGTATCGGACATCCTGGAGCATGATGTCCATGGGAGGAGGCAGAGTGTGAAGATATAGGAGATAATTCAAAGGCGACTTTAGATATTGTGTGAAGTATCGGACATCCTGGAACATGTTGTACTGGGGGGATGGACGGAGTTTAAAGATAATACAGGGGCAGCTTGTGGGCATTGTGAGGTGTCAGACAGCCTGGAGCATGCTGTATGGGGGTGCAGTCAGAGATGACTTTAGACATTGTGAGAAGTGTCAGACGGCCTGTAGCATGTTATACTAGTGGTACAGAGTGTGAAGCAGAAATTGTCTGCACAACGTAAAGACTAGAGAACATGTTCCGAGTCAATAGATAAAGATACTTTACTGTTGTTTCTTCCATACCCCACCTTCTAAGGCATTTCTTCTGTTTATAATGTAAGATGTATGTGCATTAAAAGTTAAAGGACTGGTTTTACAGAGTACAATCTGTGTTACACTGACCCATCTGAATACCCAGGTCAATGATGGTGAGACTCATGGATTCAAATTGTGTAGGACACAGACAGATCTAGAAGAACAAGCTGGGAGAGTTGGGAGGGATAAACTAATTTCTAATCAAACTTCAAAATAAGAAAGTAAATAACGAATGATTGAGGCAATCTCCAAATTGGATTTAAGACTGATGGCACATCTGGGTAAGTTACCTGATGCATAACTAGAGTTTTATTGTAACCGTAACACTTCAGACAACAGGAGCATGCACATAGACTTATCACATACACCAAGATACAATTTTCTTTTTAACATTTCCAGCAATCAAAACATGTTGACACTTTTCTTCTGTGTGAATTTTCTGATTTAAAATAATCTGTGCGCTGCTGTTGGAATATTTACCACATTCAATGCATGATAATTGTCCTAATCCTCAGGGAATCTCATTATATTCAGTAAAACATAAGTGTTGGAAACATTTCCCACACACGCATGTTTCTTCTCATCATACGGTCGCTTTGAGAGTGAAACATTTATCACATTTGTACAGATGCTCTGACTCCATCTGGAATTTTCTTATCAACCTTGAAATCGGAAAACTGTCTGAAACATTTCCCACTGTCTGAAATGACAAAACCGTTATTCTCCTGTGTGAGCTTTCTTATGAGTCTTTACATTTGAGACCTGATTGAAACATCTCCCACATTCAGAATATGCAAATGGTCTTTCTCCTGGGTGAGTTCCCTTACGATAACTGAAAGTTGAGACCTGACTGAAACATCTCCCACATCACGAACATGCAGATTGTCTTTCTCCTGTGTGTGTTCTCTTATGATGACTGAGTGTTGTGGCATGACTGAAACATTTCCCACACTCAGAACATGAAAATGGTCTTTCCCTTGTGTGAGTTCTCTTATGCCTATTGAGACTTGATGCTTCACTGAAAGAGTTACCACAATCAGAACATGAAAATGGTTTTTCTCCTGTGTGCGTCTTCCTATGAGCATTGAGTGTTGAGGCCTGACTAAAACACTTCCCACATTCAGAACATGAAAATGGTCTTTCCCCTGTGTGAGTTCTCTTATGTCTATTGAGACTTGATGCTTCACTAAAAAATTTCCCACATTCAGAACATGCAAATGGTTTTTCTCCTGTGTGCGTTTTCTTATGAGCATTGAGATTTGATGCTTCACTGAAACATTTGCCACAATCAGAACATGAAAATGGTCTCTCTCCTGTGTGCGTTTTCTTATGTCTATTGAGACTTGATGCTTCACTGAAACATTTCCCACAATCAGAACATGAAAAAGGTTTTTCTCCTGTGTGAGTTCTCCTATGTCTATTGAGACGTGATGCTTCACTGAAACATTTTCCACAATCAGAACATGAAAATGGTCTCTCTCCTGTGTGAGTTCTCTTATGTCTATGGAGACGTGATGCCTTACCGAAACATTTCCCACATTCAGAACATACATATGGTTGTGCTTCAGTGTGAGGTCTCTTGTGGGAATTAAGGTCTGTGGGTGTGCTGGAACACTTCTCATATTCTGTACATTCATATGAGTTTTCTCCTGTATGAACTCCCTTAAACCTAATAAGATTTGAATTCCTGGTAAACCCTTTCCCAAAATCAGAATATATAAAGGATGTTTCTCCTCTTTGTAGTTTCACACAACTGTGGTTAGCGTCCATGTAACCGTGTGACACACTGACATCTTCCCTTAGACAATCTGGTGAAAGAAGATGGTGCTCTTCACACATATTACTGGTCATGGCCACATCTGTTGGAAACAAAAACATCCAGAGTAAAGAGTGTTATACATATGTTAAAAAGAGTGATAACATAATCCAGCTAAACCCAATCTCCGGCTAATCCAGCTAAACCCAATCTCCGGCTAATCCAGCTAAACCCAATCTCCGGCTAATCCAGCTAAACCCAATCTCCGGCTAATACACGGCCTGTTTAAGATGGTTCTAGACCTCTTTATAAATATACAACATATTCTAACAAGGTACAAATTAAACCTAGAACATGACGCACTGGGATGTCTCCTGAACGCAATGATATATATGTAGGCCAACACAAAAATGACTTTTAGAACAACTCAACTTGTAAAAAATATGTGTTTAAAGTTTAATAATTGCAAAACAAATCATGCCTGACATGTACATCATTGTTATTTTTAAATAAATGTGGGGCTCAATATGCTAATTTTATACTTAAAGTACTTGATGAAGGTGTGGGAGGGGCTATCCCTTAGTTACAATATTGGGGTCATTGCTTTGACCACCACAAGAAACGACAAGAAGATTCTAATTAGCACATCGAAGAATAGAACAGATAACAGGAGCTGCTCGTTTCTTGGGGATAATTAACTGGAGAAAAAATGTCTAATACAATATATAATCAGTTTTCATGCTCTTTAAAAAAAGAAAACAAAAAAAAAAATAGATTTAAGTGTTGAAGCATCAGACTATAAATAAAGGGGAAATACTGAAATGCCAAGAAAGGGCAAGTCAAGACGCTAAGGGTTTTTGCTGCTAATTATAGTAAATCACTGATATAGAAAGGAAAAAGTAACTATTAATGAAGATATAGATTGGAAGATTTGACAACATATGGAATGAGACTGAGGTTGTGACTTTGTGTATATTTATCCCTAAACACAAAGATGTGAAACTCCATTAATACGAGAAATTATATATATATTAAATATTACATGAAAAATGCCTCACATGATGATAATTACTGTCAATAATCACCAATTTGAATATGATAACAGATTATGCTAGTGGTGGGTCAGAAATGTTGATTGACTGGAAAATGCATTGTTTTATATAAAGTACTTTTATTACCCATAGTTCTAAATTACACCAGACCTGAAACATCTCAAATGTCTTGTAAGTAGTTTTATTTCTCACCGTCACTGATATTTACAGGAATCTGCTCTTCCTTAACCTGTCGGTGACCTCTCACATCTGGTTCTGCTTCTTGGTCACACTGTGAGATACCTGAAGACCTTGGGTGTCCTGTATAAATATACAGAAATAATTACACATTATATTTTCACTAGCGACTTGCCCGCCAAAAATGACGACAATAAAAAAATGTGCTGTTTGCCACACAATGGGAGCCTCTCCCCCTCTACTTTACTGGCTTCGTGATGAGCGTCTTCCGCGCTCTTTGCGAGTCTCTCCCTCTGTCTACTTCCTCCCTTGTGTCTCATTTCCCTCTCCTCTCCCTCCCTTTTGTCTCCTCCCCCTGTGTTTTTACCCCCTCTTCCCCCTGTGTCTTTCCCCCCTGCCCCACCATGTTTCTTTCCTTACCTCTCCCTCCCCTGTGTCTCTTGCCCCCCCTCTCCCTCTTTCCCATGTCTCTTCCCCCTCCCTCATGTCTGTTACCCCCCCCATTTCCCTCCCCTGCATCTCTTCCCCCTCCTCTCCCTCGTGTCTCTCCCCCCTCCTCTCCCTCCCATGTGTCTCTCCACTTTCCTCTCCCACCCCTGTGTGTCTCCCCTCTCCCCTCCCCTGTGTGTGTGTCCCCTCCTTTGTGTCCTCCCTCCTCTCACTCCATTTTGTCTCTCCCCCCTCTCACTCCCCTGTGTCTCTCCCCCCTCCTCTCACTCCCCTGTGTCTCTTCCCCCTCCTCTCCCTCCCCCCTCCTCTCTCTCCCCTGTGTCTCTTCCCCCTCCTCTCCCTCCCCCTCCTCTCACTTCCCTGTGTCTCTCCCCCCTCCCCTCCTCTCACTTCCCTGTGTCTCTCCCCCCTCCTCTCACTCCCCTGTGTCTCTTCCCCCTCCTCTCCCTCCACTATGTGTCTTCCCCCTACCCTCCTACCCGTGTCTCCCCCTCCCCTGTATCTCTTCCCCCTTCTTTAACTCCCCTGTCTCCCCCCCTCCTCTCACTCCCGTGTCTCTTCCCCCCTCCTCTCACTCCCCTGTGTCTCATCCCCCCTCCTCTCACTCCCCTGTGTCTCATCCCCCCCTCCTCTCACTCCCGTGTCTCATCCCCCCCTCCTCTCACTCCCCTGTGTCTCATCCCCCCCTCCTCTCACTCCCCTGTGTCTCTTCCGCGCCCTCCTCTCGCTCCCCTGTGTCTCTTCTGCGCCCTCCTCTCGCTCCCCATGTCTCTTCCCCGCCCTCCTCTCACTCCCCTGTGTCTCTTCCCCCCCTCCTCTCACTCCCCTGTGTCTCTTCCCCCCCTCCTCTCACTCCCCTGTGTCTCATCCCCCCCCTCCTCTCACTCCCCTGTGTCTTTTCCCCCCCTCCTCTCACTCCCCTGTGTCTCTTCCCCCCCTCCTCTCACTCCCCTGTGTCTCTTCCCCCTCCTCTCACTCCCCTGTGTCTCTTCCCCCCTCCACTCACTCCCCTGTGTCTCTTCCCCCCTCCTCTCACTCCCCTGTGTCTCTTCCCCCCTCCTCTCACTCCCCTGTGTCTCTTCCCCCCCCTCCTCTCACTCCCCTGTGTCTCTTCCCCCCTCCTCTCACTCCCCTGTGTCTCTTCCCCCCTCCTCTCACTCCCCTGTGTCTCTCCCCCCCTCCTCTCACTCCCCTGTGTCTCTCCCCCCCTCCTCTCACTCCCCTGTGTCTCTTCCCCCCCTCCTCTCACTCCCCTGTGTCTCTTCCCCCCCTCCTCTCACTCCCCTGTGTCTCTTCCCCCCTCCTCTCACTCCCCTTTGTCTCTTCCCCCCCTCCTCTCACTCCCCTGTGTCTCTCCCCCCCCTCCTCTCACTCCCCTGTGTCTCTCCCCCCCCTCCTCTCACTCCACTGTGTCTCTTCCCCCCCTCCTCTCACTCCCCTGTGTCTCTTCCCCCCCTCCTCTCACTCCCCTGTGTCTCTTCCCCGCCCTCCTCTCGCTCCCCTGTGTCTCTTCCGCGCCCTCCTCTCGCTCCCCTGTGTCTCTTCCGCGCCCTCCTCTCGCTCCCCCTGTCTCTTCCCCGCCCTCCTCTCGCTCCCCTGTGTCTCTTCCCCCTCCTCTCGCTCCCCTGTGTCTCTCCCACCCTCCTCTGTGTCTCCCCCCCTCCTCCCCTGTGTGTCTACCCCATCCTCTCCCACCCCTGTGTGTCTCCCCCCTCTCCGGTGTATCTTCCCCCTCCTCTCCCTGCCCTGTGTCTCTCTCCCCTCTCCTCTGGGTCTTCCCCCTCCTTCCCTGTGTGTCTCTCCTCCTCCTCCTCTCTGTCTACGCCGCACAATGCGTCTGTGCAGGCCACCGCAGCGCGGCCCGTTGCGCAATGCACATGCGCGGCCCGTCCTGCAATGCACATGCACGGTCCGTTGCGCAATGTGCAAGCGCGGCTTACACTGTGCTATGCGCATGCGGGGCCCGTTGCACATGCCGTAGTTGCCAAACTGCGATTTGTCACAAGCGTGACGATGAATCGCAGTTTGACAGCTATTATATGTGATACATTATAGACATGTATACTTTGAAAATAAATAGACTTTTAATAAATGTGTCAGTGTTATTATTAATGCGAAGACTCTGATATTTAACAATACTTTACTATTTAGAAAATAATTACAAATTCTAGTCAAACATAAAATAAGTGAGTTATGTGAATCAGTCACCTGCAAAGAGCTCTGATTGGATCATCACCGGCAGAATATACTTCTCATCCATCTCATCCTCTCCGTCCTCACTAACAGGGTCTACATTATCACTTTGGGGACCTGGAGAAACCAAAAGAAAATGAAAACTAGAAACAGTGAAGTACTAAATATGTCAGAATTCAGACTGAACGCTTAGTGATTGTTTTCCCTGATCCATGTAGATAGTGATCATGTTTATCCCTCACCTGCACATAAATCTGATTGGATCGTCACCCGAACAATATCCTGATCATCCCTCTCATCCTCCTCTTCCTTAATAACTGATCCTGTGTCCATGTTTCCTCTATGAAGACCTAATGTGGACAGAACATGGAGAGGGTTTTAATGTATCAACATAAAGCTCTGTCTATCTAATGATCACATCAACTACATGTATATAATGTGATACAGCTTACATTAAAGTGACTTAGCTAAAGTCTTTACTTCAAGAAATTAGTGGTAATTAAATAAGCTTAAAAGTGGAGCATTTTAATGATATATTACATGGAAAACTCATCACATTCACATGATTAATAACGGACATATGGCTATACGGAAAGGAATACACCCAGATCTCATACGATAATTGACAATTATTGTCAATAATCACCAATTTGAATGAGATAGCATAATATGTTGGTTGTGGGTTAGAAATATTTATTCACTAGAAAAAATATAAACTTTTGTGTTTGTGAACTATAAAAAAATAAAATACATTTCAATAACATTGAATTGATAAAAAAAGTTTATTCCATATAATTGTAAATTACCCCATATCTGAAACATCTCAAATGTCATTAATTAGTTTTTTTCTCACCTTCACTGATATTTACAGGAATTTCCTCTTCCTTAACCTGTCGGTGACCCCTCACATCTGGTTCTGCTTCTTGGTCACACTGTGAGACACCTGAAGACCTCACGTGTCCTGTATAAATATACACAAATAATTACACATTATATCTTCATACATTATGGACCTGGTAAATCATATCCTACTGGTGACCAAATGGTATATGGCCAAATATAGGTCCTCACACATATCGCTAGAAGTAGAGAAGGATTGACCTGCTTTAGTATAAAAAGGGAAAACTTTGTCTATTAAATGGCTTCGTAACTGCTACCTACACCAATACAATTGATAATATTTGAATGTATGTATTGTATGATTGTATGTTTGTTTTCTATATTACATTTCATTGTTTTTTTGTAAGTTTTGATTTTTCTTAAAAAAAGAAAAAAATATAGAAATTAAAGTTTTTTTTTAATAAATATGACTTATTATTAATGCAAAGACTATGATATTTAACGTATTACTTTACTATTCAGAATTGAGGAAAATATTTACAAATTCTAGTCAAACAAAATAAGTGAGTTATGTGAATCAGTCGCCTGCAGAGAGCTCTGATTGGATGGACGCCTGCAGAGGGCTCTGATTGGATCGTCGCCTGCAGAGAGCTCTGATTGGATAGTCACCTGCAGAGAGCTCTGATTGGATCGTCACCGGCAGAATATCTTTCTCATCCACCTCTCCTTCCTCACTAACAGGGTCTACATTATCATATTTGAGATCTGTTAAATCCAATAGAAAATTAAATGTTCATGTACCTTTCTTGACCAATTGGACAGACCCCATCATCAGTCTCCGAGGAGGGGCAATCGGTCAAGAAGCTAGAGGTGGTAGGCCTAACTCAGAAATGTCCATCACTGATGACATCAGATGCTGTTTAATCGCTGGATCAAGGGTACTGAGTCGTGACTATACGAACAGTTGTGCATAGCCTGGCAGAAATTGTGACATTTTGGCATATAATTGAAAATATGACTGATCATGCAAAATAATATGTATTTTATTGGCGGATAGTGATCCTATGAAGCAATTTGTTATCACATAGTTGTTTGGCTCCTTTTTAGGTCATAATGATAACAGAAATCACCCAAATTACCCTTAAGCTTGCATACCCTTAGTTCTTAATAATGTGTATTGCCCCCTTTAGCATCAATGACAGCGTGCAGTCTCTTGTAATCGTTGTCTATCGGGCCCCTAATTCTGAGGATGAAGATGGAGAAGATGTGGCCTAGGACTAAATATTGGATTACACCAACAGAAGAAGTGTCGAAAAACAGGTGCCAGAGAAAGAGACACCAACTGTCCGATTGTCTATATAAAATGTGCCAAGATTTTTTTGCATATTGTGTCATGTGGTTGAGGACGAGCGAAAGGTTGGCCTGTGCCTAGTATCTTGTACTGAGAGATGGCAATGTCTGAGGGTGGGAACTAAGAAGGGATTGTAGCATGCTGGAAAGTTGACCAAGGGATTGGAGGTTTCTGTAGGTTCTGATGGTGGGTATTGAAATAGTTGTGGAGACGTTACAGGATAGGAGATGGTGATCAGATAGAGGGGTGGAGAAATGGCAAGGATTAAGATTGTGCAGATATTGGTAAAAATAAGGTCAAGGGCGTGTCAATCAATGTCAATTGGGAATTTTGTCCATTGCGAAAGGCCAAGGAAAGAGGTAAGTGAGAGTCATTTTGCAGCGGTAGGGGAGGTGAGTGCGTTAATAGCAATGTTGAAATCGGTAAGAACAAGCTAATGTATGTTAGAGGGAGCCGGGCAGCAATTAGGGAAAAGATCAAAGAGAGGGTGAGAAGAGGCGAGTCGTGTGAACTTCAAAGATGAGAATTGAATCAAAGGAATTGTGTTGAAATGTGCAGTGAGAATAAATGAATATGCCCACACTTCCATCTTGCTTGTTCCCAAGCCTAGGGATGTGACTGAAGAGAAAGCCACCATATGAGAGTGCCACGGGGGAGGGAGCCACATTTCTGTGATAGACAATAGTAAGGGAGTTAGAAATAAATAGTTCATGGATGGAAATAAGTTTATTGTAAATGAAAAGTGAATGACAGAAGGCACAGGAGAAGATGTTTTGTGAGCTTCAGAGGAGGGAGGAGATAGTGACTGGAGGAAGAGGAGGAGCTAGTGGGAGGAAAGTAAAGGAGAGAGAGTGACATTGATATGCTGCTAGAGACATAAGGAGAAGAGTCTAAGAAAGAGGCAGAAAGTTGTGAAAAAAAGTGAGAGGAAACATCCTGGCACAATAAGATATTTCCAATACAATTTATTTGCCTGGATTGCTGTTATCAGGGGTGATCTACCATTAATTGGGTTAAATCACATTTAATTCCTGTATAATTGAAATTGCTACACTTTAGAATTACTGACCCATGGCATAACAAGGTAGGCTACTTGTCCATCACATCACAAAGTAGGCCGGATATTCTTCCCTTCCATCACAGCAGAAGGTAGATCAAGATAAGTCACAATATCCAGGTGAGTGATCCCTTATATTAATAACCTGGCAATCTTGGTAACAATAATTGTTAAATTCTTTTAACTTATAGTAATAAGGATCAAATCAAGGTGAGTGTTAGCAAGAACTTAATCAGAGAAAAAGATATGTGGCTTGTAGTGATGTCTCGAACATAACATTTTCGTTTCCCGAACCGCGAACGCGAACCGCCGCAAATGTTCGCGAACCGGCGAACCGCCATAGACTTCAATGGGCAGGCGGATTTTAAAACCCACAGGAACTCTTTCTGGCCACAATAGTGATGGAAAAGTTGTTTCAACGGAACTAACACCTGGACTGTGGCATGCCGGAGGGGGACCCATGGCAAAACTCCCACGGAAAATTACATAGTTGATGCAGAGTCTGGTTTTAAGCCGTAAAGGGCATAAATTACCTAACATTCCTAAATTGTTTGGAATAACGTGCTTTAAATCATCAGGTATGATGTTGTATCGATCAGGTAGTGTAAGGGTTAGGCCCCAGTGACAGACCAAACTCCCCGTTTAACGCACCGCAAACAGTCCATTTGCACAACCGCAAACTCCCCATTTGCACAAGGTTGGATACCAAGCTAGCCATGTCCCGTTCCTTGTCCTCACTGATGTCATTGAAGGTCTCTTCCTCCACCCAGCCACCAAGGGTCCCCGAAAGGTGACAACAAGCCCCCTGGGACGCCTGCTGTGTTTGGTCTTCCACCTCCTCAAAGCCACCTTCCTCCTCTGACTCCTCTTCTTCAGACTCCTCTCACTGCATTATTATAAGGTGTGTTAAGTAGTACTACTCTTATCAGTTTAATACCTGTTACGTCACCTATCAGGGGGCGTGTATAAGGCCTGGATTTTTAGAACCGTGAGATGGAAAAAGATGCTTGGTTGGTCGTATCACTTCAATTTTGGGGCACGGCACGTGCAATCAAAGGTGCCACCAGAAAAGAGTAGTACTTACAAACACGCCACTCCTATCTGGTGCTGTAACAGGTATTAAACTGATAAGAGTAGTACTTAAACACGCCACTCCACTATCAGTTTAATACCTGTTACGTCACCTATCAGGGGGCGTGTATAAGGCATGGATCTTTGGAACCGGGAGATGGAAAAAGATACTTGGTTGGTCGTATCACTTCAAATTTGGGGCACTTTGTGACATTAGCTTCTTACGCTCATACATGTCCTTTACAGGCACCTGACTATGGGCAGATGAGCAGGAACTGCTCAAGGCGAGAGACGGAGTGGCGGATGGTTGAGAGGGGGCAAGGAGGACAGCAGTGGTTGATGTGGCTGATGATGCTGGACCAGGAGGAGGATGGCGGCTTTGAGTTTGTGTGCTGCTTGTACTCATGTTTTGGTCTGGAGTCACCCAAACATTAGGTCTCAACCTGTAGAGGATAAGGGAACCAGGCTACTCTAGACCTCATTCATCATTACAGGTTTTGACAGATTGGTACTATGCGTGCAAGCAACTGTGACAACAGATATGAGTGGCACTGTGCACTTGCAGAAGTTGGCAGAGTAGACGCTGTAGGTCTGACACACACGCTTGCAGACAACTAACTGCTATGCAATCTATTACAGTAGAAATTTTTTTTTTTGTTTTAAATGTACACTACTGTTACACCAGATAGGAGTAGTACTACTTAACACACCACTCATATCAGTTTAATCCCTGTTATGTGCCTTTTTTGGGGGTTTGGTTGTTGAAGCCACAGTGCAGCACCAGAGGCCAGAAAAATTAGGCATATACACATGCCTGAAAAATTAGGTATTGTTGATCTTGCAGCGAGCAGAGAAGAAGGTAGGCCTGATTCAACGCCCCAGCCCTGCATACCCACACTCAGAGATTGAGGGGGGGACCTGAGAAAGCCACGGGCCGGAGACATAAAGGGGGGCCATCCCAAATAAGCACACAAGCGGGGACAAAGGTAGTGAAGGGGACATAGAGGCCCATGGACTGATGGTCGCCATCTTGGCAGGAAAAGGGCCCAGCAATTAAGCCAAACTGACCCAGCACAGGCAGCTACTTGAGTCAAACGCTGTACAATTACACCTTAATAAAGCTGAAACATGCAGCAGCAGGGATTCTAAACGGCCACACAGGGACAAGGAGGCTAACAGCCCCCACAGTCTCTGCATCACTCTTTTTAACAGATAACCCAAGGGGCTAACCAGGGACCTTGCCCACATAAAAAAAACAGAATTTTATTGGAGGAATTATTAATGTCTTTACCCCCCAAGAGAGGACATAATATACAGTATCTTTAGACTACCTGATGGCCAAACCTCCTTTAGCCCCAATGCTATCCAAGAAATATTTCAAAACTTCTATCAGACCATATATTCATCCCAATCCCGCTGCAGCGGATCTGACATAGAGTCCTTCCTACTACAGCAAGAAGTCCACAAAATACCTGTACCTCAATTGGACAGCTTGAACCTAGACATATCCCAAGAGGAAGTTAAATCTACAATCCAAGATCTTAAATTTGGCAAGTCCCCAGGGCCAGACGGTTTTACTCATCTGTACTATAAGAATTTTGAGCCCTTGCTTACCCCCGCATCTAACATCTTTGTTTAATGCTATACTAAATGGAGAACCTATGCCCCCTTAATTGAATCAGGCCATAAGGCCAAAATCCAAGTACAGAGAGGGACCAGGCAGGGATGCCCACTCTCCCCACTGCTCTTTGCTCTTGCCATTGAACCCCTAATGCAGGCAATCAGAACCAACCATGCCATCCATGGGGTTCAATTAGGACACCATCAGTTTAAGTGTTCACTTTTCGCGGACGATATGCTTTGCACCCTGACCAAGCCCCTTCTCTCTATACCAGCACTCATGTCCACTATAAAAGACTTCAGCTAAATCTCAGGCCTCCAATCCTTGCAAAAGGATATTTCTCTTTCAATGGAATCCTGCTTACTGGGGATACACATAAAAAAATCTCAATCCTAGAACAAGCTATTCCAATTAATGGCTTTAGCATTCAAAATACACATAGCTACCCGGGCCCGGATGGATTTACAAATCTCTATTACCAAACTTTTATAGACTTGTTATTACCCCACTTAGCCACACTTTTCAATCAAATTTTAGAAGGCTCTCCCATGCCACAAGAACTAAACCATGCAAATATGATATGTTTCCCGAAAGAACGACGAGACCCATTAGAACTTAAAAATTACTGACCCATACCACTCCTAAACGGGGATATAAAAATTTTGGCCAAATTAATGGCAAACAGGATTTCGCAATTTCTCCCCTCCATAATCCATAAAGACCAAACAGGGTTTATCCCCCATAGACAAACGGGGGACAATATCAGAAGGACACAAAATTTAATCTCATGGTCATCTCAACATCAAATACCCACATGCCTTTTGGCGTTAGATATAGAAAAGGCCTTTGATACGTTGGAATGGCCTTATTTAAAAGCAGTATTACAGAAATTTGGGTTTGCAGGTAAATTTATGAACTTGATAGATACATACTACAAATCCCTGTCAGCCAGATTAAAACTCCCGGGAGATCGCTTACAACACATAAAGATTCAAAGGGGAAAAAACAAATTTTTAGATTTATTTGGAATCATAAAGCCCTGAGGATCTCAAAAAATAATATGTATAGACCAAAAGGGAAAGGGGGCCTATCGTGCCCGAATCTCAAACTGTATTACAAGGCAGCGCAGCTGGCTTTCATTCCTCTGGCGCATTCTCCCACACATCAGCCGCTCTGGGTATTTATGGAAAATGTAAGCATGTCACCTTATACATGGGATACAGTAATATGGATTCCAGGCCTGTATACTTTTTTGAGAAACTTGAAAAACCCGTTGATTAAGCACTCATTAAAAATATGGATGGAGATGAACTGGACACAAAAACTGGACACTCGGGTATCAGATCTTACCCAATCCCCACTTTAAGATACATCTTCCGGAAAGCTCTCTCAGTTGGTGGAAGTCTCAGAACCTACTAAGGTTTGGTCCATGATGGCATGACGACAAAATAATGACCTTTGAGCGGGTGAGAGATAGATACAACTTACCCCTGGCTGAACACTATAATTTTTGCAGGATACATCATTTTATATATACGATAAGTGGTAGGGGAACCCCCCAAAGAAACACCTGGCTACTCCAAAAATTTAGGGATTCCCCCTTTCAGCCTGGTATTATTAGCCTCATGTATGAACTATTTAATGAAAACTCATGGGCAAACAAACCAGACTATACCAAAGCCTGGGAGAGGGATTTGGGCAACGAGTTGGCAGACAGCACATGGGATAAAAGTTGGCGAGGCTTAAGTAGGGGATCTTTAAATTATAGTCTGCTTGAGACCATAATTTTAAGCTAAATAAATAAGATCCAAAACATGTTTTAGGAACAGTGGTAATGAGGCTTCATTTATTCATTTCTGGTGGGAGTGTTCGGCAGTCATAAGACTATGGGAAGAAACATGCTTACTAGCTTCTAAAATGTTTAAGATTCAGATTTCTGCTAATATAGAAAACTGCATGCTGGGTGTTCCGCATGTCTGTCTCTCGCCCGCTCAAAATAGGCTATTAAAGTTCATCATGTTAGCCACAAAGAACCATATAGCCAGACAATGGAAATCAGATACCCTACACTTTCAGGTGGTTAAAAATAAATTAAACTTTATCTTTATAAATGAACGCCTTACCCATTTAGTAGACAACTCCATGGATACATTTCGAGATATATGGTCTCCGTGGCTGCAATTAAGGGATAGCATATCATCTGGAGACAATTAAAGAAATTTAGTTCCGGAATAGGGGCTCCCCTAAATGGGAGAGGATATTCTCAAGAGAACGGGATGGATGGAGGTGTGTGTGGATCCTTAGAGGGGCGGAGGACGGAGGTAAGTGCTATATTTTACATCATATTTATGTGAAAAAGGAGGATGTTTGTGGACCTTTCCCTTTCCCAACATGTTAAATGTTAAAAATAGTTATTTTTTTTCCCAATTATAGTCGGATTCAAGACTTAAAGGGAATCAACTTAAAACATACTGAATTAAAGCTATATTAATAACTGAAAAGTTAAAAAATATATATTTTTAGGCTACAGGTACAACCAAATCCAGATAACATACTAGCCCTGGATATGGTATAAGCTCTAAGATTATGGAATGGAAAGGGGTAAACTGAGTATTAATAGAGATAAGGTAACTCAGTGATCTATTAACATGTATGGATATATATGTAACATGGAAATGGTTGTTTGAATATGATATATTACCTAAACCTAATAAAATATTTTTTTAAAGAAAAAATACACATAGCTAGTAGTTGGAAAACCTCAAATTAAAACTTTCAGGAATTAATAAAAAAAATCAACTATTTACTGCTCAACGAGAGATTAAACCATGTAGTCTTGGATAGAATCACCCAGTTCCAGACAATTTGGGATCCCTGGATAACATCGCCATTTAGTGCCCCCCTAATATAATAAAACATTTATTAATGGTTGAAGCGACTCGGGGGGAAGGACCGGAGTGGGGGAGCCCTGGAGGAGACCCTTCAGAAGCAACTAGCGGCAAAATCATCCGAGGAAAGGAGAGGTCGCCTACTGAAGCCTGCCCTAGGGTAACCCAAGGGCGATTGAGCAGGTTAGATATTGTAAATAATAAGCTACTGCTGGAGTGATGATAGATAATAGGACTTTGGTGTTAACTGCTGATATACTCTTTACTATTGTCTGTTTTACCATGTCTTAGGTTTCTCTTAAAAATTGCAATCACAGTAAAAAAAAAAGAAAATTTATTAACCGAAAAAGTAAAAATAAGAAGGCCTTGCCAGCTAATTTTAACAAAATGTCTTCATTGTAAATATGTATTTTTGCACAACTGTTGTGTTATGCAAGACTGTTCAATATGCTTTCTTTTTCATTACATGCCGTACGCCTTCTGACATAAAAATTTAAATTAAAAAATTAGGTATTGTTGCAGCCGCTGCTGTTGCAGCGGCCAGAAAAATTGACCTTTGTTCCCCAGGCAGAAAGTTCCATAAAACATTGCGTCTTCTTGAACCCTAGTTGGTGGCGGATAAGTCACGCAAGTCATCCGGCATTCACAGATAACATACAGCAGCGTGTGGACCATTTCAGCTCATCTCATCAGGCCTTTTTCAGTTGAATGTATCGCCCAGTGTCAGTCCCTTCGGGATCCATCCCTCATTCATCTTTATAAAGGTGAGGCAATCTAGACTTTTTTCCCCTAGGCGACTTCTCTTATCAGTGACAAAACCTCCTGCTGCACTGAAGGTCCTTTCTGACAGGACACTTGAAGCGGGGCAGGCCAGAAGTTCAATTGCAAATTGGGATAGCTCAGGCCACAGGTCTAGCCTGCATACCCAGTAGTCAAGGGGTTCATCGTTCCTCAGAGTGTCGATATCTGCAGTTAAGGCGAGGTAGTCTGCTACCTGTCGGTCAAGTCGTTCTCTGAGGGTGGATCCCGAAGGGCTGTTGAGATGCGTAGGACTGAAAAAGGTCTGCAAGTCCTCCCTCAACAACACGTCTTTTAAACGTCCTGTCCTGGCCGGCGTGGTCGTGGGAGGAGGATTACTTTCACCTCTTCCCCTGTTATATTGCCCTTGTGCTGTGACATCACCCTTATATGCTGTGTAAAGCATACTTGTTAATTTGTTTTAGACCTGCTGCATGCTTTCTGACTTGCGGTAATTAGGTAACATTTCAGGCACTTTCTGCTTATACCGGGGGTTTAGTAGCGTGCACACCCAGTACAGGTCGTTCCCCTTCAGCCTTTTTATACGAGGGTCCTGCGACAGGCACGACCGCATGAAAGACCCCATTTGCACAAGGTTGGATGCTGAGCTACCCATGTCCCGTTCCTAGTCCTAAGTGATCTCGCTGAAGATATGATCTTCCTCCTCCCCCTCAAAGCCACATTCCTCCTCTGACTCCTCTTCCAGCGTTGCCGCAGGTCCAGCAAGCAATGCTGATAAGGCTGTTTCTGGTGGTGATGGTGACCACAACTCTTCCTCTTCCTCTTGAACGCCTCAGACTCCACCAGCTTGTATGGTAAAAGCTGGCGGGCTAAGAGTTCAGACAAGGCAGCTGTCAGACGCCGGGCAAGGGGGTGACTTTGTGGCATTGGCTTCTTACGCTCAAACATGCCCTTGACAGACACCTGACTGTGAGGAGATGAGCAGGAACAGCTAGAGGCGAGAGACGGAGTGGCGGATGGTTGAGAGGGGGCAAGGAGGACAGCAGTGGTTGACGTGGATGAAGATGCTGGACCAGGAGGAGGATGGTGGCTTTGAGTTTGTGTGCTGCTTGTACTCATGTGTTGATCCCATTGGCGTTTGTGATGTGACATCATGTGCCTTCGCAAAGCAGTTGTACCTAGGTGGGTGTTGGACTTCCCACGACTAAGTTTCTTTTGGCACAAATTGCAAATGGCATCGCGTTTGTCAGAGGCAGACACACAAAAAAAATGCCACACTGGTGAGCTCTGTGGTGACGGCATTCTGGTGGTGGCAACAGCATGCATTGATTGGCGTGCTGTCTGGCTGACCCCGGGTGCTGATGCATGCTGTCTGACTGTGCCACTAGCTCGTTGCGATGACCTCCCTCTGCTTCCAACTCGTCTCCTCCTCCTCTCTGTCTCCCCATCTGAACTTTCCCCCTGTTTTTCTTCTAGCGGGCACCCACGTGACATCCACGGACGCATCGTCATCACCCGCCTCACTTGTATCACATCGTACGTACATGTGTGTACTGCTGCCTGACAGACATATCCCTGTTATCTACATCCTCTGGCAATAATGGTTGTGCATCACTCGTTTCTTCAAACTGATGTGTAAATAACTCTTCTGACTGATCAATTGAATCGGCTGTGGTACTAGTGTTGGTGGTGGCGGCAGGCGGGAGAGTGGTAACTTGAGAGGTGCCCGAAGCTAAGCTGGAGGAGGATGGTGCGTCAATGTTCCAAGCGGAAGCTGTAGAAGATTGGGTGTCCTGTGTTAGCCAGTCAACTACATCCTCTGAACTTTTCAATTTCAGGGTAACTGGCCTCTGAACACTGGGCATTATTGTAGGGCCAAAGGGAATCACAGCACCACGACCACGACGGCCCCTGCGGGGTGTCCTGCCTATGCCTGTCATTTTTTTCTCCGATTAGTGGTACTATGCGTGCAAGCTACTGTGACAACAGATATGAGTGGCACTGTGCACTTGCAGAAGTTGGCAGAGTAGACGCTGTAGGCCTGACACAGACGCTTGCAGACAAGTAACTGCTATTCAATGTATTACAGTCAAAATTGTATTCTTTGTTTAAATGTGCACTACTGACTGTTACACCAGATATGAGTGGTGGCACTGACTGGGCAAGTGGGCACAGTATACGATGTGAGCCTAAGACACACACGCAGGCAGGTAGGCAAAAAAAATTAGATTACACAGAAAAAAAGTGTTGTTTTTTTTTTAAATGTAGAGTGCTGGTACACCACTAGATTGGATTGGTTGAACTTGGCACAGTACTTGTAAGCCTGACACACACACTGGCTAGCGGTCAGGCAAATGAACTTAGATTGGCGGTCAGGCAAATGAACTTAGATTTAAGAAAATAAAATTATTGTTTTTTTAAATGTAGACTGCTGGTACACCACTAGATTGGATTGGTTGAACTTGGCACAATACTTGTAAGCCTGACACACACACTGGCTAGCGGTCAGGCAAATGAACTTAGATTTAAGAACCCCTAGACTAATGACATCTCCAAAAGCTAATTGGAGTGAGGTGTCAGCCAACTGGAGTCCAATCAATGAGATGAGATTGGAGGGGTTGGTTACAGCTGCCCTGTCCTATAAAAAACACACACCAGTTCTGGGTTTGCTTTTCACAAGAAGCATTGCCTGATGTAAATGATGCCTCACACAAAAGAGCTCTCAGAAGACCTACGATTAAGAATTGTTGACTTGCATAAAGCTGGAAAGGGTTATAAAAGTATCTCCAAAAGCCTTGCTGTTCATCAGTCCACGGTAAGACAAATGGTCTATAAATGAAGAAAGTTCAGCACTGCTGCTACTCTCCCTAGGAGTGGCCGTCCTGTAAAGATGACTGCAAGAGCACAGTGCAGACTGCTCAATGAGGTGAAGAAGAATCCTAGAGTGTCAGCTAAAGACTTACAAAAGTCTCTGGCATAGGCTAACATCCCTGTTAGCGAATCCACAATATGTAAAACACTAAACAAGAATTAATTTCATGGGAGGATACCACAGAGGAAGCCACTGCTATCCAAGCAAAACATTGCTGCACGTTTACAGTTTGCACAAGAGGACCTGGATGTTCCACAGCAGTACTGGCAAAATATTCTGTGGACAGATGAAACTAAAGTTGAGTTGTTTGGAAGAAACACACAACACTATGTGTGGAGAAAAAGAGGCACAGCACATCAACATCAAAACCTCATCCCAACTGTGAAGTACGGTGGTGGGGGCATCATGGTTTGGGGCTGCTTTGCTGCGTCAGGGCCTGGACGGATTGATATCATTGAAGGAAAAATGAATTCCCAAGTTTATGGAGACATTTTGCAGGAGAACTTTAGGCCATCTGTCCAGCAGCTGAAGCTCAATAGAAGATGGGTATTACAACAGGACAACGACCCAAAGCATAGAAGTAAATCAACAACAGAATGGGTTAAACAGAAGAAAATATGCCTTCTGAAGTGGCCCAGTCAAAGTCCTGACCTCAACCCGATTGAGATGCTGTGGCATGACCTCAAGAACGCGATTCACACCAGACATCCCAAGAATATTGCTGAACTGAAACAGTTCTGTAAAGAGGAATGGTCAAGAATTACTCCTGAGCGTTGTGCACGTCTGATCTGCAACTACAGGAAACGTTTGGTTGAAGTTATTGCTGCCAAAGGAGGTTCAACCAGTTATTAAATCCAAGGGTTCACATACTTTTTCCACCTGCACTGTGAATGTTTACATGGTGTGTTCAATAACAACATGGTAACATTTAATTCTTTGTGTGTTATTAGTTTAAGCAGAGTGTGATTGTCTATTGTTGTGACTTAGATGAAGATCAGATCACATTTTATGACCAATTTGTGCAGAAATCCATATCATTCCAAAGGGTTCACATACTTTTGCTTGCAACTGTATATGAAGCGGAACGTGTAGAAAAAGAAATATAACATCTACACAAAAAAACATGTAAATAAAAACAAAGCAACAGACACCAAGTACAAAAAAGAGTGTAAGTTATCCAAATAGAGCGCTGAATTCTACTAACCACAAACTTACTTTTCCTGAAAACTACATAGGCCACACAGGAATAATAAGCCTCTCAAACTGCCAACTGTGACAAGCAAAGATATTTGTTCCTTCCAAAGGATTGGCTCAGTCCAAACATAAAAATGGATAAAATACAACTATACTCGGACATACAAGAATTATGTAGGAGGCTGAGACTGGCAGAATATATTCACAACAAGAGACCTGCAATAACACCATTTTTATTATTGATGGACAGACATCGAGGAGGATATGCTAGAAACGCGGATGACAACATGAGTTAGACGAGAGGGTGATAGTTCTGGTGCAGAGAGGTAGAATTGGGTTTCATCTGCATATAGATGGTATCGAAATCCAAAAACATGTATTAGGGTACCAGGCGAGGAAGTATAGATTGAGAAAAGGAGGGGACTTAGGCAGAACCTTGGGGGACGCCAACAATCCGAGGGCGAGGTGATGAAGAGGAGCCAGAGAAGGACACACTAAATGTTTGATTTTCTAGATATGAGGTGAACCAAGAGAGCGCAGTGTCACGGATGTCAAGAGAGTGGAGAATTTAGATAAGAAGAGGGTAGTCAACTGTGTCAAAGGCAGCAAAGAGATCCAGGAGAATAAGAATAGAGAAGTGACCATATGACTTGGCAGTGACTTTAGTGAGAACGGTCTCTGTGGAAACCAGATTGGAAGGGTCAAGGAGCAAGTTGGAGGAAATAAATTGGGAGAGCCAATTGTAGATAATACATTCAAGTAGTTTAGAAGCCAGGGGAAGTAGAGAAATGGGCAGGTTATTGGATGGAGAAGCTGGATCAGATAAGGGTTGCTTAGGAATGGGTGTAATAATGGTGCGTGATGGAAACTTGCCAGTATTAGGAAAAATATTGAATAGATGTGCAAGATCTGGGGTAAGTGTGATAGAGAGAGGAAGGGTCAGCTGTAATGGAAGAGGATCATGTTGTGATAAGAGACTAGAGACTTCATCCTCAGTTACAGGGTCACAGGGGTCCATTATGGATGAGGGCATGGGTAAGGGTAATGGCGGGTGAGTTAGGTCCAAGCTGAGAGGAGAGTTTGTTACAGATATTTTCAATGTCATTATTAAAGTGGCAAAGTCTTCGGCTGTGAGACGGGAAGAGCAGAAGAGGAGAGTATTGTGTGGCGAAATGAGTGATGAGAATTAGCGCTGTTCAGTAAGATTGAGGGCGACCGCCTGTGGTTATGGGAGCAAGAGTATCAATGGCGGAGGTGAGAGTCAAATGGTAATGTGTGGTGGCAAGTAAGGGTGGTGAGCGGACAAAGAAGGGATTCATGCCTTTTACACTAATAATTTATGTAGATATTATTTGTTTAGCTAATAGGTTTTATGTTACATTTACACATCCTTATTATGAGGTACACGGTATAATGGAAATTGTGGTAATACTGTATTGTAGGGAACGGGTTAATGTATCATCGCATACAATGTGTGTGTGTGTATATACTAGCGACTTGCCACACAATGGGAGCCTCTCCCCCTCTACTTTACTGGCCTCGCGATGAGCGCCTTTGGTGCTCATCGCGGGCCTCATAATGAACGCCTTTGGAGCTCATTGCGAGTCTCTCCCCCTGTCTACTTCCTCCCTTGTGTCTCATTTCCCCCTCCTCTCCCTCCCTTGTGTCTCTTCCCCCTCCTCTCTTTCCCCTGTCTCTTCCCCCCTCCTCCTCTCTTTCCCCTGTCTCTCCCCCCTCCTCCTCTCTTTCCCCTGTCTCTCCCCTCTCCTCTCTTTCCCCAGTCTCTCCCCCCTCATCTCTTTCCCCTGTCTCTCCCCCCTCATCTCTTTCCCCTGTCTCTTCCCCCTCCTCTCTTACCCTTGTGTCTCTCCCCTCTCCCCTCTTTCCCCTGTGTCTCTCCCCCTCCTCTCTTCCCCCTGTGTCTCTCCCCCTCCTCTCTTTCCCCTGTGTCTCTCCCCCTTCTTCCCCTGTGTCTCTCCCTCCTCTTTCCCTCTGTCTCTCCCCCCTCTGTCTCTCCCCCCTCTTCCCCTGTGTCTCTCTCTCCTCTTCCCCTGTGTCTTTACCCCCTCCACTGAAATAATGCGTATATCTCAGGAATGATTACTCTGGTTTAAAAAAAAAAACTAATAGTATACTATACACATTTGTAATGCTCTTTTATAGCCATGTTGTTGGGTGACCGTGCGCCGTCACATGATGTATTATTATCTTATCTCGTATCACTTCCTCACCTTCCCTGATATTCCCAGGGCTCTCCTCCTCCTTCACCTGCTGCTGATCTCTTATATTCAGCTCCTCTTGTTCAACCTTGGAGACAACTGGAGGCTTCACATCTAAAGGTCCTACAGACAGATAAAGATATATCAGAGACACACAGACAGTCTGAGATACAGATTATACATATAATATTCACATTAGTCACCATATATAGGCTGCACGTGACCCTCATACAGCGCTACATCATATATGTCTATGGACAACTATATATTCAAGGTTACCCAAATATAAATACCCTTTAAATTCACATCAGGGACCCCAGAGAGAGTGTTAGATAATATATATATATATATATATATATAGATGAGATTTGCTAAATCCTATTAGATTGTCCAAATTTGTATTCATCTCCGATTCCCTCCACACTACGAGATTATCTTTCCCATAATCCACGTCTCCCCAGATCTAGGCAAGCTCTATTAGGAATGTATATCAGTCTGAGGGGATTAAAATAAAGTCTTAAAGGGAAGTGATTTTTTTCTGCTGACTGAAGTGACCTAATCCGTCTGGTAAGCATGTTACGTAGCACCACTGATAACGCCTAGGATGGATCGTACTCGAAATGCGGGTCGGGTAATTGGGTTTCTTAAGTGTCTTCACTAGTGGACCGGTCCCTTAGATTCAGTCAGTAGAAACTGGCGCGTTCCCTCAAGGGTTTCTTTTAATCCCTTAGAGTGTACATAGATCTTGTGTCTGACATACCCCGGAGTCTGATACATAACCAGGGGGGGGGGGGGGGCTTGTTATGTCTGACATACCACGGGGGTCTGATACATAACCAGGGAGGGGCTTCTTATGTCTGACATACCCTGGGGGTCTGATACATAACCAGGGGGGGCTTGTGATGTCTGACTTACCCCAGGGGGTCTGATACATAACCAGGGAGGGGCTTGTTATGTCTGACTTACCCCGGGGGTCTGATACATAACCAGGGAGGGGCTTCTTATGTCTGACATACCCCGGGGGTCTGATACATAACCAGGGTGGGCTTGTTATGTCTGACATACCCCGGGGGTCTGATACATAACCAGGGAGGGGCTTCTTATGTCTGACATACCCCGGGGGTCTGATACATAACCAGGGTGGGCTTGTTATGTCTGACATACCCCGGGGGTCTGATACATAACCAGGGAGGGGCTTCTTATGTCTGACTTACCCCGGGGGTCTGATACATAACCAGGGAGGGGCTGGTTATGTCTGACATACCCCAGGGGTCTGATACATAACCAGTGAGGGGCTTGTTATGTCTGACATAGCCCGGGGGTCTGATACATAACCAGGGAGGGGCTTGTTATGTCTGACATAGCCCGGGGGTCTGATACATAACCAGGGAGGGGCTGGTTATGTCTGACATACCCCGGGGGTCTGATACATAACCAGTGAGGGGCTTGTTATGTCTGACATACCCCGGGGGTCTGATACATAACCAGGGAGGGGCTTGTTATATCTGACATAGCCCGGTGGTCTGATACATAACCAGGGAGGGGCTTGTTATGTCTGACATAGCCCGGGGGTCTGATACATAACCAGGGAGGGGCTGGTTATGTCTGACATACCCCGGGGGTCTGATACATAACCAGGGAGGGGCTGGTTATGTCTGACATACCCTGGGGGTCTGATACATAACCAGGGAGGGGCTTGTTATGTCTGACATAGCCCGGGGGTCTGATACATAACCAGGGAGGGGCTGGTTATGTCTGACATACCCCGGGGGTCTGATACATAACCAGGGAAGGGCTTGTTATGTCTGACATACCACGGGGGTCTGATACATAACCAGGGAGGGGCTTCTTATGTCTGACATACCCTGGGGGTCTGATACATAACCAGGGGGGGCTTGTGATGTCTGACTTACCCCAGGGGGTCTGATACATAACCAGGGAGGGGCTTGTTATGTCTGACTTACCCCGGGGGTCTGATACATAACCAGGAAGGGGCTTCTTATGTCTGACATACCCCGGGGGTCTGATACATAACCAGGGTGGGCTTGTTATGTCTGACATACCCCGGGGGTCTGATACATAACCAGGGAGGGGCTTCTTATGTCTGACATAGCCCGGGGGTCTGATACATAACCAGGGTGGGCTTGTTATGTCTGACATACCCCGGGGGTCTGATACATAACCAGTGAGGGGCTTGTTATGTCTGACATAGCCCGGGGGTCTGATACATAACCAGGGAGGGGCTTGTTATGTCTGACATAGCCCGGGGGTCTGATACATAACCAGGGAGGGGCTGGTTATGTCTGACATACCCCGGGGGTCTGATACATAACCAGTGAGGGGCTTGTTATGTCTGACATACCCCGGGGGGGTCTGATACATAACCAGGGAGGGGCTTGTTATATCTGACATAGCCCGGTGGTCTGATACATAACCAGGGGGGGCTTGTTATGTCTGACATACCCCGGGGGTCTGATACATAACCAGGGAGGGGCTGGTTATGTCTGACATACCCCGGGGGTCTGATACATAACCAGGGAGGGGCTGGTTATGTCTGACATACCCTGGGGGTCTGATACATAACCAGGGAGGGGCTTGTTATGTCTGACATAGCCCGGGGGTCTGATACATAACCAGGGAGGGGCTGGTTATGTCTGACATACCCCGAGGGTCTGATACATAACCAGTGAGGGGCTTGTTATGTCTGACTTACCCCGGGGGTCTGATACATAACCAGGGGGGCTTGTTATGTCCGACTTACCCCGGGGGTCTGATACATAACCGGGGGGGCTTGTTATACATCACTCACCTTCACAGGGAATCCGCTGAATATCACCGTCATCTTCTCTCTCAAAGTCTCTTTCCTGTTTAACTGACACAATTTGCAGATGGTAAGTGTCGGGTCCTGTTTGTCCAAAAGAGAATTCAATGTAGAGTTTTATTCCACACAACACAAATAGCACGGTCTGCCCCGTCCCCCATTACATATCTATATCACCAGAATTATTAACTCTTCAGGTAGAAGTTTTTAATCCAGGGTCTGTGATTCTAGGATACCATAAGATTCCCGCTAGGATCTTGTAATCCGACTTGTACTAAAACTACAGGATACAAAAAGGAAATTGGTATCGGTGAAAAATAACAGCCTTTACTTTCATTAGAAAACTATAAGAAACCGAACCCGTATCTGAAACTTCCACCAAAAGAAGGAGATCCCACGGTATATAGCGGCACAATCCCATGTAATAATATCCAATTAGATGACTAATAGTAAAACTTAGATTTAAAGGGCCAGAGCAGATTGGTCGTTTTGCAGCAAATAACAAAACAGTAACATTAGCAAATTATTATATATCTATCCCAGCCCTGTATAATAATGTATCACTGTCACTGATACTTATGGGTCCCACTAAGTAATTGTGTCCCACATATAATATCTATCACACCCTGTATAATAATGTATCACTGTCACTGATACTTATGGGTCCCACTAAGTAATTGTGTCCCACATATAATATCTATCACACTCTGTATAATAATGTATCACTGTCACTGATACTTATGGGACCCACTAAGTAATTGTGTCCCACATATAATATCTATCACACTCTGTATAATAATGTATCACTGTCACTGATACTTATGGGACCCACTAAGTAATTGTGTCCCACATATAATATCTATCACACTCTGTATAATAATGTATCACTGTCACTGATACTTATGGGTCCCACTAAGTAATTGTGTCCCACATAAAATATCTATCACACTCTGTATAATAATGTATCACTGTCACTGATACTTATGGGTCCCACTAAGTAATTGTGTCCCACATATAATATCTATCACACCCTGTATAATAATGTATCACTGTCACTGATACTTATGGGTCCCACTAAGTAATTGTGTCCCACATATAATATCTATCACACCCTGTATAATAATGTATCACTGTCACTGATACTTATGGGACCCACTAAGTAATTGTGTCCCACATATAATATCTATCACATCCTGTATAATAATGTATCACTGTCACTGATACTTATGGGACCCACTAAGTAATTGTGTCCCACATATAATATCTATCACATCCTGTATAATAATGTATCACTGTCACTGATACTTATGGGTCCCACTAAGTAATTGTGTCTCACATATAATATCTATCACACTCTGTATAATAATGTATCACTGTCACTGATACTTATGGGTCCCACTAAGTAATTGTGTCCCACATATAATATCTATCACACCCTGTATAATAATGTATCACTGTCACTGATACTTATGGGTCCCACTAAGTAATTGTGTCCCACATATAATATCTATCACACCCTGTATACTAATGTATCACTGTCACTGATACTTATGGGTCCCACGTAATTGTGTCCCACATATAATATCTATCACACCCTGTATAATAATGTATCACTGTCACTGATACTTATGGGTCTCACTAAGTAATTGTGTCCCACATATAATATCTATCACACCCTGTATACTAATGTATCACTGTCACTGATACTTATGGGTCCCACGTAATTGTGTCCCACATATAATATCTATCACATCCTGTATAATAATGTATCACTGTCACTGATACTTATGGGTCTCACTAAGTAATTGTGTCCCACTTATAATATCTATCACACTCTGTATAATAATGTATCACTGTCACTGATACTTATGGGTCCCACTAAGTAATTGTGTCCCACATATAATATCTATCACACCCTGTATAATAATGTATCACTGTCACTGATACTTATGGGTCCCACTAAGTAATTGTGTCCCACATATAATATCTATCACACCCTGTATAATAATGTATCACTGTCACTGATACTTATGGGTCCCACTAAGTAATTGTGTCCCACTTATAATATCTATCACACCCTGTATAATAATGTATCACTGTCACTGATACTTATGGGTCCCACTAAGTAATTGTGTCCCACATATAATATCTATCACACCCTGTATAATAATGTATCACTGTCACTGATACTTATGGGTCTCACTAAGTAATTGTGTCCCACATATAATATCTATCACACCCTGTATAATAATGTATCACTGTCACTGATACTTATGGGACCCACTAAGTAATTGTGTCCCACATATAATATCTATCACACCCTGTATAATAATGTATCACTGTCACTGATACTTATGGGTCTCACTAAGTAATTGTGTCCTACATATAATATCTATCACACCCTGTATAATAATGTATCACTGTCACTGATACTTATGGGTCCCACTAAGTAATTGTGTCCCACATATAATATCTATCACACCCTGTATAATAATGTATCACTGTCACTGATACTTATGGGTCCCACTAAGTAATTGTGTCCCACATATAATATCTATCACACCCTGTATAATAATGTATCACTGTCACTGATACTTATGGGTCCCACTAAGTAATTGTGTCCCACATATAATATCTATCACACTCTGTATAATAATGTATCACTGTCACTGATACTTATGGGTCCCACTAAGTAATTGTGTCCCACATATAATATCTATCACACCCTGTATAATAATGTATCACTGTCACTGATACTTATGGGTCCCACTAAGTAATTGTGTCCCACATATAATATCTATCACATCCTGTATAATAATGTATCACTGTCACTGATACTTATGGGTCCCACTAAGTAATTGTGTCCCACATATAATATCTATCACATCCTGTATAATAATGTATCACTGTCACTGATACTCATGGGACCCACTAAGTAATTGTGTCCCACATATAATATCTATCACACCCTGTATAATAATGTATCACTGTCACTGATACTTATGGGTCCCAGTAAGTAATTGTGTCCCACATATAATATCTATCACACTCTGTATAATAATGTATCACTGTCACTGATACTTATGGGTCCCACTAAGTAATTGTGTCCCACATATAATATCTATCACACCCTGTATAATAATGTATCACTGTCACTGATACTTATGGGTCCCACTAAGTAATTGTGTCCCACATATAATATCTATCACACTCTGTATAATAATGTATCACTGTCACTGATACTTATGGGACCCACTAAGTAATTGTGTCCCACATATAATATCTATCACACTCTGTATAATAATGTATCACTGTCACTGATACTTATGGGTCCCACTAAGTAATTGTGTCCCACATATAATATCTATCACACTCTGTATAATAATGTATCACTGTCACTGATACTTATGGGTCCCACTAAGTAATTGTGTCCCACATATAATATCTATCACACTCTGTATAATAATGTATCACTGTCACTGATACTTATGGGTCCCACTAAGTAATTGTGTCCCACATATAATATCTATCACACCCTGTATAATAATGTATCACTGTCACTGATACTTATGGGTCCCACTAAGTAATTGTGTCCCACATATAATATCTATCACACCCTGTATAATAATGTATCACTGTCACTGATACTTATGGGTCCCACTAAGTAATTGTGTCCCACATATAATATCTATCACACCCTGTATAATAATGTATCACTGTCACTGATACTTATGGGTCCCACTAAGTAATTGTGTCCCACATATAATATCTATCACACTCTGTATAATAATGTATCACTGTCACTGATACTTATGGGACCCACTAAGTAATTGTGTCCCACATATAATATCTATCACACCCTGTATAATAATGTATCACTATCACTGATACCTATGGGTCCCACTAAGTAATTGTGTCCCACATATAATATCTATCACACTCTGTATAATAATGTATCACTGTCACTGATACTTATGGGTCCCACTAAGTAATTGTGTCCCACATATAATATCTATCACACCCTGTATAATAATGTATCACTGTCACTGATACTTATGGGTCCCACTAAGTAATTGTGTCCCACATATAATATCTATCACATCCTGTATAATAATGTATCACTGTCACTGATACTTATGGGTCCCACTAAGTAATTGTGTCCCACATATAATATCTATCACATCCTGTATAATAATGTATCACTGTCACTGATACTTATGGGTCCCACTAAGTAATTGTGTCCCACATATAATATCTATCACATCCTGTATAATAATGTATCACTGTCACTGATACTTATGGGTCCCACTAAGTAATTGTGTCCCACATATAATATCTATCACATCCTGTATAATAATGTATCACTGTCACTGATACTTATGGGTCCCACTAAGTAATTGTGTCCCACATATAATATCTATCACACTCTGTATAATAATGTATCACTGTCACTGATACTTATGGGTCCCACTAAGTAATTGTGTCTCACATATAATATCTATCACACTCTGTATAATAATGTATCACTGTCACTGATACTTATGGGACCCACTAAGTAATTGTGTCCCACATATAATATCTATCACACTCTGTATAATAATGTATCACTGTCACTGATACTTATGGGTCCCACTAAGTAATTGTGTCCCACATATAATATCTATCACACCCTGTATAATAATGTATCACTGTCACTGATACTTATGGGACCCACTAAGTAATTGTGTCCCACATATAATATCTATCACACTCTGTATAATAATGTATCACTGTCACTGATACTTATGGGTCCCACTAAGTAATTGTGTCCCACATATAATATCTATCACATCCTGTATAATAATGTATCACTGTCACTGATACTTATGGGTCCCACTAAGTAATTGTGTCCCACATATAATATCTATCACATCCTGTATAATAATGTATCACTGTCACTGATACTTATGGGACCCACTAAGTAATTGTGTCCCACATATAATATCTATCACACCTGTATAATAATGTATCACTGTCACTGATACTTATGGGACCCACTAAGTAATTGTGTCCTCACATATAATATCTATCACACCCTGTATAATAATGTATCACTGTCACTGATACTTATGGGACCCACTAAGTAATTGTGTCCCACATATAATATCTATCACACTCTGTATAATAATGTATCACTGTCACTGATACTTATGGGTCCCACTAAGTAATTGTGTCCCACATATAATATCTATCACACTCTGTATAATAATGTATCACTGTCACTGATACTTATGGGTCCCACTAAGTAATTGTGTCCCACATATAATATCTATCACACTCTGTATAATAATGTATCACTGTCACTGATACTTATGGGTCTCACTAAGTAATTGTGTCCCACATATAATATCTATCACATCCTGTATAATAATGTATCACTGTCACTGATACTTATGGGTCCCACTAAGTAATTGTGTCCCACATATAATATCTATCACATCCTGTATAATAATGTATCACTGTCACTGATACTTATGGGACCCACTAAGTAATTGTGTCCCACATATAATATCTATCACACCCTGTATAATAATGTATCACTGTCACTGATACTTATGGGTCCCACTAAGTAATTGTGTCCCACATATAATATCTATCACATCCTGTATAATAATGTATCACTGTCACTGATACTTATGGGACCCACTAAGTAATTGTGTCCCACATATAATATCTATCACACTCCTGTATAATAATGTATCACTGTCACTGATACTTATGGGTCCCACTAAGTAATTGTGTCCCACATATAATATCTATCACACTCCTGTATAATAATGTATCACTGTCACTGATACTTATGGGACCCACTAAGTAATTGTGTCCCACATATAATATCTATCACACTCCTGTATAATAATGTATCACTGTCACTGATACTTATGGGTCCCACTAAGTAATTGTGTCCCACATATAATATCTATCACACTCTGTATAATAATGTATCACTGTCACTGATACTTATGGGACCCACTAAGTAATTGTGTCCCACATATAATATCTATCACACTCTGTATAATAATGTATCACTGTCACTGATACTTATGGGTCCCACTAAGTAATTGTGTCCCACATATAATATCTATCACATCCTGTATAATAATGTATCACTGTCACTGATACTTATGGGTCCCACTAAGTAATTGTGTCCCACATATAATATCTATCACACTCCTGTATAATAATGTATCACTGTCACTGATACTTATGGGACCCACTAAGTAATTGTGTCCCACATATAATATCTATCACATCCTGTATAATAATGTATCACTGTCACTGATACTTATGGGTCCCACTAAGTAATTGTGTCCCACATATAATATCTATCACACCCTGTATAATAATGTATCACTGTCACTGATACTTATGGGTCCCACTAAGTAATTGTGTCCCACATATAATATCTATCACACCCTGTATAATAATGTATCACTGTCACTGATACTTATGGGACCCACTAAGTAATTGTGTCCCACATATAATATCTATCACATCCTGTATAATAATGTATCACTGTCACTGATACTTATGGGACCCACTAAGTAATTGTGTCTCACATATAATATCTATCACATCCTGTATAATAATGTATCACTGTCACTGATACTTATGGGTCCCACTAAGTAATTGTGTCCCACATATAATATCTATCACACTCTGTATAATAATGTATCACTGTCACTGATACTTATGGGTCCCACTAAGTAATTGTGTCCCACATATAATATCTATCACACTCTGTATAATAATGTATCACTGTCACTGATACTTATGGGTCCCACTAAGTAATTGTGTCCCACATATAATATCTATCACATCCTGTATAATAATGTATCACTGTCACTGATACTTATGGGTCCCACTAAGTAATTGTGTCCCACATATAATATCTATCACACTCCTGTATAATAATGTATCACTGTCACTGATACTTATGGGTCCCACTAAGTAATTGTGTCCCACATATAATATCTATCACATCCTGTATAATAATGTATCACTGTCACTGATACTTATGGGTCCCACTAAGTAATTGTGTCCCACATATAATATCTATCACACCCTGTATAATAATGTATCACTGTCACTGATACTTATGGGTCCCACTAAGTAATTGTGTCCCACATATAATATCTATCACATCCTGTATAATAATGTATCACTGTCACTGATACTTATGGGTCCCACTAAGTAATTGTGTCCCACATATAATATCTATCACACCCTGTATAATAATGTATCACTGTCACTGATACTTATGGGTCCCACTAAGTAATTGTGTCCCACATATAATATCTATCACATCCTGTATAATAATGTATCACTGTCACTGATACTTATGGGACCCACTAAGTAATTGTGTCCCACATATAATATCTATCACACCCTGTATAATAATGTATCACTGTCACTGATACTTATGGGTCCCACTAAGTAATTGTGTCCCACATATAATATCTATCACACTCCTGTATAATAATGTATCACTGTCACTGATACTTATGGGTCCCACTAAGTAATTGTGTCCCACATATAATATCTATCACATCCTGTATAATAATGTATCACTGTCACTGATACTTATGGGACCCACTAAGTAATTGTGTCCCACATATAATATCTATCACACTCTGTATAATAATGTATCACTGTCACTGATACTTATGGGACCCACTAAGTAATTGTGTCCCACATATAATATCTATCACATCCTGTATAATAATGTATCACTGTCACTGATACTTATGGGTCCCACTAAGTAATTGTGTCCCACATATAATATCTATCACATCCTGTATAATAATGTATCACTGTCACTGATACTTATGGGTCCCACTAAGTAATTGTGTCCCACATATAATATCTATCACACCCTGTATAATAATGTATCACTGTCACTGATACTTATGGGTCCCACTAAGTAATTGTGTCCCACATATAATATCTATCACATCCTGTATAATAATGTATCACTGTCACTGATACTTATGGGACCCACTAAGTAATTGTGTCCCACATATAATATCTATCACACCCTGTATAATAATGTATCACTGTCACTGATACTTATGGGACCCACTAAGTAATTGTGTCCCACATATAATATCTATCACATCCTGTATAATAATGTATCACTGTCACTGATACTTATGGGTCCCACTAAGTAATTGTGTCCCACATATAATATCTATCACACCCTGTATAATAATGTATCACTGTCACTGATACTTATGGGACCCACTAAGTAATTGTGTCCCACATATAATATCTATCACACCCTGTATAATAATGTATCACTGTCACTGATACTTATGGGACCCACTAAGTAATTGTGTCCCACATATAATATCTATCACACCCTGTATAATAATGTATCACTGTCACTGATACTTATGGGTCCCACTAAGTAATTGTGTCCCACATATAATATCTATCACATCCTGTATAATAATGTATCACTGTCACTGATACTTATGGGTCCCACTAAGTAATTGTGTCCCACATATAATATCTATCACACTCTGTATAATAATGTATCACTGTCACTGATACTTATGGGTCTCACTAAGTAATTGTGTCCTACATATAATATCTATCACACCCTGTATAATAATGTATCACTGTCACTGATACTTATGGGTCCCACGTAATTGTGTCCCACATATAATATCTATCACACTCTGTATAATAATGTATCACTGTCACTGATACTTATGGGTCCCACTAAGTAATTGTGTCCCACATATAATATCTATCACACCCTGTATAATAATGTATCACTGTCACTGATACTTATGGGTCCCACTAAGTAATTGTGTCCCACATATAATATCTATCACACCCTGTATAATAATGTATCACTGTCACTGATACTTATGGGTCCCACTAAGTAATTGTGTCCCACATATAATATCTATCACATCCTGTATAATAATGTATCACTGTCACTGATACTTATGGGTCCCACTAAGTAATTGTGTCCCACATATAATATCTATCACATCCTGTATAATAATGTATCACTGTCACTGATACTTATGGGTCCCACTAAGTAATTGTGTCCCACATATAATATCTATCACACTCTGTATAATAATGTATCACTGTCACTGATACTTATGGGACCCACTAAGTAATTGTGTCCCACATATAATATCTATCACACCCTGTATAATAATGTATCACTGTCACTGATACTTATGGGTCCCACTAAGTAATTGTGTCCCACATATAATATCTATCACACCCTGTATAATAATGTATCACTGTCACTGATACTTATGGGACCCACTAAGTAATTGTGTCCCACATATAATATCTATCACATCCTGTATAATAATGTATCACTGTCACTGATACTTATGGGTCCCACTAAGTAATTGTGTCCCACATATAATATCTATCACATCCTGTATAATAATGTATCACTGTCACTGATACTTATGGGACCCACTAAGTAATTGTGTCCCACATATAATATCTATCACACCCTGTATAATAATGTATCACTGTCACTGATACTTATGGGTCCCACTAAGTAATTGTGTCCCACATATAATATCTATCACACCCTGTATAATAATGTATCACTGTCACTGATACTTATGGGTCCCACTAAGTAATTGTGTCCCACATATAATATCTATCACACCCTGTATAATAATGTATCACTGTCACTGATACTTATGGGTCCCACTAAGTAATTGTGTCCCACATATAATATCTATCACACTCTGTATAATAATGTATCACTGTCACTGATACTTATGGGACCCACTAAGTAATTGTGTCCCACATATAATATCTATCACACCCTGTATAATAATGTATCACTATCACTGATACCTATGGGTCCCACTAAGTAATTGTGTCCCACATATAATATCTATCACACCCTGTATAATAATGTATCACTGTCACTGATACTTATGGGTCCCACTAAGTAATTGTGTCCCACATATAATATCTATCACACCCTGTATAATAATGTATCACTGTCACTGATACTCATGGGACCCACTAAGTAATTGTGTCCCACATATAATATCTATCACACTCTGTATAATAATGTATCACTGCCACTGATACTTATGGGTCCCACTAAGTAATTGTGTCCCACATATAATATCTATCACACCCTGTATAATAATGTATCACTGTCACTGATACTTATGGGACCCACTAAGTAATTGTGTCCCACATATAATATCTATCACACCCTGTATAATAATGTATAACTGTCACTGATACTTATGGGTCCCACTAAGTAATTGTGTCCCACATATAATATCTATCACATCCTGTATAATAATGTATCACTGTCACTGATACTTATGGGTCCCACTAAGTAATTGTGTCCCACATATATCTATCACACTCTGTATAATAATGTATCACTGTCACTGATACTTATGGGTCCCACTAAGTAATTGTGTCCCACATATAATATCTATCACACTCTGTATAATAATGTATCACTGTCACTGATACTTATGGGTCCCACTAAGTAATTGTGTCCCACATATAATATCTATCACACTCTGTATAATAATGTATCACTGTCACTGATACTTATGGGTCCCACTAAGTAATTGTGTCCCACATATAATATCTATCACACTCTGTATAATAATGTATCACTGTCACTGATACTTATGGGTCCCACTAAGTAATTGTGTCCCACATATATCTATCACACTCTGTATAATAATGTATCACTGTCACTGATACTTATGGGTCCCACTAAGTAATTGTGTCCCACATATAATATCTATCACACCCTGTATAATAATGTATCACTGTCACTGATACTTATGGGTCCCACTAAGTAATTGTGTCCCACATATAATATCTATCACACCCTGTATAATAATGTATCACTGTCACTGATACTTATGGGTCCCACTAAGTAATTGTGTCCCACATATAATATCTATCACATCCTGTATAATAATGTATCACTGTCACTGATACTTATGGGTCCCACTAAGTAATTGTGTCCCACATATAATATCTATCACATCCTGTATAATAATGTATCACTGTCACTGATACTTATGGGTCCCACTAAGTAATTGTGTCCCACATATAATATCTATCACACCCTGTATAATAATGTATCACTGTCACTGATACTTATGGGTCCCACTAAGTAATTGTGTCCCACATATAATATCTATCACACTCTGTATAATAATGTATCACTGTCACTGATACTTATGGGACCCACTAAGTAATTGTGTCTCACATATAATATCTATCACACCCTGTATAATAATGTATCACTGTCACTGATACTTATGGGACCCACTAAGTAATTGTGTCCCACATATAATATCTATCACACCCTGTATAATAATGTATCACTGTCACTGATACTTATGGGACCCACTAAGTAATTGTGTCCCACATATAATATCTATCACATCCTGTATAATAATGTATCACTGTCACTGATACTTATGGGTCCCACTAAGTAATTGTGTCCCACATATAATATCTATCACACTCTGTATAATAATGTATCACTGTCACTGATACTTATGGGACCCACTAAGTAATTGTGTCCCACATATAATATCTATCACATCCTGTATAATAATGTATCACTGTCACTGATACTTATGGGACCCACTAAGTAATTGTGTCCCACATATAATATCTATCACACCCTGTATAATAATGTATCACTGTCACTGATACTTATGGGTCCCACTAAGTAATTGTGTCCCACATATAATATCTATCACACCCTGTATAATAATGTATCACTGTCACTGATACTTATGGGTCCCACTAAGTAATTGTGTCCCACATATAATATCTATCACATCCTGTATAATAATGTATCACTGTCACTGATACTTATGGGTCCCACTAAGTAATTGTGTCCCACATATAATATCTATCACACCCTGTATAATAATGTATCACTGTCACTGATACTTATGGGTCCCACTAAGTAATTGTGTCCCACATATAATATCTATCACACTCTGTATAATAATGTATCACTGTCACTGATACTTATGGGACCCACTAAGTAATTGTGTCCCACATATAATATCTATCACATCCTGTATAATAATGTATCACTGTCACTGATACTTATGGGACCCACTAAGTAATTGTGTCCCACATATAATATCTATCACACCCTGTATAATAATGTATCACTGTCACTGATACTTATGGGACCAACTAAGTAATTGTGTCCCACATATAATATCTATCACACCCTGTATAATAATGTATCACTGTCACTGATACTTATGGGTCCCACTAAGTAATTGTGTCCCACATATAATATCTATCACACCCTGTATAATAATGTATCACTGTCACTGATACTTATGGGTCCCACTAAGTAATTGTGTCCCACATATAATATCTATCACACCCTGTATAATAATGTATCACTGTCACTGATACTTATGGGACCCACTAAGTAATTGTGTCTCACATATAATATCTATCACACTCTGTATAATAATGTATCACTGTCACTGATACTTATGGGTCCCACTAAGTAATTGTGTCCCACATATAATATCTATCACACCCTGTATAATAATGTATCACTGTCACTGATACTTATGGGTCCCACTAAGTAATTGTGTCCCACATATAATATCTATCACATCCTGTATAATAATGTATCACTGTCACTGATACTTATGGGTCCCACTAAGTAATTGTGTCCCACATATAATATCTATCACACCCTGTATAATAATGTATCACTGTCACTGATACTTATGGGACCCACTAAGTAATTGTGTCCCACATATAATATCTATCACACTCTGTATAATAATGTATCACTGTCACTGATACTTATGGGTCCCACTAAGTAATTGTGTCCCACATATAATATCTATCACATCCTGTATAATAATGTATCACTGTCACTGATACTTATGGGACCCACTAAGTAATTGTGTCCCACATATAATATCTATCACACCCTGTATAATAATGTATCACTGTCACTGATACTTATGGGTCCCACTAAGTAATTGTGTCCCACTTATAATATCTATCACACTCTGTATAATAATGTATCACTGTCACTGATACTTATGGGACCCACTAAGTAATTGTGTCCCACTTATAATATCTATCACACTCTGTATAATAATGTATCACTGTCACTGATACTTATGGGTCCCACTAAGTAATTGTGTCCCACTTATAATATCTATCACACTCTGTATAATAATGTATCACTGTCACTGATACTTATGGGTCCCACTAAGTAATTGTGTCCCACATATAATATCTATCACATCCTGTATAATAATGTATCGCTGTCACTGATACTTATGGGTCCCACTAAGTAATTGTGTCCCACATATAATATCTATCACATCCTGTATAATAATTTATCACTCACCGTCACTGATATCTACAGGAATTTCCTCCTCTTTAATCTCCCGGGGACTCCTCATATTTGTCTCTTCTTTTTGATCAGACTCTGTACAAATAAAAATGAGATGGTCACACGCTGGGATTTGTTACATGTCTTTATGGTCAGTACAAATAAAAATGAGAAGGTCACACGCTGAGATTTGTTACATGTCTTTATGGTCTGTACAAATAAACATGAGAAGGTCACACGCTGGGATTTGTTACATGTCTTTATGGTCATACAGAAGAAGGCACAAATATTGTAGGAGCTTCAGATCTGACAAACCTCATATTATCATACAAACATCAACAAAGACTGCAAAATAACTAGATAAATATTAATACATGTATACTAAATTAGTATAGGTCACCAATATACATTAAATTATAACAATACAGAGCAGACGGTCACATGACTTATTGACTCCGTATATGTGACCTTAAGTGACCGCATCTGTGGTACACTCAGATCCTTTAGCATAAAGTCCATCTTACTGCCCCATGTTTGTTGAGACATAGATCTGATATTATTTTATTTGTACATGTAATAATTCTTAGCCTGAGCATTTTACTCAAGAAGTTCACAAAAAAAAGAGAGTCTTCAAAATGGCTTGTATTGTAAATAAACATTTAAGATTTTATATAGTTTTGGAGGCAAAAAATGGCCATTAAATTATATGGATTTGATATATAAATATATCAAATATATATTAAGTCTCAGCATTGCTAATGGGTGACATATCCAGCTAAGATTTAGAATGATCTTGTCCTAAAATCTAATTATTTATTTATTAGGAAATCAAAGAGAGAAGATATTTATGGTGGACCTAGTGATAAAGCTGAATGTTTGTGGGTAGAGTTAAATAGCGGAGCAGAAAATTCCAAAATAATATTAGTAGGAGTATGCTATAAACCCCCAAATATAGCTGAAAGTGAGGAGATACAATTATTGTTACAGATTGGAAATGCAGCTAAGCACGGGCAAGTTCTAATAATGGGAGATTATAATTACCCTGAAATAAACTGGATAAATGAGACCAGCAGTTCAGCTAAGGGGAGCAGGTTCTTGAGTACACTCAGGGATCATTATCTGGCCCAGGTTATACAAGAGCCTACTAGAAATTACGCCATCTTGGATTTAGTCATCACAAATAATATTGATATAGTATCAAATGTTGGAATAGGGCAACCTTTGGGAAACAGTGATCACAACACTTTTTGATCACAACTCATTTGAGATTGAATAAAAAACAACATTTTAAGGGGCCAACAAAAACTCTTAATATTAAAAGGGCAGATTTTAACGGCCTAAGGGCAGCAATACAAAGTATAGACTGGGACAGAGGCATGATGGGTAAAAATACTGACCATAAATGGACAACATTTAAATCCTTACTAAATATACATACACATCGGCATATACCGAGTGGGAATAAAAGTAAAAGGAGTAAATCACATCCAATGTGGCTTAAGAATGATTTAAAGATCAAGATAAGGAGTAAAAAACAGGGATTTATATTATACACACAAGAGGGGACGGAGACTGCTTTACAGGAATACAAGGAAATCACCAAGGAAAGGGCTATTAGACTGGCTAACATAGAAAATGAGAAGTGATATGTAAGGAGAGTAAGACTAACCCTAAACATGTGTATAAATATATTACTGGGAAGAAGGCCAGGAAGGAAGCTATAGGAACACTACAATGTGACACAGTCTGATAATTAGTAACCAGGAAAAGGCAGATGAGCTAAATAGGTTATTTTCTTCGGTATACACAAGGGAGGTACCAGTGGTTGGGACACCGCAACATAATGGGGCTACACTACCTTTGCCAAATAATTGGTTAACGCAGGAAGAAATCCAAAAGAGGTTGGAGAAAATAAATGTTAATAACGCCCATGGTTTTGATGGAATACATCCAAGGGTACTAAGGGAGCTGGGTTCTGTAATAGCCAAACCATTATATTTATTTTTTCAAGATTGACTGGAGAAAAGCTGATGTGATACCTATATTTAAAAAGGGAGCAAGAGCAAGTCCGGGGAATTATAGACCAGTGAGCCTCACTTCTGTAGTGGGGAAGCTTTTAGAAGGGTTAATAAGGGATAATATACAAGTATATGTCTATTTGAACAGGATTATAAGTAGGAGTCAACATGGATTTATGAGGGATAAGTCATGTCAAACAAATCTAAATAGTTTCTATGAGGAGGTTAGTAAGAACCTGGATCAAGGCAACTCAGTGGATGTAGTCTTTTTGGATTTTGCAAAGGCTTTTGATACAGTGTCACATGGGAGACTATTGTGCAAACTAAGAGATACAGGAATTGCAGTAAATATCTGCTCATGGATGAGAGCTGGCTAAAAGACAGGAACCAAAGGGTTGTTGTAAATGGAACACTCAGATTGGACTAATGTGGTAAGTGGGGTTCCTCAGGGTTCAGTATTAGGTCCTCTCCCTTTTAACATATTTATTAATAACTTAGAGGTAGGATTGGAGTGTGGTGTCTCCATTTTCGCTGATGACACAAAGTTGTGCAAGGTAATTAAATCAAGTAATAATGTGCTTTCCCTCCAAAGGGATTTACATAAAACTGAGGAATGGGCATCTAAATGGCAGATGAGGTTTAATACGAATAAATGTAAAGTTATGCATCTGGAAAGGAAAAATAGCCATGCAATTTATAATCTTAATAGAGCAAATCTAGGGGTATCAGATATTGAAAGGGATTTGGGAGTACTTGTGGACAACAACCTAGATAACAGTGCTCAAAGCCAAGCAGCAGCTGCAAAGGCAAATAACATATTAGCATGTATTAAGAAGGATATGGAAGCAAAGGAAGCAAATATAATTTGACCGGGTTTATTGGTTGTTTATGAAGTTCGTTTTATAAAAATTCGGTCTGGGAGACTTCGGGCATAAAGCTATAAAAGCCCTATATTACAAACCCAAGGCCAAGGTGGTGGGTATGGATTTTAAGAGTGATAAGTTTTATATTACTAATGGAACCCGGCAGGGATGCCCCCTTTCCCCTTTGATATTTACATTGGTTTTGGAACCACTTCTTGAAAGTCCAAGGGCATTTCCGGAATTCTTATAGGTAAAAATATGTATAAAGTTACGGCCTTTGCAGATGATACAATATCAACTACAAGTAATCCAACAGCTTCCCTGCACGCAATTCATAAATTGCTCGACGAATACAGTAAAGTATCAAACTATAAAATTAATCTGAATAAAAACCAAACAATGTGGTTAGGATAAAAAAACAGAGATAGAAAATCTGAAGAGTAAATACTCCTATAATTGGAAAGATAACATCTTGACACACCTAGGCATAAAAATACAACCTACTTTAGATAATATGAGCAAGAAAAATTAAATTAACCTGTTAAGAGATATACAAGAAACTCTAAACAATTGGGGAGATAATAATTTATCCTGGTCTGGCAGGATTGCAGCCATTAAAATGGCTATCTTGCCTAGGATAAATTATCTATTTTGATGTATACCAATAAAAATACCTAAGTATATTAGAAATCTATTTCAAAAGATGATTGACAAATATATTTATGGTAAAAAAAAACAAGAATAAATCTTACAATACTAAAAGGAAATTAATTAGAGGAGGATTGGCATCACCTAACATAGAAAATTATTATTGGGCGGTACGTTTGGCCCATTTGGCCAATTGGGGACCAACAGAAGAGACACCATGCTGGTTAGATCTTGTACAATCTATGATGATAGGTACAACTGTATTGACGGATTTGTTATGGGAAATTCCGAATAAGGATGGGATTCCTCAAGATGCTACAAAAGTAATTAAAACTAATTTAAAATACTGGGAAACATTAAGGAAAAATTATGATTTGTCAAACAAACCATCCCTAGCACACACAATTCAATCTCGATTAGTGAAATATACACCTAATGAAAATACAATAGGGGATAAATGGAGTTTGCTCTATGTAGAAGATGTTAATAATGAAAATAATTTAATTTCTTTTGAGGAACTACAAAGAAAATATGACATCCCTCCATCCTATTGGTTGAAATATGGATCTCTTATACAAATTCTACATAAAAATAACTAGAACAACTATAGATTATTGTAACGGAACCCATCACTGTTTTACCCTGTTTCATGGTTATTATTATGGTTAAAATATGATCCTACTATTATACTGTATGTATGTTGGTTTATGCTCTGCAGAATATTAGCCCAGACTATTGCAGACCTGGGCATAATAGATAATCCTATTACAGAGACTCCTCATAAGATAAGGAAGTCTATTGTTTAAAGTATTTTCATTCTCAGCCATAAGAACAAAGAAGGATGATCTAATCCATGTCTGATTGTATCAAAGTTGCCAGGTAGCCTCAGGGAGGTGTGACCCACCTATTGTCCCTCTATGTGTATTGTGTGGCCAACTATGAGGGATGTGTATTGCCTGTGAAATGTCTGTGTGTTATGGGTAAAAGGTGACTTTATGTATTTTAAAGTGGTTTATGCCTTTTTGCAACCATGTGCTCAATGGAGTCTGCCTCTATCCCTGGATAATTGGATTACTTTCCCCATTGTCTCCAGCACAGAGGCCTCTGTAAAACCTGTTGGATCCAGATTGCCATGCTGCCAGTCATAGGCCAAAAGATACTTTTACTAACTTTTGAACCCCTGGTCTGATTCATGCCATTTTTTAATATGTTGTTCCACAATTTATGTTGTTCATAAAAATGTAAGATTTATGTACTATGTAAAATCATAAAGTTATAAAAATGTATAACAATGTGTAGGTTTTAGCTGGGAGATAATTGAGTAGATACAGTAATAAACTCAATTATCTCCCAAGCAGGAGGGGAGGGAAACTGTGGGCGTTACTATTGTGTTATTGGTTGTTTATACCTTCCCCTGGGTGTGTTCTGTTTACCTGACTGTAATAAAAACCAGGCTGGGTGTGCCAGCAAGAGAGTTCTACTTGACCCTTCAAAACGTAGCCTTGTCTCGTTCTTGGAGGGGATTGCTATATCACACTGGGGATTGCTTTGCTTTGCATACTCCCTTGAGCTTTAAACTACTGAACCCTTGTTCCTGATGTACTCTCCTTGGAGGAGAGGTCTTCCCCACACGATCCTGGATGCTGGAGATTCATACAGGGTGGAAGGAAGACGGCGCGGCTTCAGTTAAGATACGGCGGATGTGGAGTCTGTGGTGGTTGTGGTGTCCGGTGCGGTGCTTGTAGTCCTCGGCACAAGCTAGGACGCGTCCATAAACGGAGGTACCCGGTCGGGGTGCCAGTAGATCCGTTACAATTATAACTTAACCGAATTTGAAAAGTTATGTTTGAATACGGATAAAAGCAAACTAATAAAAAAAATGTTATGGAATTATATCTAAGAAAAATGAGATGTATAAAACCAATAGAATGGAGAGATGGGAATATGTTATTGGAGAAAAATGGAGTGAAACAATATGGTTCAATGCCTTTACTTTAACAACTAAAGCAATTAAATGTATAATGAGATATTCTTTAAAACAGTTCCATGATGGTACTAGGTTCCATATAAATTAGCCCAATTTAATAATCTGACATCTGACAAGTATTGGAAACAATGTGGCCAATTAGGGACTCTTTGTCATTTATGGTGGGATTGTCCCAGAGTATCCAAATTCTGGGAAATATGCTTGGCAAAAATTAAAGATATTACGAAAATAGACTTATCAAATACCCCAAAGGCAGTGTTATTACATATTTTACCCATAGAAATTAAATTCTCAACAAGGAAACTTCTAGTCCATATTTTGATGGTATGTAAAGTAAGTCTAATGAAAAAATGGAAATCCAATCAAATACCTAATTGGTCAGAGATACAATATACTCCTGAGAAAAATAGAGATTTTGAAATAAAAAAACTACGAAATTGGGATCCCATTAAAAGAAAGAAATCAAATATGGGAACTTTGGGATAAATATCATGTAAACAATTAAATAAATGTAATTTATTTACTTTCTTGTATTCAATATATTTTATTATGCAGTAAATAGATTAAGTCAAACTTAATATAAACCAAAACTCTACTTCTTGTTTTTCTCTATATAAAATGTTAGGAAACAAAAGATTGTACGATGAATGTATTGTAATTTTATTTTTTGTACTGTTTTGTATAAAATAAAATAAAAGTTAAAAAAAGAAGGGTATAGAAGCAAGGTAAGCAAATATAATTCTGCCACTATACAAATATCTAGTACGCCCTCATTTGGAATATGGAGGACAATTTTGGGCACCACTACATAAAAAGGACATTTTAGAGCTTGAAAATATACAGAGGAGGGCAACAAAACGAATAAGGGGAATGGAGGGGCTAAGTTATAAAGAAAGACTAACCAAATTAAACTTATTTTCTGTAGAAAAAAGGTGTCTAAGAGGAGATATGATTACCTTATATAAATATATCCAGGGTCAATATAAAGATTTGTCAAGGGAGCTTTTTGTCCCAAGAGGTTTTCATCTGACAAGAGGACATCCCTTGAGGTTAGAAGTAAAAATATTCCACCTTAAAGAAAGAAAAGGTTTCTTCACAGTAAGGGAGGTTAATCTGTGGAATTCTCTACCAGAGGAGATGGTGACAGCGGGTTCGATAGATAAAAGGGGACTAGATTTATTTCTAATTAAAAAGGGAATTTAGGGCTATCTTGGATAATTAGAGAGAGTATTGATGCAGGGAGAAATCTGGGATCAGGAAGGATTTATTTATTTTTCCTTTGAGACGATTGGCTAAGTTTCACTTGTTTTTTTTTTCTGTTTTGCTTCCTCTGGATTAATTAATAATTTAAAAATATAAATAAAATAAATAAATAATATAATAATATAAATAAATGATTAAATAATTGATTAATAATTAATTAACAACTAATTAATAACTAATCCGCATATTGCAGATCAGAGGAGATCTTAAAAGGTTGAACTTGATGGACTGAAAGTCTTTTTTCAACCTTAATTACTATGTACCTATGTAAATGCTGATTTACCCCCTGTGTACTTCTATTGGACAATTTCTATTGTAATGCTTTCTTATGATGCTTGTTGGGGTGACTTTTCTTATTTTGTATTAATTCCTTATCTTCCCTGATATTCCCAGGACTCTCCTCCTCCTTTACCTGCTGCTGATCTCTTATATTCAGCTCCTCTTCTTCAACCTTGGAGACAACTGGAGGCCTCACATCTAAAGGTCCTACAGATAGAGATGAACAGATTATAGACGTTCACCATTTTATTATTTAATATTAATCTAGTGATTATGTCGACATATAATGTTAATCCTTTTGGTTTAAAGTACCTGTATATAATTATCAGGGCTAGGTCTGTCACAAAGAGATCGCTTTTGTTTTCACTGGTTCTGATCAAGTGGAGCTCGAGGTCATGGCGTTTACAAATAATGAGTTGGTTGTTACAGAACAAATACAATGGGATTCACAGATAGCTTCTGGTTCAAGGTCACCAGCAATAATATAGTTATGGCCTGAAAACTAAATACACCTGAAGATGAACACAAAGTCACACATAAATTTACTTGTTCAATGTATTTGACCTTATATTAAGAAAGTTCTACAGTGTTAATGGGTAGTTAATACAGAAAGGAAAAAACACATGAAGAACACCTTTTTGTGGAAATTGATGTATTAGCCACAAATTAATAACGCTTTTAAAAACATAAACTTTATTATTGTATTAAAAAAAAAACTTGGTTAAAAATCATTGGCTATAAAAACAGGATATTGTTATATTCTAGGAAGAGACTAGTTGGTGCCTAGTTGGAGTTAGGGTGGCAGTCTGTGAGTTTGCGAGAGAAGGGCCTAGCAATGAATAGATCTGGCGCTCAAGGAACCTCCACCTAAAAGGACAACGCGTTCTCCAGCGGACCCCGGTTTAAGACATTTGCGGGAAATGGCGGCACAGGCTCAGAGTCTGTATAAAGGGAAAGCACCCTCTCTCCACGTGAATCCCTTTCCGAGAGAGTACTCAAGATATCGGGAGAAGCTGTACCTACCCGTTGCTTGAAGCTTCTGATGCCGGCTATGCGATTGAAAGTCAGACCGTAAGGAGGACACAGTGGAAGATAGAGGGTGTGCCTCCAAAGAAGGGAGAGATCTCCCATAGAGGGTTAAAGAAGCAGAAAACTTTCCCCCTGCCTTTATCAATCGGAACAATAAAGGTTTGTGGAGTGTTGGGGGTGCTTTAAAACTTGATTTGGGGCATATCCCCTCGAAATAGTTTGGATTTAATAATTTAATGGAACTGTGATAAAAACAACTACCTAGAATATTATTTACCCTATTTATGCGCCTGATTGATAGAAGTGAGGACAATGACATTGTTATGGATCAGGATCTACAAGAAAATGCATTTTATGTTTGCCCTACTCATACATTTTCTCTTTTCAGTATAACGTAATCTTATTAACAATGTTGATTATTGGAGACTCTAAGATGGAGGATTTGCCACTTCCGCATACAAGATGTCGGCAGCACTACTTCCGGTCTGTTAAGGATGACGGTGACAACCCCACAGCTTGGACACAAGAAGGAGAACGCCATCTTCCCTTTGTCCTAACCTTCTGACCAATGAGAGAAAGACTCATCCCACTGTGGGATGACACTTAGAGACTCCTTAATGCATTATAACCCAATGCCTTGCTGAGATTCTGTAAAAGCAGACATCACAGAACCAATGAATTACCGAATAAACCTGATGATTTGCTTAGTTATCTGATTGTTAAATGTTATATATAGCAGCTGATTCAATAAACAGTAGGCGAGAGAAAGCTTTATACCAGAACTCTGTGTTGGTGTATTATTTCGCTAAGGTGTGCACACTATCTGTATATTGGTAATTTGGCCAGGGACAGATATCTCCGAGAACTATTTTGGTTTTCTCCAAAACAATTGACGCTCCAACGTGAAGCCCTGGGTTGTGACCAACAGGCAGCAGACAAAAGAAGACTATGGTGGCATAAAGGAGCCTGATCAACTCTCATAATGTTTTAAAAACTTGCATATATATGAATTATGCTGCTATAGTTCTGCAGCTTTGTCTTGGGCTGCTACTGAAGGCACCAAAAGTACAGGTAAAGTGCTTGCCCAGGGTCTACTTTGAAGAAAGATCTGTACTGAATGATATCTGTCACCTGTGTATGACTGTTGAGAGTGTGGGTCGAGTGATTGTGAATTCTTGGATATTGTGGTCCAGGACAAACATGTGTATGTGCAGCAAACTCCGGGGACGGATTGGTAGTGCCTTAGTACCACAATAAACCGGAGAGAGCTGTATGTACAGACGTGCATACACGTACTTTGGGGATCAGTGTCATTTGACATACCTTTCCTAAGGAGGGTCTATGCATGTTGGATAGCCGAGTATCTCTCGGGGGTCATGATGTTCGTGCCTTGGTAGCGTGATAACCCCGAGAGACGTCTATCACATTGTAAAAGCATGTATGTAGGATGCAGACTTCAGTGGCGGATCGTTAGTGCCCTGGTAGCGCAATAGCCCTGAAGGCGTCAATTTTAGCACACGATGGTGTGAGGCCCTGGACTAAAATATCTTAAGAGTCAGAAATTTTTTGCAGAAATTGTTTAAATGTTACTATGGTCTGTTATTGCTGGTTGTGATGCATATTTTAATGAGTAATGTAGCTTAGAATTTCTTCCTCTGCACTTGTTTAAGCTGAGAAGCTGATTTTGCTGGTGTTGATAACACCAAGGTCAGAGCACACTCTTTCAAGGACGTATCTTAGTTAAGAGAATTCTTTATATTCCAATGCTTAAGGTTGTATGAATTTGTACAGTAAGTGAAACAATTGTCATGTTTCTGTTCATGTTTTCATGTTGTCGTTAAATTTTGCTTACAGTACGTAAAGTAATGTTTGTGTAAAAGTAGGAGTGTCCCGGGAGGAGATTGACACCCATCTTAAAGGCAAACAGCACCTACTATACTACCTCTGCTGGAGTCAGTGCCCTGTACTAACTACTTCTTGGCAATACTAATCCTTATTAACAAGAAGATATAATTTTAATGTTTCATTAAGCTTTACTATAAAAGAAAAAGTAAATGCAACGTTATTTTAGGATGTTTTTAGAAAGTTACTCTGAGACAATTTATGTATCATATGCTGCTACGTTGTGATATTGCCGGCTAAGATGTATGTTTAATAATGAAATGTGATGTTATTCTCTTCGGTAATCTTGTGTCTATCTAAATCACTTGTCGCTATACACTGCACTCTCTGCTATCCCTTATCATTAGTGCGTGGTTACACACTACAACCTAGTGGTCCCACGGAGGGCGGTAACTATTGTCTGAGTTTAGGGAAGACGTGCAAAGGGATTCTTCATTCGCAGCAGTCGAACATTTCAGACAAAAATTCTATTTCAGACAACTAGTCTGTTTGTTTCTCTCTTTTCTCTCCCTCATTACTTCTCACTCTTTTGTCTGCCTCCTAAAACTAGCTTGTGCTATACTTAGGACAGGAAGATGGGGCAGAAACAGACTAAATTGAATACTGAGGGCATGTTGGCTCGAGATGTGGTAAAGAAAAGAGGGGGAGAGGCCGTGGTAAATAAATCGAAGAAGATGTTTAAAGTATGTGGATTCACAAATATTGTGGGAGGACATCTGAGGGCAGAAGAGTGGCGGAAAGTATTGAGAAATAATAGAGGACAATTACAAGATTGTGGTTTATTACCAAGTGCAGAAGCATAGTACAGGGTAGCTAAAGTAATTGCACAGGAGGGTTGGACAGAGAAAGAGGTTCAAATGAACAGGCAGAAAATGTATGTGTATCATGCGCCATGTGAAGCAGCCAGCCCCTTGTCTTCGACTATTGTCCCCTCCGCATTACAATCACCCGGTAACCTTAGCACACCACCACCACTGCCCTTCGCTGAACAAAGACATTCTATCCAGCCACAGCCCCAAAATGGCGCCCATACACACACGGAGGACGAGCCACGCTCACCCCCGAACGCTACCCCTTATGAAATGGTGTCACCCATTACATCACCCATCCGAGGGGGTCCGCCCATCACACCTACCGCCCCGACGGCACATCCCACTCCTCTGTATCCCATACTGACTGCAAATGGAACCATGTATTCCCCATACCCGATGTTTCCATCCCTGACAGCACCAAGTGTTAAAGGAGGTTCAACAGGGGGTGCTGGGCCCCATAGTGTACACAGTGTGCAAAGTTCTGCTGTAAACACACCGTTAATTCCCAGACCCGACCCTAAGGCACCGTTGGATGTGCAAGATACGCCCCTATCCCGTCATCAACAGGATAATTCAGAAGAGGAGTATGACGAAATAAGGGGAGGAGAGGGGGCAGAGGAGTGGAGAGATAGAAAGACAAACCCGAGAGCGAAATCTAAGAGGAGGGACAAAAGCAGGGGAAGCCTGATGTATGTTGCAATTACCCCGACACAAGTCACCTCCCTTTTAAACACGTTGCCCGAACCCGATAAACAACCTATGCCTTTCTATAGGAAGATGGCACAGATCCAAAAGACTTACTCTGCAGCCTGGAGAGACCTTGTTAGCCTGTGTGAGATTAGAGCAGGAGATTCATATTGGCCTATTATGCGGAATGCAATAGATCCGTGTGATATAGATCTCCCGAAGGATGACTTTTCATCGGGTGTACTATTCTGTGACCTGTTAAGATACTGGGCAAAGGATAGATTGGCAGATCAAGCAATTAACTTACAAGATATCAAACAGGAGAAGGACGAATCAGTAGAAAAGTTCCATGCACGACACAGTTATTTACAGATCTTGGCTTCAGTCCACATAACAACACACACACACAGATGTTAAGTACAGCTTTTGTACTAGGATTAAAGGAGACAATTAAGAAAGGTCTATTGACTTCCAGACCAGAATATAGAGTGTTACCATTAGATACGCTGTTACTTGTTGCAAAAGGGCTGGAGTCTGTAGAAAATACACACCATACATCATCAGCGTCCAAAAAGACTGCTGCTCTCATGGTAACCTCTGAGGAGCCAGCATATAAAGGGGAGAAAAAGGAAACACGGCAGTGTTTCAATTGTAATAAGTTTGGGCACATCAGCAAGAATTGTAAGATGCCTAGAAAACCGAGGACAAAGCAGCAGGGATATGGCCCTAATGAGCCGCAGGGTGGCCAAAGCACAGCATAGGACAGTGGTGAGCCTGTGTCACTATCTCCTGCTATGGCAGTATCTTCAGGGGATAGCGGACTAGGACCTCAAGCTATTGTAACATTACCAATAGAAGGGATCCCTACCACCTTCCTAGTAGACACAGGTGCAGGCAGAAGTGTCCTAAGACAACAAGACCTGCCCGACTCATCTTACCTGTCTGACATTGACGTTGCTTGTGTAGGGGTTGACGGTATCCCCTCTTCCAACAAGTTGACTCAGCCACTGCATATAGGCCCATTCCCAGACCTGCTTGCTAGATTTGTAGTGAACTCCACGTGCCAAATGAACTTGTTAGGTGCAGATGTACTTTCTCGCTTGCAATCATCCATCTTGTTTACCCCGGATGGGACTATACAAGTGTCCTCACCTTTAACAATTACTGACACGTCAGCACTCTGTTCACTACTCCACTTTGATGCGAAAAATGACAATAGACAAGGCCGGCCGACATCTTGGATAAGATTCCGGCAACCCTCTGGTCACGTGGTCCGGAAGATATTGGGCATTTAAAGGTGCCTCCAGTCATAGTAAAGTTGAAGCCTGGAGTTGAATTACCATGAAAACCCTAGTATCCTCTGAAGCCAGCACAGATTGATGCGATTACACAGCAGATAGAGAGCCTGTTGAAACAGGGGGCGTTAGTGCGGTGTACGTCACCATGTAACACGCCCCTCTTCCCAGTGAAAAATAAATTCAAGAAAGGAGAGCCAGTAAAATACCGTATGGTACAAGATTTGCGAGCAGTCAATGAAGCAACCATATTAGACACTCCCATAGTACCTAACCCGCACACTCTCCTCTCTGGAATACCTTCAACAGCAGCATACTTTACTGTAGTGGATCTGGCAAATGCATTCTTTAGCATCCCTCTAGATCCTTCATGTCAGTACCTCTTCGCATTTACACATGATCATAATCAATTTACATGGACTGTCATGCCCCAAGGAGCACAGAATTCTCCTAGTCAGTTTGCTAAGGCCATGGGTCTAATCCTTGATTCTTGGCAACAGGAAAACACTGATGTTGTACTTCTGCAATGTGTTGAAGATCTCTTACTCTGTGCTGAAGACCTTCCAACAGCTACACGGACATCAGAGAGTTTACTGAGACATCTGGCAGAACAAGGGTGCAAGGCATCCAGAGAAAAGTTACAGTGGTGTCAGGAGACTGTCATATTCCTGGGACATTGCCTTTCCAAAGGAGTGCGTCATCTCACACGCAGCCGTTTTAGGGCAATAGAAGAAATGTCTGTACCAGAATGACACAGACCCCTCCACGCTTTCCTAGGTCTCATATCCTATTGCAAAGCGTGGATCCCAAAAGCCTCTCTCCTGATGCAGCCCTTGTATGATGTTCTGAAGATTGAACCCTTTCAGATGACTAAGATAGCCTTTTACGCTCTGAAACAGACTATCTCTTCAGCCCCTGCATTAGGACTACCCAACTATGACCTACCGTTCAAACCGTTCAGAAAAAGAAGGACATGCAATGGGAGTCTTGACACAGTCCCATAGAAACAGACAACGCCCCATTGGCTACTTCTCATGTCATCTGGATGCTGTAGCAAGAGGAGGCCCTTCCTGTCTTAGGGGAGTATTTGCAGCTCATGCATTATTGGATAAGACAAGTGACATAGTCCTTGGATATCCCTTGACAATTCTTGCTCCACATGACATTGCTGCTATCATAAATCAAACGCAACCAAAACACCTGACAGCAGCCAGACACCTCCGTCTCCAATGTTCACTGCTCCTGCCAGATAATGTCACCTTACAGAGGTGTCATGTGCTTAATCCAGCCACTCTCTTGCTATTTCCTGAGGGGGGAGATGAGGAAGAAGGACATTTCTGGTATAGTTTGAACTTGGATCAGGAGTCAAACATAAGCCTGGATGTAAAAAGTCATTTACTGGGACGCCTAGTCAAGAAGACAGAAACAGATGAAACACAAGACTCTCTACATTGTACGCTGTGGAACAAACAGACACCGGGACGAGATCTTCAATATGAAGCGAAGCTTATGAAATAGAAGCAAGTCACGTTAAAACTGATGACATTGTATAATAATACAATAGGGGATAGCGCACTCACGGTAGAGCTTCCCTTTGAAGCAGAATTGCTCTATAAACATTGGGATACAGCTGTCCCACACATAGCACTAACAAAGTCTGTAAAAGAACTTGCCCTGACAGACCCAGACATCACTCTGTATGTGGATGGATCAAGGTATGCTGATGAGAATGGAAAATATCACACAGGATACGCTGTGACTACGGAAAAAGATGTGATGCAAGCCTTCTCACTACCTCCCTCCATGTCAGCACAAGAAGCAGAGTTGATTGCATTGACTAAGGCCTGTGAAATTGTGACAGGCGTCCGAGCTAACATCTATACAGACTCAAGATATGCTCTAGGAGTGACTCAAGACTTTGGGATAAATTGGAAAGCCAGAGGATTCATGACAGCTGCAGGAGCCCCAGTAAAGCATGATAAAGCCATTCGTGAACTACTAGATGCTTTAGCACTCCCAAAGGAGGTGGCCATACTGAAAGTGAAGGCACATGGGAAGCTAAATTCAGATGAAGCACGAGGAAACCATCTAGCAGACCAGATGGCTAAGAAGGCAGCAATGATATCACAGGAAATGGACAAGAAAGAGGAGAAGAAAGACATAAATATCTACACAATGCAGACTTTACCTACAGATTTGAAACTACTCAAAGAATTGCAGAAGACTGCAGACCCAGAAGAAGTAAACAAGTGGAAAGCAAAGGGAGCAATCCTTAAAGATGGATTGTATGTTGATAATCTGAGATTGTGTTTACCAAAGAATCTCTATCCAGGAACAGTACAGTGGGCCCACGGACCGGCACACTTGTCAAAGACCCTCATGAACGCTCTGATAGACAAGTACTATATGGCCCCAGGCATAACTACACTTACGAGCAACTATTGCAAGTCCTGTAGCATCTGTGCTAAATGTAATACAGGCCGAACTGAGAAACGCCCACAGAAACATTTAGCAAAATCTCTGTACCCATTCCAGAGGATACAGATTGATCACATACAGATGCCAAGGAGTGGTCGATTTGAATACGCTCTGGTGATTGTGGATATGTTCTCAGGATGGCCAGAGGCCTATCCAGTTGTAAACATGACAGCCAAGACCACTGTAAAGAGACTGCTAACAGAGGTCATTTGTAGATATGGGGTCCCTGAAGTGATCGAGAGTGACCAAGGACCAGCCTTTACTGCAGTACTAGCCAAGGAAATTTGGGCAGCCTTGGGAGTGACTCTGTCCTTCCATAAACCCTATCATCCCCAGAGTAGCAGGAAGGTAGAACGTATGAACGGGACTTTAAAATCCAGGATGTTAAAAATGTCACAAGAAACTGGTATGCCATGGCCTGAAAGTCTCCCCATAGCCTTGTTCAGTGTCAGGTATACCCCTAGGAGGAAACATGCATTATCCCCTCATGAAATCCTGTTTGGGTCTGCTCCTAGACTAGGGTGCTACTTTCCTCAGCAGCTGCAACTAAAATATGATGTACTTGTTGACTATGTGATTGCACTGTCCACCGCATTGACTAAAATCCATGCACAAGTGTTTTCTTCTATTCCAGATTCGGAAGTGATCACTGGTACTCATCAACTACTTCCTGGAGATTGGGTCCTGGTCAAGACATTTGTGAGGAAAACCCCTTTGGAACTCAGATACGAAGGCCCTTTCCAAGTACTACTGACCACAGCTACATCAGTTAAGTTGGAAGGGAAAGCTACTTGGGTCCACGCATCACATTGCAAAAAGGTTCGTCCCCCTGATGACCAGGAAACAACACAATGAGCACAGCTCAGTGGTTTATTCTGTTCCTTGCAGTATACTTGAGCAAGGCTCAACATGTAACCATTACAAAAATGTGAGGATGGTATCACCTTTTGGTATAATTCCCAAACTACACACGTAGCTACATACACCTTTGATTTTTGTGAAGTTGTCACATGCCCCACGGTCCCTGAACAGTTTGACTTGTACCAGACTATAACGGATCTACTGGCACCCCGAAAGGGTACCTCCGTTGATGGACGCGTCCTAGTTTGCGTCGAGGCCTACAAGCACCGCACCGGACACCAAAACCACCACAGACTCCAAGGATAGTACATCAGGAACAAGCGTTCAGTAGTTACAGCTCAAGGGAGTATGCAAAAGCATAGCAATCCCCAGTATGATATAGCGATCCCTTCAATAACGAGACAAGGCTACGTTTTGAGGGGTCAAGTAGAACTATTTTTTAATGACAGGGAATCTCCTTTTATGCAATGGTGCCCTCTGAAGTGCTACACCCACATAATTATCACAGCCAATTATATACATGGTTCAACACCCACGTCTCCTCCCCTCAGATAACAGGTAACACAATTAAAGCAGACACAATTTTAACCACATTCTGGATGTACCCCAAAAATACACCTTTAAGTCTAGCACCGTTTAATAGCTCTCACCCAAGGGAACAACATATTAAAAAATTGCATGAATCAGACCAGGGGTTCAAAAGTTAGTAAAAGTATCTTTTACACATAACACACAGACATTTCCCATATCCCCCACACAATACACATATAGGACAATAGGTGTGGTCACCCCTCCCTGGCAACTTGATATAATCAGACATTAATTAGATCATCCTTCTTTGTTCTTATCAGAGAATAAAAACACTTTGGAAAATGCAAGGATCCTTTACAACTTCCTTATCTTAAGAGAGTCTCTGTAACAGGATTATCTATTAGCCTAGAAGCTGTGATATTCTGAGCCAATATATTCTGTAGAACATAAAACAACATATCTACAGTACAGCAATGTGATCATATTTTAACCAAGAATTAAATAACCATAAGACAGGGTAAAACAGTGATGGGTTTCGTTACACACCTCCCCCGTGACCATAAGCCGGCATACACGGTCTGATCCCAACTGATCGGCCGGGGGATGTCCGGACAAAAGTATTTGTTGGTCAATTCTCTAGTTTGACAACCCATCAGCATTACTGCAATTCACATTTACTCGCCTTTCACATATCCCCAGATAGCTGGGATCTGAGAGCAGAAAACTACCGAATAGCGCTCAGATCCTATTCACACAGTTCAATTACCATGTAGCTAAAGTCTTTCCCATAGTCTTTCATTATATGAATGGGCTCCATGGCATAGCTATCTGGGGTATCACCGCTCCCACAGGGCAAGTACCGAATGACCCCCCTGTATGTAAAGGGCCAGAATGAGTGACATACAATCTGGTATGGCCGAATACTGTGTTTAAAGGGCAATATGTCCCCAGGCCATAGTCGCAGGGCAGGAGGCTGGCAAACAGTCCTCTCCAAGACAAAGTGGTGAAGGGCACTTCGTCACACAGACCTCCTCCAATAAGGCTATATATATATATATATATATATGTGTGTGTCATTGACGAGACCTTTGGTAAAGATTGCTCCACATGGGGTGCGGTGGGATGGAATACTGGGGAACACTGGAAATCTAGACCTCAGAGCGCTGCAAATAAGAAAGATGACCAGGGCAGATCCCTGCTCGACCGAATGACTCTACTAAAGACTGGTAGATGCCTGAATAGTGGGGTGACCGGTTCTAGTATGCAACTAACCCTGACCATACAGAGTCCTAGTCCAGTAGATGCTGACACATATTGGATGGGAGCTTGGGTGAGCGGGAAACCTACGAGGTTTTCAGGGAAATTTAAGTTAGCAGACTTGTACAAATATCCTGATTTACCTCCCGTACTACAGGCATTAAAACCCGGCTCACAGACTATAGGAACAATGACTGCCACTGGTGACCCAACATATGAAGACACGTTAGCTACGGAGACTGGATTTTCAGATCTTAATGTATGGTTGGAATGGATGAAATACAATGTACAGGAAAATAATAAGACCAATTGTTATGTATGCGGCCATGCCAGGCCTCTTTTAGGTACTGTTCCACTTACTATACCTTTGCAGGAAGAGAAATGTTTTCTGATGTTGTTCAAATATACAGGGAGTGCAGAATTATTAGGCAAGTTGTATTTTTGAGGATTAATTTTATTATTGAACAACAACCATGTTCTCAATGAACCCAAAAAACTCATTAATATCAAAGCTGAATATTTAGTTTTTAGTTTGTTTTTAGTTTTAGCTATTTTAGGGGGATATCTGTGTGTGCAGGTGACTATTACTGTGCATAATTATTAGGCAACTTAACAAAAAACAAATATATACCCATTTCAATTATTTATTTTTACCAGTGAAACCAATATAACATCTCAACTTTTCTGACATTCAACATTGGTTATGTGGGGATATGAAACTCAGGGTAAGACTGTCAGGAGTATGGCGTGGGGAATGTACCTTGGCTAAAGCCATAATGCCATTACACATTGTCCCAACTTATTATGATGACAATCTACCTAATGCCCCCAAACAAGGTCCAGGAAGAAAAGACAAACTTCATCATCTGAACCTCGGGAACGTTTTGACCCACATGTGTATATTGATGCTATTGGAGTCCCAAGGGGGGTGCCCGACCAATTTAAGGCCCGAAACCAGATAGCAGCAGGATTTGAATCACTGATACCAATGATTGGTGTAAATAAGAATGTTGCCTGGATTAATTATATCTACTATAACCAGCAACGATTTGTTAACTACACTAAGGATGCATTAAAAGGCATTGCAGAACAATTAGAGGCTACATCACACATGGACCTTCCAGAATCGTATGGCATTAGACATGATCCTTGCAGAAAAGGGTGGAGTATGTAAAATGCTTCCTGACACTAGCACATGTTGTACGTATATTCCCGATAACACAGGTCCAAATGGCAAGATTACATTGGCAATTCAGAAATTGGCTAACCTTGGTCAAGAATTGAAAGAAAATTTTGGTACCATGGACTATTGGGATTCATGGTTCAGATGGATGAATGGTTGGCAAAAGGTTTTATTACAAGTTGGAATGGCTATTCTTGCTGTTATAATCTTACTTGCCTTCCTTTTGTGTTGTGTTATCCCCTGTATACGTACTTATCTACAGGATGCAATGGTCAAGGCTTCACCCACCTTTGTTCACCAGAATCTAGAACTAGATTTCGGTGACCAGGATGATACCTATAAGACATCTCATATGCTAAAGCAGATGACCACAGGCTCGAAGGAGAGTGTCTTATGAACGCCATGGTTCCTGATCTGAGTTAGTTACACTATTAGCTGATAGAGGCTTCTAGGTTTTTCCCATGCCGTATAGGACATAGGGTAGGTGTGACGTTAAGTCATGGCAAGCCCGATCGAACAAAGATATGTACCTATGTCATACTCACACGCAATGCTTACAACATCCGGACATAGAATCCACAGAAGAATAGTGTTCCGGAGGAACCATAGCTTAAAAGACATGTACTCTTAACTTGTATTATCCAATACGTAGCAGTTACTAACCTTTACAAAGAACTAGTATGGGTGGATTGAATGATGCAGAAAACATAATATGACATTTTAGGGGGGACTGTTATGGATCAGGATCTACAAGAAAATGCATTTTATGTTTGCCCTACTCATACATTTTCTCTTTTCAGTATTACGTAATCTTATTAACAATGTTGATTATTGGAGACTCTAAGATGGAGGATTTGCCACTTCCGCATACAAGATGTCGGCAGCACTACTTCCGGTCTGTTAAGGATGACGATGACAACACCACACCTTGGACACAAGAAGGAGAACACCATCTTCCCTTTGTCCTAACCTTCTGACCAATGAGAGAAAGACTCATCCCACTGTGGGATGACAGAGACTCCTTAATGCATTAACCCAATGCCTTGCTGAGATTATGTAAAAGCAGACATCACAGAACCAATGAATTATCGAATAAACTTGATGATTTGCTTAGTTATCTGATTGTTAAATGTTATATATAGCAGCTGATTCAATAAACAGTAGGCGAGAGAAATATACCAGAACTCTGTGTTGGTGTATTATTTCTCTAAGGTGTGCACACTATCTGTATATTGGTAATTTGGCCAGGGACAGATATCTCCGAGAACTATTTTGTTTTTTCTCCAAAACAACATAAAGACAAACAAGTTGTGGAAACTTATTAAAGTTAAAAATAACATTTCTCCTTTAATCAAAGATATGCTGAATTACTAAAGCGGTAATTTGTGTGGGATATACCCCTGAAATCAGGCTATGGATTAAAGCAGAAATGATTGTATAAAAGTTAAAAGAATAATAAAAACCGTGGAACCAATATGGTTTCTCTTAAAACTGGCGATGTTGAAAAAATTGCAAAGATCAAGGTATAATACTGCTCACTACATTGGGGAATCGGAGACGTCTTGTGTTATTTCTGGACTTGTGGGGTATATCCCGTTACAACAATCTTTGCCTTTTGAACTGTTCAGCATTGTGCCTCTTAGGGGTTCTTCTAGTTGCCAAGTAAAATAACAGTGAAGTTATGTTGACTACACGGCCATCATATACGCACCCTTGATGGTCGTGTAATACTTGAATCGCTGGGACAACTGGAATTGCTCTTTCATAGACCTGTTTTCAACTTGTGGAAAGTTCTCAGCGAGTGATACGACTTCTCTTAAGGAGACATTTCTAGGTTACTTTGCGCAAAATTTTAATTTAGACTCTGATTGGGAGACCTGATCAAGAAATATCCCCTCTGTTCTATTGAAAGATTACATCTGTTCTGCGGATATGGATCCTGAACGATCCAACGCATAGAAAACGTCCTGTGGAAAATACATCTGTTGATCTGAAGTTTCTAAGTTATTTTACACTGCAGCACTTCAACAAATTCTTGTAAATTTACTATTGGGATTCTTGAGTCGTGTTATATTTTGCAAGAAGAAATAATAGGTCTGACACCTAGCCTGAGACTGTGAGAGAATTGAAATACACTTATTATCTCTTATTAATTGGGATTCTGGCACAACATTTAAGAGTTTAGATTTTCCACATATTTTGGTTGAACCTGGCGATACAGGACACTTTTGCCCCTTTGGTTTCTTTCCTTTTCCTTTTCAGGTGTTAGCCTCTAATGGTGACCTCCAGGAGTTAAATGTAATTTATTAATTAAGTAGTATTGTTTGGACATTGTTTATGTAAGCCCTTATTGCAATTGTGTGACCAATGATACACTGTGAACCATTCGTTAATAGCCCTTAATTAAGGACCAAGATAAGGCAAAGTAACATTAAGCGTACAAAACGCCCTCCAGAGAGAAACAAACCATTGGACCTAAAAAGAAAGATAAAAATAACTCTCAAAAGGCAGTGGTAGAATTGTGTCTCCCTAAGTCAGAGGTTATAGATAAAAACTTACTAGACACCTCTAGTTCTCATCTTGACTCATCAGCCACACATTCAGGGATAGAAGAAGGCAAAAGAATAGAGGATGAGTCCAGGCTTGAAATAGAGTAGGACAAAGTGTCTAAGCTGTCTATTAAATTGCTCTTTGAGAACTTTCAAGAGCTTATTAAAAAAGAACTAGCTCAGGAAATAGCCAAAAATACTAATATTCTTCAAAATCACACAAAAATAATTCAAGATCTAGAGGTGAACCAAACCGAATTGAATAAAGAAAATCGGAATTTAATGAGAGAGGTCAAAGTTCTCAAAGAGCAAATTTCAACGTTAATTATAAATGCTTACGTCTAGAAGAAGGTTTTAGGAGGCACAACATTAGAAAAAGGAGTATACAAGAAAGAGTTAGCCCTATGAACATGATAATTTTAGCTCACTTGTGCCCTTTAACAGGGAGAAATATCCTGTAGTATATCAGTCTGGTCTCGCTCAAAAGAGTGACCCAGCCCTGAAATACCAGGCAATTCTACCCTGAACAGGAGAAACCCCAAACCCCAGAGGCGTTTCGGTCTCTATGGGCCTCGTCAGTGAGGTGCAGCTGAACTCCCTAAGGCACAGTGAGCAAGGGGTCCACGTCTGGAGTTCCCCATCACCCTTAGGGAGACTAAACCCTAAGGGTAATTTCCATAAAGAAAATAACCAAGTCAGGAGCCCCTGATCAGTGAGACGTCAGATCTCACAGAAACGAGGATAATTCAGAAGAGGAGTATGACGAAATAAGGGGAGGAGAGGGGGCAGAGGAGTGGAGAGATAGAAAGACAAACCCGAGAGCGAAATCTAAGAGGAGGGACAAAAGCAGGGGAAGCCTGATGTATGTTGCAATTACCCCGACACAAGTCACCTCCCTTTTAAACACGTTGCCCGAACCCGATAAACAACCTATGCCTTTCTATAGGAAGATGGCACAGATCCAAAAGACTTACTCTGCAGCCTGGAGAGACCTTGTTAGCCTGTGTGAGATTAGAGCAGGAGATTCATATTGGCCTATTATGCGGAATGCAATAGATCCGTGTGATATAGATCTCCCGAAGGATGACTTTTCATCGGGTGTACTATTCTGTGACCTGTTAAGATACTGGGCAAAGGATAGATTGGCAGATCAAGCAATTAACTTACAAGATATCAAACAGGAGAAGGACGAATCAGTAGAAAAGTTCCATGCACGACACAGTTATTTACAGATCTTGGCTTCAGTCCACATAACAACACACACACACAGATGTTAAGTACAGCTTTTGTACTAGGATTAAAGGAGACAATTAAGAAAGGTCTATTGACTTCCAGACCAGAATATAGAGTGTTACCATTAGATACGCTGTTACTTGTTGCAAAAGGGCTGGAGTCTGTAGAAAATACACACCATACATCATCAGCGTCCAAAAAGACTGCTGCTCTCATGGTAACCTCTGAGGAGCCAGCATATAAAGGGGAGAAAAAGGAAACACGGCAGTGTTTCAATTGTAATAAGTTTGGGCACATCAGCAAGAATTGTAAGATGCCTAGAAAACCGAGGACAAAGCAGCAGGGATATGGCCCTAATGAGCCGCAGGGTGGCCAAAGCACAGCATAGGACAGTGGTGAGCCTGTGTCACTATCTCCTGCTATGGCAGTATCTTCAGGGGATAGCGGACTAGGACCTCAAGCTATTGTAACATTACCAATAGAAGGGATCCCTACCACCTTCCTAGTAGACACAGGTGCAGGCAGAAGTGTCCTAAGACAACAAGACCTGCCCGACTCATCTTACCTGTCTGACATTGACGTTGCTTGTGTAGGGGTTGACGGTATCCCCTCTTCCAACAAGTTGACTCAGCCACTGCATATAGGCCCATTCCCAGACCTGCTTGCTAGATTTGTAGTGAACTCCACGTGCCAAATGAACTTGTTAGGTGCAGATGTACTTTCTCGCTTGCAATCATCCATCTTGTTTACCCCGGATGGGACTATACAAGTGTCCTCACCTTTAACAATTACTGACACGTCAGCACTCTGTTCACTACTCCACTTTGATGCGAAAAATGACAATAGACAAGGCCGGCCGACATCTTGGATAAGATTCCGGCAACCCTCTGGTCACGTGGTCCGGAAGATATTGGGCATTTAAAGGTGCCTCCAGTCATAGTAAAGTTGAAGCCTGGAGTTGAATTACCATGAAAACCCTAGTATCCTCTGAAGCCAGCACAGATTGATGCGATTACACAGCAGATAGAGAGCCTGTTGAAACAGGGGGCGTTAGTGCGGTGTACGTCACCATGTAACACGCCCCTCTTCCCAGTGAAAAATAAATTCAAGAAAGGAGAGCCAGTAAAATACCGTATGGTACAAGATTTGCGAGCAGTCAATGAAGCAACCATATTAGACACTCCCATAGTACCTAACCCGCACACTCTCCTCTCTGGAATACCTTCAACAGCAGCATACTTTACTGTAGTGGATCTGGCAAATGCATTCTTTAGCATCCCTCTAGATCCTTCATGTCAGTACCTCTTCGCATTTACACATGATCATAATCAATTTACATGGACTGTCATGCCCCAAGGAGCACAGAATTCTCCTAGTCAGATTGCTAAGGCCATGGGTCTAATCCTTGATTCTTGGCAACAGGAAAACACTGATGTTGTACTTCTGCAATGTGTTGAAGATCTCTTACTCTGTGCTGAAGACCTTCCAACAGCTACACGGACATCAGAGAGTTTACTGAGACATCTGGCAGAACAAGGGTGCAAGGCATCCAGAGAAAAGTTACAGTGGTGTCAGGAGACTGTCATATTCCTGGGACATTGCCTTTCCAAAGGAGTGCGTCATCTCACACGCAGCCGTTTTAGGGCAATAGAAGAAATGTCTGTACCAGAATGACACAGACCCCTCCACGCTTTCCTAGGTCTCATATCCTATTGCAAAGCGTGGATCCCAAAAGCCTCTCTCCTGATGCAGCCCTTGTATGATGTTCTGAAGATTGAACCCTTTCAGATGACTAAGATAGCCTTTTACGCTCTGAAACAGACTATCTCTTCAGCCCCTGCATTAGGACTACCCAACTATGACCTACCGTTCAAACCGTTCAGAAAAAGAAGGACATGCAATGGGAGTCTTGACACAGTCCCATAGAAACAGACAACGCCCCATTGGCTACTTCTCATGTCATCTGGATGCTGTAGCAAGAGGAGGCCCTTCCTGTCTTAGGGGAGTATTTGCAGCTCATGCATTATTGGATAAGACAAGTGACATAGTCCTTGGATATCCCTTGACAATTCTTGCTCCACATGACATTGCTGCTATCATAAATCAAACGCAACCAAAACACCTGACAGCAGCCAGACACCTCCGTCTCCAATGTTCACTGCTCCTGCCAGATAATGTCACCTTACAGAGGTGTCATGTGCTTAATCCAGCCACTCTCTTGCTATTTCCTGAGGGGGGAGATGAGGAAGAAGGACATTTCTGGTATAGTTTGAACTTGGATCAGGAGTCAAACATAAGCCTGGATGTAAAAAGTCATTTACTGGGACGCCTAGTCAAGAAGACAGAAACAGATGAAACACAAGACTCTCTACATTGTACGCTGTGGAACAAACAGACACCGGGACGAGATCTTCAATATGAAGCGAAGCTTATGAAATAGAAGCAAGTCACGTTAAAACTGATGACATTGTATAATAATACAATAGGGGATAGCGCACTCACGGTAGAGCTTCCCTTTGAAGCAGAATTGCTCTATAAACATTGGGATACAGCTGTCCCACACATAGCACTAACAAAGTCTGTAAAAGAACTTGCCCTGACAGACCCAGACATCACTCTGTATGTGGATGGATCAAGGTATGCTGATGAGAATGGAAAATATCACACAGGATACGCTGTGACTACGGAAAAAGATGTGATGCAAGCCTTCTCACTACCTCCCTCCATGTCAGCACAAGAAGCAGAGTTGATTGCATTGACTAAGGCCTGTGAAATTGTGACAGGCGTCCGAGCTAACATCTATACAGACTCAAGATATGCTCTAGGAGTGACTCAAGACTTTGGGATAAATTGGAAAGCCAGAGGATTCATGACAGCTGCAGGAGCCCCAGTAAAGCATGATAAAGCCATTCGTGAACTACTAGATGCTTTAGCACTCCCAAAGGAGGTGGCCATACTGAAAGTGAAGGCACATGGGAAGCTAAATTCAGATGAAGCACGAGGAAACCATCTAGCAGACCAGATGGCTAAGAAGGCAGCAATGATATCACAGGAAATGGACAAGAAAGAGGAGAAGAAAGACATAAATATCTACACAATGCAGACTTTACCTACAGATTTGAAACTACTCAAAGAATTGCAGAAGACTGCAGACCCAGAAGAAGTAAACAAGTGGAAAGCAAAGGGAGCAATCCTTAAAGATGGATTGTATGTTGATAATCTGAGATTGTGTTTACCAAAGAATCTCTATCCAGGAACAGTACAGTGGGCCCACGGACCGGCACACTTGTCAAAGACCCTCATGAACGCTCTGATAGACAAGTACTATATGGCCCCAGGCATAACTACACTTACGAGCAACTATTGCAAGTCCTGTAGCATCTGTGCTAAATGTAATACAGGCCGAACTGAGAAACGCCCACAGAAACATTTAGCAAAATCTCTGTACCCATTCCAGAGGATACAGATTGATCACATACAGATGCCAAGGAGTGGTCGATTTGAATACGCTCTGGTGATTGTGGATATGTTCTCAGGATGGCCAGAGGCCTATCCAGTTGTAAACATGACAGCCAAGACCACTGTAAAGAGACTGCTAACAGAGGTCATTTGTAGATATGGGGTCCCTGAAGTGATCGAGAGTGACCAAGGACCAGCCTTTACTGCAGTACTAGCCAAGGAAATTTGGGCAGCCTTGGGAGTGACTCTGTCCTTCCATAAACCCTATCATCCCCAGAGTAGCAGGAAGGTAGAACGTATGAACGGGACTTTAAAATCCAGGATGTTAAAAATGTCACAAGAAACTGGTATGCCATGGCCTGAAAGTCTCCCCATAGCCTTGTTCAGTGTCAGGTATACCCCTAGGAGGAAACATGCATTATCCCCTCATGAAATCCTGTTTGGGTCTGCTCCTAGACTAGGGTGCTACTTTCCTCAGCAGCTGCAACTAAAATATGATGTACTTGTTGACTATGTGATTGCACTGTCCACCGCATTGACTAAAATCCATGCACAAGTGTTTTCTTCTATTCCAGATTCGGAAGTGATCACTGGTACTCATCAACTACTTCCTGGAGATTGGGTCCTGGTCAAGACATTTGTGAGGAAAACCCCTTTGGAACTCAGATACGAAGGCCCTTTCCAAGTACTACTGACCACAGCTACATCAGTTAAGTTGGAAGGGAAAGCTACTTGGGTCCACGCATCACATTGCAAAAAGGTTCGTCCCCCTGATGACCAGGAAACAACACAATGAGCACAGCTCAGTGGTTTATTCTGTTCCTTGCAGTATACTTGAGCAAGGCTCAACATGTAACCATTACAAAAATGTGAGGATGGTATCACCTTTTGGTATAATTCCCAAACTACACACGTAGCTACATACACCTTTGATTTTTGTGAAGTTGTCACATGCCCCACGGTCCCTGAACAGTTTGACTTGTACCAGACTATAACGGATCTACTGGCACCCCGAAAGGGTACCTCCGTTGATGGACGCGTCCTAGTTTGCGTGGAGGCCTACAAGCACCACACCGGACACCAAAACCACCACAGACTCCAAGGATAGTACATCAGGAACAAGCGTTCAGTAGTTACAGCTCAAGGGAGTATGCAAAAGCATAGCAATCCCCAGTATGATATAGCGATCCCTTCAATAACGAGACAAGGCTACGTTTTGAGGGGTCAAGTAGAACTATTTTTTAATGACAGGGAATCTCCTTTTATGCAATGGTGCCCTCTGAAGTGCTACACCCACATAATTATCACAGCCAATTATATACATGGTTCAACACCCACGTCTCCTCCCCTCAGATAACAGGTAACACAATTAAAGCAGACACAATTTTAACCACATTCTGGATGTACCCCAAAAATACACCTTTAAGTCTAGCACCGTTTAATAGCTCTCACCCAAGGGAACAACATATTAAAAAATTGCATGAATCAGACCAGGGGTTCAAAAGTTAGTAAAAGTATCTTTTACACATAACACACAGACATTTCCCATATCCCCCACACAATACACATATAGGACAATAGGTGTGGTCACCCCTCCCTGGCAACTTGATATAATCAGACATTAATTAGATCATCCTTCTTTGTTCTTATCAGAGAATAAAAACACTTTGGAAAATGCAAGGATCCTTTACAACTTCCTTATCTTAAGAGAGTCTCTGTAACAGGATTATCTATTAGCCTAGAAGCTGTGATATTCTGAGCCAATATATTCTGTAGAACATAAAACAACATATCTACAGTACAGCAATGTGATCATATTTTAACCAAGAATTAAATAACCATAAGACAGGGTAAAACAGTGATGGGTTTCGTTACACACCTCCCCCGTGACCATAAGCCGGCATACACGGTCTGATCCCAACTGATCGGCCGGGGGATGTCCGGACAAAAGTATTTGTTGGTCAATTCTCTAGTTTGACAACCCATCAGCATTACTGCAATTCACATTTACTCGCCTTTCACATATCCCCAGATAGCTGGGATCTGAGAGCAGAAAACTACCGAATAGCGCTCAGATCCTATTCACACAGTTCAATTACCATGTAGCTAAAGTCTTTCCCATAGTCTTTCATTATATGAATGGGCTCCATGGCATAGCTATCTGGGGTATCACCGCTCCCACAGGGCAAGTACCGAATGACCCCCCTGTATGTAAAGGGCCAGAATGAGTGACATACAATCTGGTATGGCCGAATACTGTGTTTAAAGGGCAATATGTCCCCAGGCCATAGTCGCAGGGCAGGAGGCTGGCAAACAGTCCTCTCCAAGACAAAGTGGTGAAGGGCACTTCGTCACACAGACCTCCTCCAATAAGGCTATATATATATATATATATATATGTGTGTGTCATTGACGAGACCTTTGGTAAAGATTGCTCCACATGGGGTGCGGTGGGATGGAATACTGGGGAACACTGGAAATCTAGACCTCAGAGCGCTGCAAATAAGAAAGATGACCAGGGCAGATCCCTGCTCGACCGAATGACTCTACTAAAGACTGGTAGATGCCTGAATAGTGGGGTGACCGGTTCTAGTATGCAACTAACCCTGACCATACAGAGTCCTAGTCCAGTAGATGCTGACACATATTGGATGGGAGCTTGGGTGAGCGGGAAACCTACGAGGTTTTCAGGGAAATTTAAGTTAGCAGACTTGTACAAATATCCTGATTTACCTCCCGTACTACAGGCATTAAAACCCGGCTCACAGACTATAGGAACAATGACTGCCACTGGTGACCCAACATATGAAGACACGTTAGCTACGGAGACTGGATTTTCAGATCTTAATGTATGGTTGGAATGGATGAAATACAATGTACAGGAAAATAATAAGACCAATTGTTATGTATGCGGCCATGCCAGGCCTCTTTTAGGTACTGTTCCACTTACTATACCTTTGCAGGAAGAGAAATGTTTTCTGATGTTGTTCAAATATACAGGGAGTGCAGAATTATTAGGCAAGTTGTATTTTTGAGGATTAATTTTATTATTGAACAACAACCATGTTCTCAATGAACCCAAAAAACTCATTAATATCAAAGCTGAATATTTAGTTTTTAGTTTGTTTTTAGTTTTAGCTATTTTAGGGGGATATCTGTGTGTGCAGGTGACTATTACTGTGCATAATTATTAGGCAACTTAACAAAAAACAAATATATACCCATTTCAATTATTTATTTTTACCAGTGAAACCAATATAACATCTCAACTTTTCTGACATTCAAAAACAAAACAAAAACAAATCAGTGACCAATATAGCCACCTTTCTTTGCAAGGACACTCAAAAGCCTGCCATCCATGGATTCTGTCAGTGTTTTGATCTTTTCATCATCAACATGGCGTGCAGCAGCAACCACAGCCTCCCAGACACTGTTCAGAGAGGTGTACTGTTTTCCCTCCTTGTAAATCTCACATTTGATGATGGACCACAGGTTCTCAATGGGATTCAGATCAGGTGAACAAGGAGGCCATGTCATTAGATTTTCTTCTTTTATACCCTTTCTTGCCAGCCACGCTGTGAAGTACTTGGACGCGTGTGATGGAGCATTGTCCTGCATGAAAATCATGTTTTTCTTGAAGGATGCAGACTTCTTCCTGTACCACTGCTTGAAGAAGGTGTCTTCCAGGAACTGGCAGTAAGACTGGGAGTTGAGCTTGACTCCATCCTCAACCTGAAAATGCCCCACAAGCTCATCTTTGATGATACCAGCCCAAACCAGTACTCCACCTCCACCTTGCTGGAGTCGGACTGGAGCTCTCTGCCCTTTACCAATCCAGCCACGGGCCCATCCATCTGGCCCATCAAGACCCATTCTCATTTCATCAGTCCATAAAACCTTAGAAAAATCAGTCTTGAGATATTTCTTGGCCCAGTCTTGACGTTTCAGCTTGTGTGTCTTGTTCAGTGGTGGTCGTCTTTCAGCCTTTCTTACCTTGGCCATGTCTCTGAGTATTGCACACCTTGTGCTTTTGGGCACTCCAGTGATGTTGCAGCTCTTAAATATGGCCAAACTGGTGGCAAGTGGCATCGTGGCAGCTGCAGGCTTGACTTTTCTCAGTTCATGGGCAGTTATTTTGCGCCTTGGTTTTTCCACAAGCTTCTTGCGACACTGTTGACTATTTTGAATGAAACGCTTGATTGTTCTGTATCGGAACCCATCACTCTGTTACATGTTCGATGATCACGCTTCAGAAGCTTTGCAATTTTAAGAGTGCTGCATCCCTCTGCAAGATATCTCAATATTTTTGACTTTTCTGAGCCTGTCAAGTCCTTCTTTTGACCCATTTTGCCAAAGGAAAGGAAGTTGCCTAATAATTATGCACACCTGATATAGGGTGTTGATGTAATTAGACCACACCCCTTCTCATTACAGAGATGCACATCACCTAATATGCTTAATTGGTAGTAGGCTTTCAAGCCTATACAGCTTGGAGTAAGACAACATGCATAAAGAGGATGATGTGGTCAAAATACTCATTTGCCTAATAATTCTGCACTCCCTGTAGACATAATTATATAGATAAGTGCGAACAATGGAGAAAAACGTATCCTGTGATAACTAATATACCCAATCCAGGGAAAGGTATAACTATTTACACCGGAAATTATACGTGTTACAGGAGAAATGTTTCTCATGGGTTTAATTTGCAGAAGTTCCCAAGTGGGTTTTGTCACACATATAGAGATGGTTCATCCACACTGCTAATCAATCAGACACAAGCTTTAGGGGACATATATTGGTTATGTGGGGATATGAAACTCAGGGTAAGACTGTCAGGAGTATGGCGTGGGGAATGTACCTTGGCTAAAGCCATAATGCCATTACACATTGTCCCAACTTATTATGATGACAATCTACCTAATGCCCCCAAACAAGGTCCAGGAAGAAAAGACAAACTTCATCATCTGAACCTCGGGAACGTTTTGACCCACATGTGTATATTGATGCTATTGGAGTCCCAAGGGGGGTGCCCGACCAATTTAAGGCCCGAAACCAGATAGCAGCAGGATTTGAATCACTGATACCAATGATTGGTGTAAATAAGAATGTTGCCTGGATTAATTATATCTACTATAACCAGCAACGATTTGTTAACTACACTAAGGATGCATTAAAAGGCATTGCAGAACAATTAGAGGCTACATCACACATGGACCTTCCAGAATCGTATGGCATTAGACATGATCCTTGCAGAAAAGGGTGGAGTATGTAAAATGCTTCCTGACACTAGCACATGTTGTACGTATATTCCCGATAACACAGGTCCAAATGGCAAGATTACATTGGCAATTCAGAAATTGGCTAACCTTGGTCAAGAATTGAAAGAAAATTTTGGTACCATGGACTATTGGGATTCATGGTTCAGATGGATGAATGGTTGGCAAAAGGTTTTATTACAAGTTGGAATGGCTATTCTTGCTGTTATAATCTTACTTGCCTTCCTTTTGTGTTGTGTTATCCCCTGTATACGTACTTATCTACAGGATGCAATGGTCAAGGCTTCACCCACCTTTGTTCACCAGAATCTAGAACTAGATTTCGGTGACCAGGATGATACCTATAAGACATCTCATATGCTAAAGCAGATGACCACAGGCTCGAAGGAGAGTGTCTTATGAACGCCATGGTTCCTGATCTGAGTTAGTTACACTATTAGCTGATAGAGGCTTCTAGGTTTTTCCCATGCCGTATAGGACATAGGGTAGGTGTGACGTTAAGTCATGGCAAGCCCGATAGAACAAAGATATGTACCTATGTCATACTCACACGCAATGCTTACAACATCCGGACATAGAATCCACAGAAGAATAGTGTTCCGGAGGAACCATAGCTTAAAAGACATGTACTCTTAACTTGTATTATCCAATACGTAGCAGTTACTAACCTTTACAAAGAACTAGTATGGGTGGATTGAATGATGCAGAAAACATAATATGACATTTTAGGGGGGACTGTTATGGATCAGGATCTACAAGAAAATGCATTTTATGTTTGCCCTACTCATACATTTTCTCTTTTCAGTATTACGTAATCTTATTAACAATGTTGATTATTGGAGACTCTAAGATGGAGGATTTGCCACTTCCGCATACAAGATGTCGGCAGCACTACTTCCGGTCTGTTAAGGATGACGATGACAACACCACACCTTGGACACAAGAAGGAGAACACCATCTTCCCTTTGTCCTAACCTTCTGACCAATGAGAGAAAGACTCATCCCACTGTGGGATGACAGAGACTCCTTAATGCATTAACCCAATGCCTTGCTGAGATTATGTAAAAGCAGACATCACAGAACCAATGAATTATCGAATAAACTTGATGATTTGCTTAGTTATCTGATTGTTAAATGTTATATATAGCAGCTGATTCAATAAACAGTAGGCGAGAGAAATATACCAGAACTCTGTGTTGGTGTATTATTTCTCTAAGGTGTGCACACTATCTGTATATTGGTAATTTGGCCAGGGACAGATATCTCCGAGAACTATTTTGTTTTTTCTCCAAAACAACATAAAGACAAACAAGTTGTGGAAACTTATTAAAGTTAAAAATAACATTTCTCCTTTAATCAAAGATATGCTGAATTACTAAAGCGGTAATTTGTGTGGGATATACCCCTGAAATCAGGCTATGGATTAAAGCAGAAATGATTGTATAAAAGTTAAAAGAATAATAAAAACCGTGGAACCAATATGGTTTCTCTTAAAACTGGCGATGTTGAAAAAATTGCAAAGATCAAGGTATAATACTGCTCACTACATTGGGGAATCGGAGACGTCTTGTGTTATTTCTGGACTTGTGGGGTATATCCCGTTACAACAATCTTTGCCTTTTGAACTGTTCAGCATTGTGCCTCTTAGGGGTTCTTCTAGTTGCCAAGTAAAATAACAGTGAAGTTATGTTGACTACACGGCCATCATATACGCACCCTTGATGGTCGTGTAATACTTGAATCGCTGGGACAACTGGAATTGCTCTTTCATAGACCTGTTTTCAACTTGTGGAAAGTTCTCAGCGAGTGATACGACTTCTCTTAAGGAGACATTTCTAGGTTACTTTGCGCAAAATTTTAATTTAGACTCTGATTGGGAGACCTGATCAAGAAATATCCCCTCTGTTCTATTGAAAGATTACATCTGTTCTGCGGATATGGATCCTGAACGATCCAACGCATAGAAAACGTCCTGTGGAAAATACATCTGTTGATCTGAAGTTTCTAAGTTATTTTACACTGCAGCACTTCAACAAATTCTTGTAAATTTACTATTGGGATTCTTGAGTCGTGTTATATTTTGCAAGAAGAAATAATAGGTCTGACACCTAGCCTGAGACTGTGAGAGAATTGAAATACACTTATTATCTCTTATTAATTGGGATTCTGGCACAACATTTAAGAGTTTAGATTTTCCACATATTTTGGTTGAACCTGGCGATACAGGACACTTTTGCCCCTTTGGTTTCTTTCCTTTTCCTTTTCAGGTGTTAGCCTCTAATGGTGACCTCCAGGAGTTAAATGTAATTTATTAATTAAGTAGTATTGTTTGGACATTGTTTATGTAAGCCCTTATTGCAATTGTGTGACCAATGATACACTGTGAACCATTCGTTAATAGCCCTTAATTAAGGACCAAGATAAGGCAAAGTAACATTAAGCGTACAAAACGCCCTCCAGAGAGAAACAAACCATTGGACCTAAAAAGAAAGATAAAAATAACTCTCAAAAGGCAGTGGTAGAATTGTGTCTCCCTAAGTCAGAGGTTATAGATAAAAACTTACTAGACACCTCTAGTTCTCATCTTGACTCATCAGCCACACATTCAGGGATAGAAGAAGGCAAAAGAATAGAGGATGAGTCCAGGCTTGAAATAGAGTAGGACAAAGTGTCTAAGCTGTCTATTAAATTGCTCTTTGAGAACTTTCAAGAGCTTATTAAAAAAGAACTAGCTCAGGAAATAGCCAAAAATACTAATATTCTTCAAAATCACACAAAAATAATTCAAGATCTAGAGGTGAACCAAACCGAATTGAATAAAGAAAATCGGAATTTAATGAGAGAGGTCAAAGTTCTCAAAGAGCAAATTTCAACGTTAATTATAAATGCTTACGTCTAGAAGAAGGTTTTAGGAGGCACAACATTAGAAAAAGGAGTATACAAGAAAGAGTTAGCCCTATGAACATGATAATTTTAGCTCACTTGTGCCCTTTAACAGGGAGAAATATCCTGTAGTATATCAGTCTGGTCTCGCTCAAAAGAGTGACCCAGCCCTGAAATACCAGGCAATTCTACCCTGAACAGGAGAAACCCCAAACCCCAGAGGCGTTTCGGTCTCTATGGGCCTCGTCAGTGAGGTGCAGCTGAACTCCCTAAGGCACAGTGAGCAAGGGGTCCACGTCTGGAGTTCCCCATCACCCTTAGGGAGACTAAACCCTAAGGGTAATTTCCATAAAGAAAATAACCAAGTCAGGAGCCCCTGATCAGTGAGACGTCAGATCTCACAGAAACGAGCGTCTAGCGTCGTGACGTTGATTCAAAAGTCAGACGCTGTGCCAGTCCTAGAGAAAGGCATTTT
>CM050176.1:54366098-54425228 GCA_027410445.1 Discoglossus pictus
ACACCACACATATATACATACATACATATATATATATATATATATATATATATATATATACACACTAACACGGTAAGCACTGAAATCACATATATCGTTGTGATCATTACGTGATGTTGCTAACGCTTGTGGGCTCGCGCATCGAGGGCCGCAGATGCAGGTACCGTGCTTATTGCGCTGGTGGTGATGAGCGCCATAGACGCTCATTCCTATGACCCCACATAACTTTTAGGCAGTGAGCTCCTTTGGCGCTCACTGCGCTGGTGGAAAGGAGTGCCATAGGTGCTCATCCATACGACCCGCGGGACTACAGATTAACAGAAATCTCAATTATCCAATTCACACTGCGAGCCCCGTAGCAGTTTTAAAAACGACCTGTAAAACTTTGCAAAAATCCGGACCCCACAGCAAATACGAATTTAACAGCCGAATCGCGGCACTCGAGAAACGCAAAAACAAACCCAAATATGCCATAAATTATCTTGAAAACTCGCACACAGCACAGGGGAGAGAGTCAGAATGCCTGTGAGTGAGGTTGCAACTTAATTCCAGGCATATTTTGCCTTTTTTCACATGAAAATGAAAATCACCTAAGCAAGAGAAAAAATGGAGGCCGGAAAAAAACGAAAACGAGGCTACCCGATCGCTAACCGCACAAAACACCGCCAGGCACGAGCGACTTTTACCCAGGAACGTACGAGGTAGAAAGTACACTATTAGGAAGGACGGGAAATGATCGCGAGCAGCGTAACACAGACAATTGTCGCCATTTTACAACACTAACTTGCAACTAATAACATTACGATTCTGAAATTGCGCTTTACCCAACCTCGCGCTCGCACCCTATATATACTGCACATTGCTCTCAGGCTCTCTCTCTCCTTTGGCGATGAGCGCCAAAGTGCTACGCCTTAACGGCTCGCAGCGATGAGCGATTTCGGCGCTCATCACCTAACTCGTACACACCACACAAAGCGTGACGACGTCTCGTAGTTTGACAACTATTCTATGTGATTACTGCTCATTGCCTGACGGTGATAGCGCTCTCAAAGCAGTTACAGGTCCGCTTACTGGCTGAGAGCGCAGCTTTTGTTTCTGTAATGATGTAAAAATATACTGAAATAGTCTGCGTATGAGGTGCGTGTTGGGGAAGCTCATCCGTTATACTATGTTGTGGACAATTATACAAATATCCTTACATTTTTATATATTTAATTACCACTCTTTTCAGTTAGTGTTTGTTGGATATAAGCATGAAACCAGTATTTTCCATTTTTATAAGGTATTCGGTGTGAAATAGTTAAGTCTGCATGGCCCATGTAAGAAACAGAAAAACAGATATTGGTCTAAATAAATGATGTTTTTAGCCATATACACGGCCATGGTTCAAGGATGATCAGGATGTCATATCTGACGGCGTGCGCATCTAGGGGCGTGGGGTCACTGCAGGATTTATAAATAAAATAGAATTGGCTGTTAGGTTGGTTTGGATTTTTTTCCAAATATACAAAGGCTGTGCCTGGTGATTTTTCAGTAGTCGTCACTTTTCCAGCTGGACCAGCAGCAGCCATGTTGGGTATTGTTGCGGTCTCACATTTCTTCCTAATAATAAATTCTAATAATGATGAACCAGAGGTGTCGTGGCCTGCGAGAGGGAGTGGTGTGAGTATGAGTATGATTTTCCACATTATATATATATATATATATATATATATATATATATTGATAAACACAGTATACACTATATATACCAATAGAGGTCTGGCAGAGCATCACCAGGGATGAAACCTGTTGTAATTCCTACACCGTTCACCTGATTTGGATGTAAATACCCTCAAATTAAAGCTGAAAGTCTGCAGTTAAAGCACATCTTGTTCGTTTCATTTCAAATCCATTGTGGTGGTGTATAGAGCCAAAAAGATTAGAATTATGTTGATGTCCCAATATTTATGGACCTGACTGTATATAAACACAGTACACTATATATAGAGATCTATACACTCCTTGCTGCACGCACCATGCATATGAATGGATTGTTATATATATATATATATATATATATATATATATACACACAGTGGATATAAAAAGTCTACACACCCCTGGTAAAATGTCAGGTTTCTGTGCTGTAAAAAAATGAGACAAAGATAGATCATTTCAGAACTTTTTCCACCTTTGATGTGACCTATAAACTGTACAACTCAATTGAAAAACAAACTGAAATCTTTTAGGTAGAGGGAAGAAAAAAAATAAAAATAAAATAATATGGTTGCATAAGTATGCACACCCTTAAACCAATACTTTGTTGAAGCCCCTTGTGATCAGTCTTTTTGGGTATGAGTCTATCAGCATGGCACATTTTGACTTGGCAAGATTTGCCCACTCTTCTTTGCAAAAACACTTCAAATCTGTCAGATTGCGAGGGCATCTCCTGTGCACAGCCCTCTTCAGATCACCACACAGATTTTCAATCAGATTCAGGTCTGGGCTCTGGCTGGGCCATTCCAAAACTTTAATCTTCTTCTGGTGAAGCCATTCCTTTGGTGATTTGGATGTATGCTTTGGGTCGTTGTCATGCTGAAAGATGAAGTTCCTCTTCATGTTTAGCTTTCTAGCAGAAGCCTGAAGGTTTTGTGCCAATATTGACTGGTATTTGGAACTGTTCATAATTCCCTCTATGTTAACTTCCAGCTGAAGAAAAACAGCCCAAAGCATGATGCTGCCACCAACATGCTTCACTGTGGGTATGGTGTTCTTTTGGTGATGTGCAGTGTTGTTTTTGCGCCAAACATATCTTTTGGAATTATGGCCAAAAAGTTCAACCTTGGTTTCATCAGACCATAACACCTTTTCCCACATGCTTTTGGGAGACTTCAGATGTGTTTTTGCAAAATGTAGCCTGGCTTGGATGTTTTTCTTCGTAAGAAAAGGTTTTCGTCTTGCCACTCTACCCCATAGCCCAGACATATGAAGAATACGGGAGATTGTTGTCACATGTACCACATAGCCAGTACTTGCCAGATATTCCTGCAGCTCCTTTAATGTTGCTGTAGGCCTCTTGGTAGCCTCCCGGACCAGTTTTCTTCTCGTCTTTACATCAATTTTGGAGTGAGCTCCAGTTCTTGGTAATGTCACGGTTGTGCCATATTTTCTCCACTTGATGAGGACTGTCTTCACTGTGTTCCATGGTATATCTAATGTCTTGGAAATTATTTTGTACCCTTCTCCTGACAGATACCTTTTAACAATGAGATCCCTTATATGCTTTGGAAGCTCTCTGTGGCCCATGGCTCTTGCTGTTTGATGTGACTAAGAAAATTTCAGGAAAGACCAGCTAGAGCAGCTGAACTTTATTTGGGGTTCATCGGAGGCACTTTAAATGATGGCAAGTGTATGATGACTCCTATTTAACACGATTTGGAATGTGATTGCTTAATTCTGAACACAGCTACATCCCCAGTTATAAGACGGTGTGCAGACTTATGCAACCACATTATTTTTATTTTCATTTTTCTTCCCTCCACCTAAACGATTTCAGTTTGTTTTTCAATTGACTTGTACAGTTTACAGGTCACATTAAAGGTGGAAAAAATTCTGAAATGATTCATCTTTGTCTCATGTTTTTACAGCACAGAAACTTGCCATTTTAACAGGGGTGTGTAGACTTTTTATATCCACTGTATATATAAACACAGTACACTATATATAAAGATCTATACACTCCTTGCTGCACGCACCATGCATATGGATGGATTGTTTTATATATATATATATATATATATATATATATATATATATATATATATATGCCGTATTGGTCCGAATATAAGCCGCACCTTTTTTTCCGATTTTTGAGCTTGCGAGTTAAGGGTGCGGCTTATATTCACGACCGTCAGAAAATCATTGCCGATTTGCGAACTTTGCTTGTAACCCATGCGGCTTTTATTCGCGAATGCGATTGCGAGTTAAGGTTGCCGATTTTCGTGCTTTAGACTGCGGTATTGAATAGCGATTTACGGTTTTAGTGATTTGAACGTCCTGTAAAGCCTGTAACCTGCAAAAAAAAGCTACAGTGCTAATTAGAAAGCCCGTTTCTTGCAATGGCTGATCACTTTGAGAGTCTTTTTCTCTCTAATTTTACAGGTGCGGCTTATATGTGAGTACTATCTTTTTTAAAATTTTTCCCCTTGAACTTTGCGGGTGCGGCTTATATTCTGACCAATACGGTATATATAAACACAGTACACTATATATAAAGATCTATACGCTCCTTGCTGCATGCACCATGCATATGGATGGATTTTTATATATATATATATATATATATATATATAAACACAGTACAATATATATATAGACCTATACACTCCCTGCTGCACGCACCATGCATATGGATGGATTTTTATATATATATAAACACAGTACACTATATATAGAGATCTATACGCTCCTTGCTGCACGCTCCATGCATATGGATGGATTTTTATATATACTGTATATTAAACACAGTACACTATATATAGAGATCTATACACTCCTTGCTGCACGCACCATGCATATGGATGGATATTTATATATATATATTAAACACAGTACACTATATATAGAGATCTATACGCTCCTTGCTGCAAGCACCTGGCATATGGATGGATTGTTTTATTTATATAAATATATATATATATATATATATATATATATATATTATATATATATATATTATATATATATATATACTCGAGTATAAGCCGACCCGAGTATAAGCCGAGGCACCTATTTTACCACAAAATACTGGGTAAAATGAGTGACTTGAGTATAAGCCGAGGGTGGGAAATGTGCTGGCCCCTGTGTCCCTCTTGTGCCCTCTGTGTCCCCCTCTTGTGTGCCCTTTTCTTATGTCCCCCTCTCTCTTCCGTGTCTCTTCCCTCCCTCCCTTATCAACCTCCTCAACTCCACTCCTCAACATCAACCTCCCTCCTCCTCCTCAACCTACTCATCCTCACCCCCCCTCCTCAACCTCATCCCCCCCTCCTCAACCCCCCTCCTCAACCAACCCCCTCCTCAACCTCAAGCCCCTCCCCAAACTCAACCTCCCTCCTCAACCTCCCTCCTCAACCCCCCCATCCTCAACCCCCCCCTCATCCTCAAACTCAACCTCCCTCCTCAACCCCCCCATCCTCAACCCCCCCATCCTCAATCCCCCCCCATCCTCAATCCCCCCCATCCTCAATCCCCCCCATCCTCAATCCCCCCATCCTCAACCCCCCCATCCTCAACCCTCCTCCTCAACCTCAACCCCCCACCTCCTCATTCTACCCCTCTAAATACCTCCCCCTCTCCCTTTCCCTTCACTTACCTGAATCTGAAGCTTCTGCTCTGGCCTCCGCTCCTTCCGGTGTCTTGACGTGGCGCGCATGTGCCAACACGTCATTAGCAGATACCGGGTATATGCTAATGACGTGACGTCACATGCGCGCCACGTCAAGACGCCGGAAGGAGCGGAGGCCGGTGCAGAAGCTTCAGATGCAGGTAAGTGAGGGGAAAGGGGGAGGTATTTAGAGGGGTAGAATGGGGGGGGGGGGGGGAGACACTGGGGGGCGGTTAGAGAGACACACGGGGGGGTAGAGACACACGGGGGGGTAGAGACACACGGGGGGGTAGAGACACACGGGGGGGGGTAGAGACACACGGGGGGGTAGAGACACACGGGGGGGTAGAGACACACGGTGGGGTAGAGACACACGGGGGGTAGAGACACACGGGGGGGGGGTAGAGACACACGGGGGGGGGTAGAGACACGTGGGGGGTGGAGAGACACGGGGGGGGGGGGGGAAACGGGGGGGTGGAGAGACACGGGGGGGTGGAGAGACACGGGGGGGTGGAGAGACACGGGGGGGGTGGAGAGACACGGGGGGGGTGGAGAGACACGGGGGGGTGGAGAGACACGGGGGGGTGGAGAGACACGGGGGGGGGGGGGTGGAGAGACACGGGGGGGGTGGAGAGACACGGGGGGGGTGGAGAGACACGGGGGGTGGAGAGACACGGGGGGGTGGAGAGACACGGGGGGGGTGGAGAGACACGGGGGGGTGGAGAGACACGGGGGGGTGGAGAGACACGGGGGGGTGGAGAGACACGGGGGGGTTGGAGAGACACGGGGGGGTGGAGAGACACGGGGGGGTGGAGAGACACGGGGGGGTGGAGAGACACGGGGGGGTGGAGAGACACGGGGGGGTGGAGAGACACGGGGGGGTGGAGAGACACGGGGGGGTAGAGAGACACGGGGGGGTAGAGAGACACGGGGGGGTAGAGAGACACGGGGGGGTAGAGAGACACGGGGGGGTAGAGAGACACGGGGGGGTAGAGAGGACACGGGGGGGTAGAGAGACACGGGGGGTAGAGAGACACGGGGGGGTAGAGAGACACGGGGGGGTAGAGAGACACGGGGGGGTAGAGAGAAACGGGGGGGTAGAGAGAAACGGGGGGGTAGAGAGAAACGGGGGGGTAGAGAGACACGGGGGGGGGGGTAGAGAGACACGGGGGGGGGGTAGAGAGACACGGGGGGGGGGGTAGAGAGACACGGGGGGGGGTAGAGAGACACGGGGAGGGTGGAGAGACACGGGGGGGTAGAGAGACACGGGGGGGGTAGAGAGACACGGGGGGTAGAGAGACACGGGGGGTAGAGAGACACGGGGGTAGAGAGACACGGGGGGTAGAGAGACACGGGGGGGTAGAGAGACACGGGGGGGGTAGAGAGACACGGGGGGGGGGTAGAGAGACACGGGGGGGGTTAGAGAGACACGGGGGGGGTAGAGAGACACGGGGGGGTAGAGAGACACGAGGGGTAGAGAGACATAGAGAGACACGGGGGGTAGAGAGACACGGGGGGGTAGAGAGACACGGGGGGGGTAGAGAGACACGGGGGGGTAGAGAGACACGGGGGGGTAGAGAGACACGGGGGGGTAGAGAGACACGGGGGGTAGAGAGACACGGGGGGGTAGAGAGACACGGGGGGGTAGAGAGACACGGGGGGGTAGAGAGACACGGGGGGGGGTAGAGAGACACGGGGGGGTAGAGAGACACGGGGGGTAGAGAGACACGGGGGGGTAGAGAGACACGGGGGGGGTAGAGAGACACGGGGGGGTAGAGAGACACGGGGGGGTAGAGAGACACGGGGGGGTAGAGAGACACGGGGGGGTAGAGAGACACGGGGGGGTAGAGAGACACGGGGGGGGTAGAGAGACACGGGGGGGTAGAGAGACACGGGGGGGTAGAGAGACACGGGGGGGTAGAGAGACACGGGGGGGTAGAGAGACACGGGGGGGTAGAGAGACACGGGGGGGTAGAGAGACACGGGGGGGTAGAGAGACACGGGGGGGTAGAGAGACATAGAGAGACACGGGGGGTAGAGAGACACGGGGGGGTAGAGAGACACGGGGGGGTAGAGAGACACGGGGGGGTAGAGAGACATAGAGAGACACGGGGGGTAGAGAGACACGGGGGGGTAGAGAGACACGGGGGGGTAGAGAGACACGGGGGGGTAGAGAGACACGGGGGGGTAGAGAGACACGGGGGGGTAGAGAGACACGGGGGGGTAGAGAGACACGGGGGGGTAGAGAGACACGGGGGGTAGAGAGACACGGGGGGGTAGAGAGACACGGGGGGGGTAGAGAGACACGGGGGGGTAGAGAGACACGGGGGGGGTAGAGAGACACGGGGGGGGTAGAGAGACACGGGGGGGTAGAGAGACACGGGGGGGTAGAGAGACACGGGGGGGTAGAGAGACACGGGGGGGTAGAGAGACACGGGGGGGTTGGGAGACACAGGGGGGTAGAGAGACACAGGGGGGTAGAGAGACACGGGGGGTAGAGAGACACGGGGAGGGGGGTAGAGAGACACGGGGGGGTAGAGAGACAGGGGGGGTAGAGAGACAGGGGTGGGTAGAGAGACAGGGGGGGTAGAGAGACGGGGGGGTAGAGAGACGGGGGGGGTAGAGAGACAGGGGGGGGGTAGAGAGACAGGGGGGGGGTAGAGAGACAGGGGGGGGTAGAGAGACAGGGGGGGGGGGGTAGAGAGACAGGGGGGGGGGTAGAGAGACAGGGGGGGGTAGAGAGACAGGGGGGGTAGAGAGACAGGGGGGGTAGAGAGACAGGGGGGGTAGAGAGACAGGGGGGGTAGAGAGACAGGGGGGGTAGAGAGACAGGGGGGGTAGAGAGACAGGGGGGGGTAGAGAGACAGGGGGGGTAGAGAGACAGGGGTGGTAGAGAGACAGAGGGGGTAGAGAGACACGCGGGGTGGTAGTGAGATACGGGGGGAGAGTGACTGGAGAATAAGCCGAGGGGGCCCTTTTTAGCCTTAAAAAAAGGGCTGAAAAACTCTGCTTATACTCGTGTATATACAGTATATAAACACAGTACACTATATATAGAGATCTATATGCTCCTTGCTGCACGCTCCATGCATATGATGGACAGATTGTTAGACAGATGATTAGATCAATAGAACAACATGTAGATGAACAGACTGACAGACATTAGACTAATGGGTAGATACACGGACATATACCACTTATAGACATATATACATACTCCTTCCTCCACACACCACATGATCACCATTACATATTTCTTACCTTACAGCTTTAGACTTCGGCTCCTGTAACCTCATGAGAGATCCTCCATGTTCCCTTCTGTTTTCCTATGGACACAAGACTCTCAATACGCCATCTTGGTTATGGGCAGCTTCTAAGGGATGTTCTCTGGGCTGCAATGTTAAAAAACACTAAGTAATTACATGTAATCTATACAACATACACACGATCAGTCTGAAGTAGCTAAGTTATATTAGTAGTCTATAGATGGGTCAAGATGGAGGATATATAGTGTTATCTGTCGTAGTGGAGTAACATTGTATATTATTATATAAACACATTCTAGAAAATATAAACACAATCATATATATTGTAAGATGGGGGACAGAAATGGTGCCCCAAGTACACGTCATGTTATTCCATCTTACTCAGTCTGCTTTCTACATCTGAAATGAGGATGTATTATGTTTATTAGGGGTGTGTATATCACATATAATAACTGCGTTTTTGCCACGCTTTGCGAGGGACGCAGTTCTGGCCGCACATGCGGACCCTTGCAGAGGTGGAGGCTCTTTGGCGGCTCCCTTTGTAACAAAACAACCCGACACAACCGTTAACTTGCAGCACTTAGTCCTACGGCGCCTCACTTAACTAACCCACCACACAAAACTCGGAGCACTGCATGCCTTGCAAAGTGAGGCGAGCCGTTAAACAACTCAAACGCGCAGCACTTAGGCAATGAGCAAAGCAAGGCCAGCAGTGGAGGTAATGAAAGACGCAGGAATTAGCCTACAAACACTTACAAATCGCAGGATCCCCTTAGATTGCAAGCAGATGACGAACACGGGACATAGAAGAAAAAAATTACGAGACGCAGGATTTGGAAAAAAAATACAACATAGGAAAAATACGAAGTTAACGGCCGAACCGCGAAAAGCAAAAAACAATTTTAAAAAAAGCACCAAATACACAAAAAAATACTACCAAAAAAAAAAATCACACATAGCACGGGGGAACAGTCAGGACGTCTGGGAGTGACACCTGCTACATTTCATATTTTATAGTGCATTTATTTATGAATATATCCATGCTTACAGCTTTACATTTTGCATGTATGCCAATTAAACCTCATACTCTTAATGATTAACAAATGAATTAGATTGAAACATTAAAAATGTTTTTAATTTTATTTGACAGTTTGATCATCTGTGCAGCTGAGTACACAGAGAGACGTTTGCAGCATTTGATCTGCAATAAGATCACCTTTACAGGTATATCATTTAATGATGCTGTTTTTTAGGAGAAATGATTAAGGCTTTTTGTTTTCCATTGATCAATATTAATTAATGAATATTAATTAATTTTTTACCAGGAATCATTATAAAAATATATATTGTCTAATTTACAATGCTTATATTTAATATTGCATTTATATATCTGAAGTAATGATTATTAATGTATGTTCATTGATTAACTATTAATTATTAATAATTACAGAAAAAAAATAATTAGCTACATTTTCAAATGTATATATCTATGTTCCTGCTGATTCCCTATAATAGGACATTATAAACACTTTAATATTTAAATCCCTTTATTAAATAATTACACTTAATAATAGTTTGAAATGCATTTACTTATGAAAATATTGAGGATTAGGCCTTTACGTTTTGCATGTATGACAAGTAAAAATTATACTTTGAATGAATTTATGAATCATTGAAACAAAACATTAAGGCCCTCATTCAATTGCAATTTGGCCAATTGAATAGGGGTCTAAATAAGCACATAACATATTTTTTTGAAGAAGTTTTTAGTTAGTAAACATCTATCCAAAAGCAAGGTTTTCACTAACTAAAAACTTATTTAAAAAAATATGCTATGTGCTTATTTAGAGCACTATTGAATTGACTATTGAACTGACGAGGCCCATAAAGGCCGAAACGCGTCTGAGGGGTTTGCTGTTTCTCCTGTTCAGGGTAGAATTGCCTGGTATTTCGGGGCTGGGTCACTCTTTTGAGTGGGACCAGACTGATATACTACAGGATATTTCTCCCTGTGAAGGGCACAAGTGAGCTAAAAGAGGTTGCTCTCAGAGTAGCTTATCATGGCTATAGAACTAACCTATTAAGGTTGGTTCGTTCTCTGATGAGCACCTCTGACTTTGTTGTCCACTATTGAATTGGCCAAATCCCAATAGAATGAGGGCCTAAATATGCTTTTAACCTCATGTTACAGATTTATCATATCTGAGACTGCCTGAAGACAGAGAGTGACTTCTGCAGGATTTCAGATCATATAACATCAAATTCACAGGTATGTGATTTAATGATGACATTCTTTAGAAAACCAGGATTAGGTCTATTTTTGCCATTGATGACATTGATTGATTTATTAATTAACAGATTTTAGTTTATTAATGAATCAATAATTAAAACAAACAATCAAAAAATATGAATACATACATGCTTACCCATTTATGTTTTAATAATGAATGACAAATACACATAACTTGATTTATTGATTAATTAATTTATTATTATTATTATTTTTCAATCCATTGATGACAGCTATTAATTAATTTACATCATGTATTTTAATAATTAATAACTAAAAGTAAAAACAACAAAAACATTATGAATACATATATGCTTAACCATTTATGTTTTAAGGAATTACAAATTTCACATCATAACTTGATTTATTGATTAATTAATTTAATCCAATAATAAAAAATCAGTTTTACGCCATTCTATAGTTTGTTAATAGCTATTTCTGTTTGCCCTTCTTTAGGAAAACATGATCACCTGTTTATATTTTGCAGTCATAACAGTGTTACATTCTTTTATTCATGTGTATTCTTTATTTAATTAGTTCGTAATTCTGTTCCTGCTCAATGTCTAACAGGGATAGGACCTTATAAGCACTTAAATACCTTTATTATATTAGGACACTTTTTAAGAATTTAGAATGCATTTATTTAAGCATTTATTGAGGATTAGGATTTACGTTTGGCATGTATGCCAATTAAAAAGGATACGTTCAAGGATTCATAAATTAATTCAAATAAAACATTACAATCCTTTATGTCATTTTACAGATTCATCATCTCTGCACCTGCCTAAAGACACAGAGTGATCTCTGCAGGATTTGAGTAGATATAACATCAAATTGACAGGTATATAATTTAATGATGACATTCTTTAGAAAAAACGGATTAAGTCTTTTTTGTTTTTCGACATTGATGACAGTTAGTGATTAATTAATTTACGTAATTCATTTTATTAATTAATCAATAATTTTAAAAAAATAATACATTATGAATACATATATGCTTAACCATTTATGTTTTCATGAATGAGAATTACACCTCATAACTTGATTTATTGATTAATAAAAACATTACAAAGTTTTTTCATGCCAATCTACAGTTTGCTCATAGCTCTTTTGGTTTGCCCTTCTTTATGAAGACATGATTACCATGTTTTGCAGTCATAACAGTTTGAGATTATTTCATTAATTGATATTAATTTATTAATTACTTTATAACTCATTATAACATATATATATATATATATATATATATATATATATATATATATATATATATATATATATGTGTGTGTGTGTGTGTGTTACCATTATTTTTTTATAAACATATATATGCTTAGATTTAGCTTTTAAGGTATGCAAAATAAAAATAAACCATTGATTAATTAATTCATTTAATTTGGTATTCATGGCAGGTAAAAAAAAAAAATATATACAATAAAAAAAAAAAATCTGTATTTACAGATTACAATGGCGGATAACGCAGAAGATAAGAATTAACTTAAAAGAAGAATGGCAAGGGAATGGAAACAGAGATGGAGAGACCCCTGAGAATTCACAACGCTTAAGAGAAGAAGATCGACAGAGACTTCTAAATAAAAGAAAAATTACAAAAAAAATCACAAACTGAGTTTGCTGGAGCTTCAAAGAAAAGAAAAAGTAAACAAAAAAAATGTATGTAAAACATTCTCTAATGACCCAATATTGCCTCCTGACACCAATGTTCATAGTGATGACCTCAATGTAGATATAGATAGTTGTACTGAGATCTATATTGAGGAAGCTCACGATAGTCCTTTATTTACAACAGTAGACACTTATTATTGTGGATCAATGAATATGGTTTGTCAGTTTTGTGGGGCCGATAATTTTCTGAAAGAAAGACCAACTGATGGAGAGTGTATTAGTTGCTGTCAGAAAGGAAAGACTTCCAGAAAGACACACATTTCCAGAATATTTAGAAAGTATAATGAAGGATCCAAAATGTCCAAATTATACCAATTTTAAGAAAAACATTAGGTCTTATAACAGTGCAATTTAATTTGCTTCAATGGGTGCAACATTAAAACAGTAAGGACCATGTCCTAACACCGCACTTCACATTTACCTGTTGTGCCACATGGCAATAGGACTGACATTGTCAAAACGTGTATAAAGAGAAGTAAGCTGTGGAAAATATTTACACACCTTAAATTAGAAATACATATGAGATCTGAAGGCCAAAATCAATTCAATGATTGGCTTATTAAGATTGGAGAAGGAAAACATCCAAAAATAACTAATTTACCTGATGATACTGTTGAAATTTCATCAGAAATGATTTGCAAAGAATCAACCAAAATCGCCAATCTTCCTCAATACCATCAATAACAAGGATTACTCAGACATTGCAAGCAAAGTCATATTGACATCAAAAAATATAGATGCCTTGAATCTAAATAACAAAATTTTTCACTGCACCCCAAAATAATTATAACAGTGCAGATTCCGTTCTGGCTGATGACAAATATAGTGAAGCTAACTTTACTATGGAATTTATTAATTCTTTAACTCCCTCTGGAATGCCACCACATATTTTGCAACTTAAAAAAGGGACAATTGTCATGCTACCGAGAAATATGAATCCCAAAAAAGGACTTTGTAATGGGACCAGATTAATTGTGAAGGATTTAAAGGATCATTTTATACATGCAGATATTACCCATAAAGGCAAACCAGTTCTTATACCAATAATTGATTTGGCTCCAAGGGAGAGTGGTTTGCCTTTTGTCCTTCAAAGGAGACAATTTCCCATTATCATGGCATTTGCCATGACCATCAATAAATCCCAAGGACAAACTTTTAAGTCTGTGGGTATTTTTTTGAAGGAACCTGTCTTTGCACATGGACAACTCTATGTTGCATTTTCAAGATGCAACAATCCAGAGGAAATTAAAGTACATATTGAAGAAAACACAAGTCAAGTTGATTTTTTGGAGGATGGACGCATTTTTGGCAAAAACATTGTGTACTATGAGGTGCTGTAAACATAGAGAACAGTGGTTTATGTCACTCAGACACATTTTAGAGGACCACTATTTCACTAAGAAACTCTATACAATGGCAAAAAAACATAGAGAACAGTGGTTTTACTTACTGGATGAAATTTTATGTCACTGGGACTCTTTATAGAGGACCACTATTTCACACAGGAAACCTCTATGTGCCATTTGCACGAACTACAACAATAACAAAAAGTAAAAAAAAAATGAACAATAAACAGTAGTTATATCCCATAGACAAAATTACAAGTCTGCTGGGCTCTTTGGAAGGGAACCACTTGGACATACCCAAAAAAATGCAATGTCTTCATATAGAACAACATTGAAAAAGGAACCCTTCTCTTATTTCAAAGAAGTTATACCACACCAAATATAGAGAACAGTGGTTTTATTTCAAGGCCAAAATTTGATGTCACTCTGACTCCTTTTAGAGGACTACGATTTCACTAAGAAACACTATAAAATGGCAAAAAACATAAAGAACAGTAGTTATACCCCGCGGATGAACTTTTATATCGGACGGCCTCTCTTTAAAGGACCACTATTTCACTTTTCAAAAACTACATAAAAACAAAAAGAAAAATTAACAGATTGGTTAGAAGTTACCTTTCTATACGATTGGCCCCACAAAACAATAAGGTGGCATTTTCTTTAAATTCAAGGCCATTGTTTTCTGTATTTGACATGTTAACATTATATTTTAAAAGTTGTGAAAGATGGTTCATTGTATATTGTATATAGTCAAGGATTTATGTTACTAGAAGTTTCACCACTTCTTAATACATCGAAACGTATAATTAAATACAGAGTATTGATTCAGGGAGTAATCTGATCGCCAGTTAATGGGGTCAGGAAGGAATTCATTTTTTCCCTCTTTGATACAATAGGACAAGTTTCAATTTTGTTTTTATTGTTTGCCTTCCTCTGGATTCAATACCTATTTGGTTTAACAGTAATTTTAAAAAAAAGTTGAATGTTACAAAGCTTTATGTAATGGTTGCAAATACTTATTCACAGAAAGCTTAAATAGTTTTATAATAATGCATACCTATGAGTTAAAAATGTTAGTATTGTTAAAACAAATGGTTTAAGATTGTTTCAAATATAAGTTGCATGTTACAAAGTTTTATGTTCTGGTTACAATATGTATTAATCAAAACTTCAGCCATTGTTATATTGTTATTACATATATGACAATTAAAAGAGTTACTATTGAAAAAAAATATATGCTTTACCTGTAGTTGAAATAAAAGTTGAAATTTAAAAAAAAAAAAAAAATGTTTTATTCAAAATGTTGTATTTCTTTGTAGATAACAAAAAGGTTAAGAGTGTCAGAAACTCACGTTGTGTGGCAAACAGCTTTAACAGCATTCAGATGTTATTGCCCCGTCATTTGACGGGCAAGTCGCTAGTATTAAATGATTGTTGTAGTGAACTACCTACTCATAAAGGTCCACAACACAAGCTAAGATCCCGCCACACACTGATGATAGGCAATAACCTTGAAACGGCTGTCCGTGGGTAGGATTCCCAGCTTGCGTATAATCTAACCTTGGCTTTGCATAAAAGCTGTGTAATACAGCAGGCATAAGTTAAAAGGAAGGTTTAAAATGGTTATGGATAGAAGAGCAAGGCATTTGTGGGCACGTTTGCATGTCCCTGCTCAGCTTCCCAGAATGCAGTGCAGTAACTGTTTTTCTCGGAATTCTGAACTGGAAGCAGGTTTTTTAACTTGTTTTAGACATTCAAGTGTGCACACAGATGTGCTATGTATTTACTGTAGTTTCATGAACTACGGCAGTTTGTGTAAACAGATATGTCTAGACTAACCTATAAAGTAAGAAACCAGATGTCAAGTTGTAGGAGCCCTGATATATAGAGACAGACAGACATATAGATATAAATAGATAAACAGATCGAGAGAGGGATAGATCGATAGAGAGCGATAGATAGAGAGAGAGCGAATAGATAGATAGAGAGCGAATAGATAGATAGAGAGCGAATAGATAGATAGAGAGCGAATAGATAGATAGAGAGCGAATAGATAGATAGAGAGCGATAGATCGATAGAGAGCGATAGATCGATAGAGAGCGATAGATCGATAGAGAGCGATAGATCGATAGAGAGGGATAGATAGATAGAGAGCAATAGATAGAGAGATAGATATATAGAGAGCGATAGATAGATAGAGAGCAATAGATAGAGAGATCGATAGATAGATAGAGAGCAATAGATAGAGAGATAGATATATAGAGAGCGATAGATAGATAGAGAGCAATAGATAGAGAGATCGATAGATAGATAGAGAGCAATAGATAGAGAGATCGATATATAGAGAGCGATAGTGAGATAGATATATAGAGAGCGATAGAGAGATAGATATATAGATAGATCGATAGATAGTGAGATAGATATATAGATAGATCGATAGATAGAGAGATAGATCGATAGAGATCGATAGATAGATAGAGAGTGAATAGATAGATAGAGAGCGAATAGATAGATAGAGAGAGATAGATAGATAGCAATAGATAGAGAGATAGATACATACATAGAGGGATAGATATATAGAGGGATAGATACCGTATTGGTCCGAATATAAGCTGCACCCGCAAAGTTCAAGGGAAAAAATTGAAAAAAAGATAGTACTCACATATAAGCCGCACCCGTAAAATTAGAGAGAAAAAGACTCTCAAAGTGATCAGCCATTGCAAGAAACGGGCTTTCTAATTAGCACTGTAGCTTATTTTGCAGGTTACAGGCTTTACAGGACGTTAGAATCACTAAAACAGTAAATCGCTATTCAATACCGCAGTCTAAAGCACGAAAATCGGCAACCTTAACTCGCGCAAACCGGCAGTAATTTTGCATTCGCGAATAGAAGCCGCACGGGTTACAAGCAAAGTTTGCAAATCGGCAATGATTTTTTGACGGTCGCGAATATAAGCCGCACCCTTAACTCGCCAGCTCAAAAATCGGAAAAAAAGGTGCGGCTTATATTCGGACCAATACGGTAGATAGATAGATAGATATATAGATTGATAGATAGATAAAGGGATAGATAGATAGATAGAGGGATAGATATAGGGATAGATAGAGGGATAGATAGAGAGAGGGATAGATAGAGAGAGGGATAGATAGAGAGAGGGATAGATAGAGAGAGGGAGAGATAGATAGAGGGAGAGATAGATAGAGGGAGAGATAGATAGATAGATAGAGAGATAGATAGAGGGATAGATAGATAGAGGGATAGATAGATAGATAGATAGATAGATAGAGGGATAGATAGATAGAGGGATAGATAGAGAGATAGATAGATAGAGGGATAGATAGAGAGATAGATAGAGAGATAGATAGAGGGATAGATAGATAGAGGGATAGATAGATAGAGGGATAGATAGAGGGATAGATAGATAGAGGGATAGATAGAGGGATAGAGAGAGAGAGATAGAGAGATAGATAGAGAGATAGATAGATAGATAGATAGATAGATAGATAGATAGGGATAGAGAGAGAGGGATAGATAGAGGGATAGATAGATAGATAGATGGATAGATAGATAGATAGATAGAGGGATAGATAGAGAGATAGATAGATAGAGGGATAGATAGAGAGATAGGGATAGAGAGGGATAGATAGAGGGATAGAGGGATAGATAAAGGGATAGAGAGATAGATAGAGGGATAGAGAGATAGATAGATAGAGGGATAGAGAGATAGATAGAGGGATAGAGAGATAGATAGATAGAAATATAGATAGATAGAGAGAGAAAGAGAGAGAGAGATAGACAGACACTCCTCTATTCATAGAACTACCTCCTTATTTATAGATACATAGACAGATAGAAAGGGAGACATATATACGTAAATAGACAGCCGAGAGAGAGTGTGCTATGCCTCTATAGATATATAACTCTCCCTCACAATAAATCTCATGGGAATAAACCGATATACACCATGGGAATAAGTGAATTCTCCTCACCTCGTTATTATTAAGCCCTAGTAAGGGCGTCCTCCTCTTTCACTTCCGGTTTTTGTTAGGCCACACCTAATGTGGGCAGGAAAAGAAAATCTGTCACGGGACTACGGATCCGCCATATTGGTTGTGGGCAAAAGCTGAAAAATGGTAATAAGTTCTGGCAATAATGCTCTCCATGTTACAGGATGAGATACCTTAGTAGGGAATAAATTACAGTCATCTCACTAATTGTATTTTATATATGACATTTATGGATTGTGTTATGGATGTAATGCTATGTATGTATGTGATGTGTCACAATATGTGTATACTCTATTCATGTACACAGCAGCATGCCAGGTACAACTGTTGTTCTTGTTGTGCTTATCCATGTCGTTTTCTTGGCAAAGGATACTGATGTGGGTTGCCAGTTCCTTCTCCACTGGACTTGCCCATCTTGGGTGACCCTAGCTCACAGCTTCATTGCGGTAATAACTATTATTACATATGTCTCAGGTCACGCTACAAGCCCCTGCGTGCAGTTATATGTATTTTATATACAAAGACAATGTGATTTTATTGAATGTCTCTTACTGGATGATAATAAAGTAGCTCTGCAGGAACAATTAATATGCCCCTAAGTGGATTAGCCATTCAGTAGTAGGATCAAGCATGCCATGTGTAAGCATAAGGTCATCCTCCATTACACAAAGATCTTATGGGAAACATAATGGACAGTTTACAATGGGCTTTATTCTTTGTTTGTTGTTGTTCAGTCGTTCTCTTGTGTCCGACTCTGTAACCCAATGGACCGCGGCAGGCCACATCATCAAATCACGTATTTGATTTATATGTGGCCGATACATACTGCCTTATAATTGAGTGGATCATAAGATAGTGATTTAACAAAAATTGTGTGAGAAAGACGTCACATGACTTGGAAACATGTGTTAGGGGGCGTGGCGTTAGCGTAGCATAAAGAACATGTCTGCTTCAGTTAGGGCACACACTAATGTAGACAGACCTAGATCTCAGCATCATGGACTACCAGCCAGATACCACAAGTATTAGTAGATCCCAGCATAGGGATGTCGGGTAATCTTAGATAGACTATAATGAGGCAGGAATACAAGCCATATAGTGTAAATGTGATGAGCTAAACCATGGAATACCAGCCAGATACCACAAGTATTAGTAGATCCCAGCATAGGGATGTTGGGGAATCTTAGATAGACTATAATGAGGCAGGAATACAAGCCATATAGTGCAAATGTGATGAGCTAAACCATGGACTACCAGACAGATACCACAAGTATTAGTAGATCCCAGCATAGGGATGTCGGGGAATCTTAGATAGACTATAATGGGACAGGAATACAAGCCATATAGTGCAAATGTGATGGGCTAAACCATGGACTACCAGCCAGATACCACAAGTATTAGTAGATCCCAGCATAGGGATGTCGGGGAATCTTAGATAGACTATAATGGGACAGGAATACAAGCCATATAGTGCAAATGTGATGAGCTAAACCATGGACTACCAGACAGATACCACAAGTATTAGTAGATCCCAGCATAGGGATGTCGGGGAATCTTAGATAGACTATAATGGGACAGGAATACAAGCCATATAGTGTAAATGTGATGGGCTAAACCATGGACTACCAGCCAGATACCACAAGTATTAGTAGATACCAGCATAGGGATGTCGGGTAATCTTAGATAGACTATAATGAGGCAGGAATACAAGCCATATAGTGTAAATGTGATGAGCTAAACCATAGACTACCAGCCAGATACCACAAGTATTAGTAGATACCAGCATAGCGATGTCGGGTAATCTTAGATAGACTATAATGAGGCAGGAATACAAGCCATATAGTGCAAATGTGATGGGCTAAACCATGGACTACCAGCCAGATACCACAAGTATTAGTAGATCCCAGCATAGGGATTTCGGGTAATCTTAGATAGACTATAATGAGGCAGGAATACAAGCCATATAGTGCAAATGTGATGGGCTAACCCATGGACTACCAGCCAGATACCACAAGTATTAGTAGATCCCAGCATAGCGATGTCGGGTAATCTTAGATAGACTATAATGAGGCAGGAATACAAGCCATATAGTGCAAATGTGATGGGCTAAACCATGGACTACCAGCCAGATACTACAAGTATTAGTAGATCCCAGCATAGGGATGTCAGGGAATCTTATATAGACTGTAACGAGACAGGAATACAAGACATATAGTGCAAATGTGATGGGCTAACCCATGGACTACCAGCCAGATACCACAAGTATTAGTAGATCCCAGCATAGGGATGTCGGGTAATCTTAGATAGACTATAATGAGGCAGGAGTACAAGCCATATAGTGCAAATGTGATGGGCTAAACCATGAACTACCAGCCAGATACCACAAGTATTAGTAGATCTCAGCATAGGGATGTCGGGTAATCTTAGATAGACTATAATGTGGCAGGAATACAAGCCATATAGTGCAAATGTTATGAGCTAAACCATGGACTACCAGCCAGATACCACAAGTCTTAGAAGATCAAAGCATAGAGATGTCAGGGAATCTTAGATAGACTATAATGAGGCAGGAATGCAAGCCATATAGTGCAAATGTGATAAACTAAACCATGGAATACCAGCTAGATACAAAAAGTATTAGTAGATCGCAGCATAAGGATGTCAGGGAATCTTGGATAGACTATAATGAGGCAGGAATACAAGCCATATAGTGCAAATGTGATGAGCTAAACCATGGACTACCAGCCAGATACCACAAGTATTAGTAGATCCCAGCATAGGGATTTCTGGGACTCTTAGATAGACTATAATGAGGCAGGAATACAAGCCATATAGTGCAAATTTGATAAGCTAAACCATGGACTACCAGCCAGATACCACAAGTATTAGTAGATCCCAGCACAGGGATGTTGGGTAATCTTAGATAGACTATAATGAGATAGGAATACAAGCCATATAGTGCAAGTGTGATGGGCTAAACCATGGACTACCAGCCAGATACCACAAGTATTAGTAGATCCCAGCATAGGGATGTCAGGGAATCTTAGATAGACTATAATGAGGCAGGAATACAAGCCATATAGTGCAAATGTGATAAGCTAAACCATGGACTACCAGCCAGATACCACAATTATTGGTAGATCCCAGCATAGGGATGTTGGGGAATCTTAGATAGACTATAATGTGGCAAAAATACAAGCCATATAGTGCAAATGTGATAAGCTAAACCATGGACTACCAGCCAGATACCACAAGTATTAGTAGATCCCAGCAGAAGGATGTTGGGGAATCTTAGATAGACTATGTAACGGATCTCCTGGCACCCCGACCGGGTACCTCCGTTGATGGACGCATCCTAGCTTGCGTCGAGGCCTACAAGCACCGCACCGGACACCAAAACCACCACAGACTCCAAGGATAGTACATCAGGAACAAGGGTTCAGTTGGTACAGCTCAAGGGAGTATGCAAAAGCATAGCAATCCCCAGTATGATATAGAGATCCCCTCCAATAACGAGACAAGGCTACATTTTGAAGGGTCAAGAAGAACTATATTTTAATGACAGGGGAGCTCCTTTTATGCAATGGTGCCCTCTGAAGGGCTACACCCACATCATTATCACAGCCAATTATATACATGGTTCAACCCCCACGTCTCCTCCCCTCAGATAACAGGTAACACAATTAAAACAGACACAATTTTAACCACATTCTGGATGTACCCCCAAAACAGTGGGTACACCTTTAAGTCCAGCACCGTTCAATAGCTCTCACCCAGGGTAACAACATATTAAAAAATGGCATGAATCAGACCAGGGGTTCAAAAGTTAGTAAAAGTATCTTTTACACATAACACACAGACATTTCACATATCCGCCACACAATACACATATAGTGACAATAGGTGAGCCACACCTCCCTGGCAACTTGGATACAATCAGACATTAAATAGATCATCCTTCTTTGTTCTTATCAGAGAATGAAAACACTTTGGAAAATGCAAGGATCCTTTACAACTTCCTTATCTTAGGAGAGTCTCAGTAACAGGATTCTCTGTAATAGAATTATCTATTAGCCTAGTAGCTGTGATATTCTGAGCCAATATATTCTGTAGAACATAAAACAACATATCTACAGTACAGCAATGTGATCATATTTTAACCAAGAATTAAATAACCATAAAACAGGGTAAAACAGTGATGGGTTCCGTTACAGACTATATTGAAACAGGAATACAAGCCATATAGTGCAAATGTGATGGGCTAAACCATGGACTACAAGCCAGATACCATAAGTATTAGTAGATCCCAGCATAGCAATGTTGGGAATCTTAGACAGACTATAATATGGCAGGAATACAAGCCATATAGTGCAAATGTGATGGGCTAAACCATGGACTATCAGCCAGATACCACAAGTATTAGTAAATCCCAGCATAGGGATGTTGGGGAATCTTAGACAGACTATAATATGGCAGGAATACAAGCCATATCGTGCAAATGTGATGAGCTAAACCATGGGCTACCGGCCAGATACCACAATTATTAGTAGATCCCAGCATAGGGATGTTAAGGAATCTTAGATAGACTATAATGTGACAGGAAAACAAGCCATATAGTGCAAATGTGATGAGCTAAACCATGGACTACCGGCCAGATACCACAATTATTAGTAGATCCCAGCATAGGGATGTCGGGGAATCTTAGATAGACTATAATGAGACAGGAATACAAGCCATATAGTGCAAATGTAATGAGCTAAACCATGGACTAACAGCCTGATACCACAAGTATTAGTAGATCCCAGCATACGGATGTTGGGGAATCTTAGATAGACTATAATGAGACAGGAATACAAGCCATATAGTGCAAATGTGATGCGCTAAACCATGGACTACCAGCCAGATACCACAAGTATTAGTAAATCCCAGCATAGGGATGTTGGGGAATCTTAAACAGACTATAATATGGCAGGAATACAAGCCATATAGTGCAAATGTGATGAGCTAAATCATGGGCTACCAGCCAGATACCACCGCAAATGTGATGGGCTAAACCATGGACTACCAGCCAGATACCACAAGTATTAGTAGATCCCAGCATAGCAATGTCTGGAATCTTAGAAAGACTGTAATGGGACAGGAATACAAGCCATATAATGCAAATGTGATGAGCTAAACCATGGGCTACCAGCCTGATACCACAAGTATTAGTAGATCCCAGCATAGCGATGTCTGGAATCCTAGATAGACTGTAATGGGACAGGAATACAAGCCATATAATGCAAATGTGATAAGCTAAACCATGGGCTACCAGCCTGATACCACAAGTATTAGTAGATCCCAGCATAACAATGTCGGGAATCTTAGACAGACTATAATATGGCAGGAATACAAGCCATAAAGTGGAAATGTGATGGACTAAACCATGGACTACCAGCCAGATACCACAAGTATTAGTAAATACCAGCATAGGGATGTTGGGGAATCTTATACAGACTATAATGTGGCAGTAATACAAGCCATGTAGTGCAAATGTGATGGGCTAACCCATGGACTACCAGCCAGATACCACAAGTATTAGTAGATCCCAGCATAGGGATGTTGGGGAATCTTAGATAGACTATAATGGGACAGGAATACAAGCCATTTAGTGCAAATGTGATGAGCTAAACCATGGGCTACCAGCCTGATACCACCGTAAATGTGATGGGCTAAACCATGGACTACCAGCCAGATACCACAAGTATTAGTAGATCCCAGCATAGGGATGTTGGGGAATCCTAGATAGACTATAATAGGACAGGAAAACAAGCCATATAGTGCAAATGTGATGAGCTAAACCATGGACTACTGGCCAGATACCACAATTATTAGTAAATCCCAGCATAGGGATGTTGGGAAATCCTAGACAGACTATAATATGGCAGGAGTACAAGCCATATAGTGCAAATGTGATGAGCTAAACCATGGACTACCGGCCAGATACCACAATTATTAGTAGATCCCAGCATAGGGATGTCGGGGAATCTTAGATAGACTAAAATGAGACAGGAATACAAGCCATATAGTGCAAATGTGATGAGCTAAACCATGGGCTACCAGCCTGATACCACCGCAAATGTGATGGGCTAAACCATGGACTACCAGCCAGATACCACAAGTATTAGTAGATCCCAGCATAGCGATGTTGGGGAATCTTAGATAGACTATAATGGGACAGGAAAACAAGCCATATAGTGCAAATGTGATGAGCTAAACCATGGACTACCGGCCAGATACCACAATTATTAGTAAATCCCAGCATAGGGATGTTGGGAAATCTTAGACAGACTATAATGGGACAGGAAAACAAGTCATATAGTGCTAAAGTGATGAGCTAAACCATGGACTACCGGCCAGATACCACAATTATTAGTAAATCCCAGCATAGGGATGTTGGGAAATCTTAGACAGACTATAATATGGCAGGAATACAAGCCATATAGTGCAAATGTGATGAGCTAAACCATGGGCTACCAGCCTGATACCAAAAGTATTAGTAGATCCAAGCATAGCGATGTCAGGGAATCTTAGCTAGACTATAATGAGACAGGAATACAAGCCATATAGTGCAAATGTGATGAGCTAAACCATGGGCTACCAGCTAGATACCACAAGTATTAGTAGATCCCAGCATAGGGATGTCGGGGAATCATAGATAGACTATAATGAGGCAGGAATGCAAGCCACATAGTGCACATGTGATGGGCTAAACCATGGACTACCAGCCTTATACACCAGTATTAGTAGATCCCAGCATAGGGATGTCAGGGAATCTTAGATAGACTATAATGACATAGGATTACAAGCCATATAGTGCAAATGTGATGGGCTAAACCATTGACTACCAGACAGATACCACAATAATTAGTAGATCCCAGCATAGGGATGTTGGGGAATCTTAGATAGACTATAATGAGGCAGGAATTCAAGCCATATAGTGCAAATGTAATGGGCTAAACCATGGACTACCAGCCAGATACCACCGCAAATGTGATGGGCTAAACCATGGACTACCAGCCAGATACCACAAGTATTAGTAGATCCCAGCATAGCGATGTTGGGGAATCTTAGATAGACTATAATGGGACAGGAAAACAAGCCATATAGTGCAAATGTGATGAGCTAAACCATGGACTACCGGCCAGATACCACAATTATTAGTAAATCCCAGCATAGGGATGTTGGGAAATCTTAGACAGACTATAATGGGACAGGAAAACAAGTCATATAGTGCTAAAGTGATGAGCTAAACCATGGACTACCGGCCAGATACCACAATTATTAGTAAATCACAGCATAGGGATGTTGGGAAATCTTAGACAGACTATAATATGGCAGGAATACAAGCCATATAGTGCAAATGTGATGAGCTAAACCATGGGCTACCAGCCTGATACCACAAGTATTAGTAGATCCAAGCATAGCGATGTCAGGGAATCTTAGCTAGACTATAATGAGACAGGAATACAAGCCATATAGTGCAAATGTGATGAGCTAAACCATGGGCTACCAGCTAGATACCACAAGTATTAGTAGATCCCAGCATAGGGATGTCGGGGAATCATAGATAGACTATAATGAGGCAGGAATGCAAGCCACATAGTGCAAATGTGATGGGCTAAACCATGGACTACCAGCCTTATACACCAGTATTAGTAGATCCCAGCATAGGGATGTCAGGGAATCTTAGATAGACTATAATGACATAGGAATACAAGCCATATAGTGCAAATGTGATGGGCTAAACCATTGACTACCAGACAGATACCACAATAATTAGTAGATCCCAGCATAGGGATGTTGGGGAATCTTAGATAGACTATAATGAGGCAGGAATTCAAGCCATATAGTGCAAATGTAATGGGCTAAACCATGGACTACCAGCCAGATACCACAAGTACTAGTAGATCCCAGCATAGGGATGTCGGGGAATCTTAGATAGACTATGAGACAGGAACAAAAGCCAAATAGTGCAAATGTGATGAGCTAAACCATGGACTACCAGACAGATACCACAAGTATTAGTAGATCCCAGCATAGGGATATTGGGGAATCTAAGATAGACTATAATGAAACAGGAATATATGCCATATCGTGCAAATGTGATGAGCTAAACCATGGACTACCAGCCAGATACCACAAGTATTAGTAGATCCCAGCATAGCGATGTTGGGGAATCTTAGATAGACTATAATGGGACAGGAAAACAAGCCATATAGTGCAAATGTGATGAGCTAAACCATGGACTACCGGCCAGATACCACAATTATTAGTAAATCCCAGCATAGGGATGTTGGGAAATCTTAGACAGACTATAATGGGACAGGAAAACAAGTCATATAGTGCTAAAGTGATGAGCTAAACCATGGACTACCGGCCAGATACCACAATTATTAGTAAATCACAGCATAGGGATGTTGGGAAATCTTAGACAGACTATAATATGGCAGGAATACAAGCCATATAGTGCAAATGTGATGAGCTAAACCATGGGCTACCAGCCTGATACCACAAGTATTAGTAGATCCAAGCATAGCGATGTCAGGGAATCTTAGCTAGACTATAATGAGACAGGAATACAAGCCATATAGTGCAAATGTGATGAGCTAAACCATGGGCTACCAGCTAGATACCACAAGTATTAGTAGATCCCAGCATAGGGATGTCGGGGAATCATAGATAGACTATAATGAGGCAGGAATGCAAGCCACATAGTGCAAATGTGATGGGCTAAACCATGGACTACCAGCCTTATACACCAGTATTAGTAGATCCCAGCATAGGGATGTCAGGGAATCTTAGATAGACTATAATGACATAGGAATACAAGCCATATAGTGCAAATGTGATGGGCTAAACCATTGACTACCAGACAGATACCACAATAATTAGTAGATCCCAGCATAGGGATGTTGGGGAATCTTAGATAGACTATAATGAGGCAGGAATTCAAGCCATATAGTGCAAATGTAATGGGCTAAACCATGGACTACCAGCCAGATACCACAAGTACTAGTAGATCCCAGCATAGGGATGTCGGGGAATCTTAGATAGACTATGAGACAGGAACAAAAGCCAAATAGTGCAAATGTGATGAGCTAAACCATGGACTACCAGACAGATACCACAAGTATTAGTAGATCCCAGCATAGGGATATTGGGGAATCTAAGATAGACTATAATGAAACAGGAATATATGCCATATCGTGCAAATGTGATGAGCTAAACCATGGACTACCAGCCAGATACTACAAGTATTAGTAGATCCCAGCATAGGGATGTTGGGGAATCTTAGATAGACTATAATGTGACAGGAAAACAAGCCATATAGTGCAAATGTGATGAGCTAAACCATGGACTACCGGCCAGATACCACAATTATTAGTAGATCCCAGCATAGGGATGTCGGGGAATCTTAGATAGACTATAATGAGACAGGAATACAAGCCATATAGTGCAAATGTAATGAGCTAAACCATGGACTAACAGCCTGATACCACAAGTATTAGTAGATCCCAGCATACGGATGTTGGGGAATCTTAGATAGACTATAATGAGACAGGAATACAAGCCATATAGTGCAAATGTGATGCGCTAAACCATGGACTACCAGCCAGATACCACAAGTATTAGTAAATCCCAGCATAGGGATGTTGGGGAATCTTAAACAGACTATAATATGTCAGGAATACAAGCCATATAGTGCAAATGTGATGAGCTAAATCATGGGCTACCAGCCAGATACCACCGCAAATGTGATGGGCTAAACCATGGACTACCAGCCAGATACCACAAGTATTAGTAGATCCCAGCATAGCAATGTCTGGAATCTTAGAAAGACTGTAATGGGACAGGAATACAAGCCATATAATGCAAATGTGATGAGCTAAACCATGGGCTACCAGCCTGATACCACAAGTATTAGTAGATCCCAGCATAGCGATGTCTGGAATCCTAGATAGACTGTAATGGGACAGGAATACAAGCCATATAATGCAAATGTGATAAGCTAAACCATGGGCTACCAGCCTGATACCACAAGTATTAGTAGATCCCAGCATAGCAATGTCGGGAATCTTAGACAGACTATAATATGGCAGGAATACAAGCCATAAAGTGGAAATGTGATGGACTAAACCATGGACTACCAGCCAGATACCACAAGTATTAGTAAATACCAGCATAGGGATGTTGGGGAATCTTATACAGACTATAATGTGGCAGGAAAACAAGCCATATAGTGCAAATGTGATGGGCTAACCCATGGACTACCAGCCAGATACCACAAGTATTAGTAAATCCCAGCATAGGGATGTTGGGAAATCCTAGACAGACTATAATATGGCAGGAATACAAGCCATATAGTGCAAATGTGATGAGCTAAACCATGGACTACCGGCCAGATACCACAATTATTAGTAGATCCCAGCATAGGGATGTCGGGGAATCTTAGATAGACTAAAATGAGACAGGAATACAAGCCATATAGTGCAAATGTGATGAGCTAAACCATGGGCTACCAGCCTGATACCACCGCAAATGTGATGGGCTAAACCATGGACTACCAGCCAGATACCACAAGTATTAGTAGATCCCAGCATAGCGATGTTGGGGAATCTTAGATAGACTATAATGGGACAGGAAAACAAGCCATATAGTGCAAATGTGATGAGCTAAACCATGGACTACCGGCCAGATACCACAATTATTAGTAAATCCCAGCATAGGGATGTTGGGAAATCTTAGACAGACTATAATGGGACAGGAAAACAAGTCATATAGTGCTAAAGTGATGAGCTAAACCATGGACTACCGGCCAGATACCACAATTATTAGTAAATCCCAGCATAGGGATGTTGGGAAATCTTAGACAGACTATAATATGGCAGGAATACAAGCCATATAGTGCAAATGTGATGAGCTAAACCATGGGCTACCAGCCTGATACCAAAAGTATTAGTAGATCCAAGCATAGCGATGTCAGGGAATCTTAGCTAGACTATAATGAGACAGGAATACAAGCCATATAGTGCAAATGTGATGAGCTAAACCATGGGCTACCAGCTAGATACCACAAGTATTAGTAGATCCCAGCATAGGGATGTCGGGGAATCATAGATAGACTATAATGAGGCAGGAATGCAAGCCACATAGTGCAAATGTGATGGGCTAAACCATGGACTACCAGCCTTATACACCAGTATTAGTAGATCCCAGCATAGGGATGTCAGGGAATCTTAGATAGACTATAATGACATAGGATTACAAGCCATATAGTGCAAATGTGATGGGCTAAACCATTGACTACCAGACAGATACCACAATAATTAGTAGATCCCAGCATAGGGATGTTGGGGAATCTTAGATAGACTATAATGAGGCAGGAATTCAAGCCATATAGTGCAAATGTAATGGGCTAAACCATGGACTACCAGCCAGATACCACCGCAAATGTGATGGGCTAAACCATGGACTACCAGCCAGATACCACAAGTATTAGTAGATCCCAGCATAGCGATGTTGGGGAATCTTAGATAGACTATAATGGGACAGGAAAACAAGCCATATAGTGCAAATGTGATGAGCTAAACCATGGACTACCGGCCAGATACCACAATTATTAGTAAATCCCAGCATAGGGATGTTGGGAAATCTTAGACAGACTATAATGGGACAGGAAAACAAGTCATATAGTGCTAAAGTGATGAGCTAAACCATGGACTACCGGCCAGATACCACAATTATTAGTAAATCCCAGCATAGGGATGTTGGGAAATCTTAGACAGACTATAATATGGCAGGAATACAAGCCATATAGTGAAAATGTGATGAGCTAAACCATGGGCTACCAGCCTGATACCACAAGTATTAGTAGATCCAAGCATAGCGATGTCAGGGAATCTTAGCTAGACTATAATGAGACAGGAATACAAGCCATATAGTGCAAATGTGATGAGCTAAACCATGGGCTACCAGCTAGATACCACAAGTATTAGTAGATCCCAGCATAGGGATGTCGGGGAATCATAGATAAACTATAATGAGGCAGGAATGCAAGCCACATAGTGCAAATGTGATGGGCTAAACCATGGACTACCAGCCTTATACACCAGTATTAGTAGATCCCAGCATAGGGATGTCAGGGAATCTTAGATAGACTATAATGACATAGGAATACAAGCCATATAGTGCAAATGTGATGGGCTAAACCATTGACTACCAGACAGATACCACAATAATTAGTAGATCCCAGCATAGGGATGTTGGGGAATCTTAGATAGACTATAATGAGGCAGGAATTCAAGCCATATAGTGCAAATGTAATGGGCTAAACCATGGACTACCAGCCAGATACCACAAGTACTAGTAGATCCCAGCATAGGGATGTCGGGGAATCTTAGATAGACTATGAGACAGGAACAAAAGCCAAATAGTGCAAATGTGATGAGCTAAACCATGGACTACCAGACAGATACCACAAGTATTAGTAGATCCCAGCATAGGGATATTGGGGAATCTAAGATAGACTATAATGAAACAGGAATATATGCCATATAGTGCAAATGTGATGGGCTAAACCATGGACTACCAGCCAGATACTACAAGTATTAGTAGATCCCAGCATAGGGACGTCAGGAATCTTAGACAGACTATAATGTGGCAGGAATGCAAGCCATATAGTGCAAATGAGATAAACTAAACCATGGACTACCAACCAGATACCACAAGTATTAGTAGATACCAGCATAGGGATGTTGGGGAATCTGAGATAGACTATAATGTGGTAGGAATACAAGCCATATAGTGTAAATGTGATGGGATAAACCATGGACTACCAGTCAGATACCGCAAGTATTAGTAGATCCCAGCATCGGGATGTCGGGGAATCTTAGATAGACTATGAGACAGGAACAAAAGCCATATAGTGCAAATGTGATGAGCTAAACCATGGACTACCAGACAGATACCACAAGTATTAGTAGATCCCAGCATAGGGATGTCGGGGAATCTTAGATAGACAATGAGACAGGAACAAAAGCCATATAGTGCAAATGTGATGAGCTAAACCATGGACTCCCAGACAGATACCACAAGTATTAGTAGATCCCAGAATAGGGATGTTGGGGAATCTGAGATAGACTATAATGTGGTAGGAATACAAGCCATATAGTGTAAATGTGATGGGATAAACCATGGACTACCAGTCAGATACCGCAAGTATTAGTAGATCCCAGCATCGGGATGTCGGGGAATCTTAGATAGACTATGAGACAGGAACAAAAGCCATATAGTGCAAATGTGATGAGCTAAACCATGGACTACCAGACAGATACCACAAGTATTAGTAGATCCCAGCATAGGGATGTCGGGGAATCTTAGATAGACAATGAGACAGGAACAAAAGCCATATAGTGCAAATGTGATGAGCTAAACCATGGACTCCCAGACAGATACCACAAGTATTAGTAGATCCCAGAATAGGGATGTTGGGGAATCTTAGATAGACTATAATGAGGCAGGAACAAAAGCCATATAGTGCAAATGTGATGAGCTAAACCATGGACTACCAGACAGATACCACAAGTATTAGTAGATCCTAGCATAGGGATGTCGGGGAATCTTAGATAGAGTATAATGTGGCAGGAATACAAGCCACGTAGTGCAAATGTGATGGGCTAAACCATGGACTACCAGCCAGATACCTCAATTATTAGTAGATTCCAGCATAGGGATGTCAGGGAATCTTAGATAGAGTATAATGTGGCAGGAATACAGAGAGAGCATGTATGTCTATGAATCCATTATATTGTACATCAATTAATACAACCACAGACTTCATGCCTGAGAGGTCAGAGAGGGAGATAAGAGAGAGACATGTATGTCTATGTGTCCATTATATTGTACATCAATTAATACAACCACAGACATAGGGCCTGAGTGGTCAGAGATGGAGATAAGAGAGACATGTATGTCTATGGGTCCATTATATTGTACATCAATTAATACAACTATAGACATTGGGCCTGAGAGGTCAGAGAGGGAGATAAGAGAGAGACATGTATGTCTATGTGTCCATTATATTGTACACCAATTAATACAACCCCAGCTATTGTGCCTGGGAGGTCAGAGAGGGAGATAAGAGAGACATGTATGTCTATGTGTCCATTATATTGTACACCAATTAATACAACCACAGACATCAGGCCTGAGAGGTCAGAGAGGGAGATAAGAGAGACATGTATGTCTATGTGTCCATTATATTGTACATCAATTAATACAACCAGACTTGGGCCTGAGAGGTCAGAGAGGGAGATAAGAGACAAACATGCATGTCTATGTGTCCATTATATTGTACTTCAATTAATACAACCACAGACTTGGGCCTGAGAGGTCAGAGAGTGAGATAAGAGACAAACATGTATGTCTATGTGTCCATTATATTGTACATCAATTAATACAACCACAGACATCGGGCCTGAGAGGTCAGAGAGGGAGATAAGAGAGACATGTATGTCTATGTGTCCATTATATTGTACATCAAGGAATACAACCACAGACATCGGGCCTTAGATGTCAGAGAGGGAGATAAGAGAGACATGTATGTCTATGTGTCCATTATATTATACATCAATTAATACAACCACAGACATCGGTCCTGAGAGGTCAGAGAGGGAGATAAGAGAGAGAGACATGTATGTCTATGTGTCCATTATATTGTACATCAATTAATACAACGATAGACATCGGGACTGAGAGGTCAGAGAGGGAGATAAGAGAGACATGTATGTCTATGTGCCCATTATATTGTACATCAATTAATACAACCACAGACATCGGGCCTTAGATGTCAGAGAGAGAGATAAGAGAGACATGTATGTCTATGTGTCCATTATATTGTACATCAATTAATACAACCACAGACCTCAAGCTTGAGAGGTCAGAGAGGGAGATAAGAGAGACATGTATGTCTATGTGCCCATTATATTGTACATCAATTAATACAACCACAGACCTCGGGCCTGAGAGGTCAGAGAGGGAGATAAGAGACAGACATGTATGTCTATGTGTCCATTATATTGTACATCAATTAATACAACCACAGACATCGGGCCTTAGATGTCAGAGAGGGAGATAAGAGAGACATGTATGTCTATGTGTCCATTATATTATACATCAATTAATACAACCACAGACATCGGTCCTGAGAGGTCAGAGAGGTAGATAAGAGAGAGAGATATGTATGTCTATGTGCCCATTACATAGTTACATAGTTACATAGTTACATTATATTGTACATCAATTAATACAACCAAATACATTGGGCCTGAGAGGTCAGAGAGGGAGATAAGAGAGATAAGAGAGACATGTATGTCTATGTGTCCATTATATTGTACATCAATTAATACAACCAAAGACATCGGGCCTGAGAGGTCATAGATGGAGATAAGAGGCAGACATGTATGTCTATGTGTCCATTATATTGTACATCAATTAATTCAACCACAGACATCGGGCCTGAGAGGTCATAGATGGAGATAAGAGACACATGTATGTCTATGTGTCCATTATATTGTACACCAATAATACAACCACAGACATCGGGCCTGAGAGGTCAGAGAGGGAGATAAGAGCGACATTTATGTCTATGTGTCCATTATATTGTACATCAATCAATACAACCACAGACATCGGGCCTGAGAGGTCAGAGAGGGAGATAATAGAGAGAGACATGTATGTCTATGTGTCCATTATATTGTACACCAATACTACAACCACAGACATCGGGCCTGAGGGGTAAGAGAGGGAGATAAGAGAGAGACATGTATGTCTACGTGTCTACTATATTGTACATCAATTAATACAACCACAGACATCCAGTCTGAGAGGTCAGAGAGGGAGATAAAAGCGACTTTTATGTCTATGTGTCCATTATATTGTACATCAATTAATTCAACCCAAGACATTGGGTCTGAGAGGTAAGAGAGAGAGAGATAAGAGAGACATGTATGTCTATGTGTCCATTATATTGTACACCAATTAATTCAACCAAAGACATCGGGCCTGAGAGGTCAGAGAGGGAGATAAGACAGAGACATGTATGTCTATGTGTCCATTATATTGTACACCAATAATACAACCACAGACCTCGCGCCTGAGAGGTCAGAGAGGGAGATAAGAGAGACATGTATGTCTATGTGTCCATTATATTGTACATCAATTAATACAACCACAGACATTGTGCCTGAGGGGTCAGAGAGGGAGAGAAGAGAGAACTGTATGTCTATGTGTCCATTATATTGTACATCAATTAATACAACCACAGACATTGTGCCTGAGGGGTCAGAGAGATACGAGAGAGACATGTATGTCTATGTGTCCATTATATTGTACACCAATTAATTGAACCAAAGACATCGGGCCTGAGAGGTCAGAGAGGGAGATAAGACAGAGACATGTATGTTTATGTGTCCATTATATTGTACATCAATTAATACAACCACAGACCTCGGGCCTGAGAGGACAGAGAGGGAGATAAGAGAGACATGTATGTCTATGTGTCCATTATATTGTACATCAATTAATACAACCACAGACCTCGGGCCTGAGAGGTCAGAGAGGAAGATAAGAGACAGACATGTATGTCTATGTGCCCATTATATTGAACATCAATTAATACAACCACAGACCTCGGGCCTGAGAGGTCAGAGAGGGATATAAGAGAGACATGTATGTCTATGTGTCCATTATATTGTACATCAATTAATACAACCACAGACCTTGGGCCTGAGATGTCAGAGAGGGAGATAAGAGAGACATGTATGTCTATGTGTCTATTATATTGTACATCAATTAATACAACCACAGACCTCGGGCCTGAGAGGTCAGAGAGGGAGATAAGAGAGACATGTATGTCTATGTGTCCATTATATTGTACATCAATTAATACAACCACAGACCTTGGGCCTGAGATGTCAGAGAGGGAGATAAGAGAGACATGTATGTCTATGTGTCCATTATATTGTACACCAATACTACAACCACAGACATCGGGCCTGAGGGGTAAGAGAGGGAGATAAGAGAGAGACATGTATGTCTACGTGTCTACTATATTGTACATCAATCAATACAACCACAGACATCGGGCCTGAGAGGTCAGAGAGGGAGATAATAGAGAGAGACATGTATGTCTATGTGTCCATTATATTGTACATCAATTAATACAACCACAGACATCCAGCCTGAGAGGTCAGAGAGGGAGATAAAAGTGACTTTTATGTCTATGTGTCCATTATATTGTACATCAATTAATTCAACCCAAGACATTGGGTCTGAGAGGTAAGAGAGAGAGAGATAAGAGAGACATGTATGTCTATGTGTCCATTATATTGTACATCAATTAATACAAACACAGACCTCGAGCCTGAGAGGTCAGAGAGAGAGATAAGAGAGACATGTATGTCTATGTGCCCATTATATTGTACATCAATTAATACAAACACAGACCTCGAGCCTGAGAGCTCAGAGAGAGAGATAAGAGAGACATGTATGTCTATGTGTCCATTATATTGTACACCAATTAATTCAACCAAAGACATCGGGCCTGAGAGGTCAGAGAGGGAGATAAGACAGAGACATGTATGTCTATGTGTCCATTATATTGTACATCAATTAATACAACCACAGACCTCGCGCCTGAGAGGTCAGAGAGGGAGATAAGAGAGACATGTATGTCTATGTGTCCATTATATTGTACATCAATTAATACAACCACAGACATTAGGCCTGAGATGTCAGAGAGGGAGATAAGAGAGACATGTATGTCTATGTGTCCATTATATTGTACATCAATTAATACAACCACAGACCTCGGGCCTGAGAGGTCAGAGAGGGAGATAAGAGAGACATGTATGTCTATGTACCCATTATATTGTACATCAATTAATACAACCACAGACATCGGGCCTGAGAGGTCAGAGAGGGAGATAATAGAGAGAGACATGTATGTCTATGTGCATTATATTGTACATCAATTAATACAACCACAGACATCGGGCCTAAGAGGTCAGAGAGGGAGATAATAGAGAGAGACATGTATGTCTATGTGTCCATTATATTGTACATCAATTAATACAACCACAGACATCGGGCCTGAGAGGTCAGAGAGGGAGATAATAGAGAGAGACATGTATGTCTATGTGTCCATTATATTGTACATCAATTAATACAAACACAGACCTCGGGCCTGAGAGGTCAGAGAGGGAGATAAGAGAGACATGTATGTCTATGTGTCCATTATATTGTACATCAATTAATACAACCACAGACTTGGGCCTGAGAGGTCAGAGAGTGAGATAAGAGAGACATGTATGTCTATGTGTCCATTATATTGTACATCAATTAATAAAACCACAGACCTCGGGCCTGAGAGGTCAGAGAGGTCGATAATAAACAGACATGTATGTCTATGTTCACATTATATTGTACATCAATTAATACAACCACAGACCTCGGGCCTGAGAGGTCAGAGAGGGAGATAAGAGAGAGACATATATGTCTATGTGTCCATTATATTGTATATCAATTAATACAACCACAGACATCGGGCCTGAGAGGTCAGAGAGGGAGATAAAAGAGACATGTATGTCTATGTGTCCATTATATTGTACATCAATTAATACAACCACACACATCGGGCCTGAGAGGTCAGAGAGGGAGATAAGAGAGAGACATATATGTCTATGTGTCCATTATATTATATATCAATTAATACAACCACAGACATCGGGCCTGAGAGGTCAGAGAGGGAGATAAGAGAGACATGTATGTCTATGTGTCCATTATATTGTACATCAATTAATACAACCACAGACATCAGGCCTGAGATGTCAGAGAGGAAGATTAGAGAGACATGTATGTCTATGTGTCCATTATATTGTACATCAAGTAATACAACCACAGACATTGGGCTTGAGATGTCAGAGAGGGAGATAAGAGAGAGACATGTATGTCTATGTGTCCATTATATTGTACATCAATTAATACAACCACAGACCTCGGGCCTGAGAGGTCAGAGAGGGAGATAAGAGAGAGACATGTATGTCTATGTGCCCATTATATTGTACATCAATTAATACAACCACAGACATCGGGTGTGAGAGATCAGAGAGGGAGATAAGAGATAGACATGTATGTCTATGTGTCCATTATATTGTACATCAATTAATACAACCACAGACCTCGGGCTTGAGATGTCAGATAGGGAGAGAAGAGACAGACATGTATGTCTATGTGCAAATTATATTGTACATCAATTAATACAACCACAGACATCGGGCCCGAGAGGTCAGAGAGGGAGATAAGAGACAGACATGTATGTCTATATGTTAATTATTTTGTACATCAATTAATACAACCACAGACCTTGGGCCTGAGATGTCAGAGAGGGATATAAGAGAGACATGTATGTCTATGTGTCTATTATATTGTACATCAAATAATACAACCACAGACCTCGGGCCTGAGAGGTCAGAGAGGGAGATAAGACAGAGACATGTATGTCTATGTGTCCATTATATTGTACATCAATAAATACAACCACAGACCTCGGGCCTGAGAGGTCAGAGAGGGAGATAGGAGAGACATGTATGTCTATGTGTCCATTATATTGTACATCGATTAATACAACCACAGACATCCAGCCTGAGAGGTCAGAGATGTAGATAAGAGAGACATGTATGTCTATGTGTCCATTATATTGTACATCAATTAATACAACCACAGACATCCAGCCTGAGAGGTCAGAGAGGGAGATAAGAAAGACATGTATGTCTATGTGTCCATTATATTGTACACCAATTAATTCAACCAAAGACATCGGGCCTGAGAGGTCAGAGAGGGAGATAAGAGAGACATGTATGTCTATGTGTCCATTATATTGTACATCAATTAATACAACCACAGACATCGGGCCTGAGAGGTCAGAGAGGGAGATAAGAGAGACATGTATGTCTATGTGCCCATTATATTGTACATCAATTAATACAACCACAGACATTGGGTGTGAGAGATCAGAGAGGGAGATAAGAGATAGACATGTATGTCTATGTGCCCATTATATTGTACATCAATTAATACAACCACAGACATCGGGCTTGAGATGTCAGAGAGGGAGATAAGAGAGAGACATGTATGTCTATGTGCCCATTATATTGTACATCAATTAATACAACCACAGACATCGGGCTTGAGATGTCAGAGAGGGAGATAAGAGAGAGACATGTATGTCTATGTGCCCATTATATTGTACATCAATTAATACAACCACAGACATCGGGTGTGAGAGATCAGAGAGGGAGATAGGAGAGACATGTATGTCTATGTGTCCATTATATTGTACATCAATTAATACAACCACAGACATTGTGCCTGAGGGGTCAGAGAGATACGAGAGAGACATGTATGTCTATGTGTCCATTATATTGTACATCAATTAATACAAACACAGACCTCGGGCCTGAGAGGTCAGAGAGGGAGATAATAGAGAGAGACATATATGTCTATGTGTCCATTATATTGTACACCAATACTACAACCAGAGACATCGGGCCTGAGGGGTAAGAGAGGGAGATAAGAGAGAGACATGTATGTCTATGTGTCCATTATATTGTACATCAATTAATACAACCACAGACATCCAGCCTGAGAGGTCAGAGAGGGAGATAAAAGCGACTTTTATGTCTATGTGTCCATTATATTGTACATCAATTAATTCAACCCAAGACATTGGGTCTGAGAGGTAAGAGAGAGAGAGATAAGAGAGACATGTATGTCTATGTGTCCATTATATTGTACACCAATAATACAACCACAGACCTCGCGCCTGAGAGGTCAGAGAGGGAGATAAGAGAGACATGTATGTCTATGTGTCCATTATATTGTACATCAATTAATACAACCACAGACATCGGGCCTGAGAGGTCAGAGAGGGAGATAAGAGAGACATGTATGTCTATGTGTCCATTATATTGTACATCAATTAATACAACCACAGACCTTGGGCCTGAGATGTCAGAGAGGGAGATAAGAGAGACATGTATGTCTATGTGTCTATTATATTGTACATCAATTAATACAACCACAGACCTCTGGCCTGAGAGGTCAGAGAGGGAGATAAGAGACAGACATGTATGTCTATTTGTCCATTATATTGTACATCAATTAATACAAACACAGACATCTGTCCTGAGATGTTAGAGAGGGAGATAATAGAGAGACATGTATGTCTATGTGTCCATTATATTGTACATCAATTAATACAACCACAGACCTCGGGCCTGAGAGGTCAGAGAGGTCGATAATAAACAGACATGTATGTCTATGTGCACATTATATTGTACATCAATTAATACAACCACACACATCGGGCCTGAGAGGTCAGAGAGGGAGATAAGAGAGAGACATGTATGTCTATGTGTCCATTATATTGTATATCAATTAATACAACCACAGACATCGGGCCTGAGAGGTCAGACAGGGAGATAAAAGAGACAGTCATGTTTGTCTATGTGTCCATTATATTGTACATTAATTAATACAACCACAGACATCAGGCCTGAGATGTCAGAGAGGAAGATTAGAGAGACATGTATGTCTATGTGCCCATTATATTGTACATCAAGTAATACAACCACAGACATCGGGCCTGAGAGGTCAGAGAGGGAGATAAGAGAGACATGTATGTCTATGTGTCCATTATTTTGTACATAAATTAATACAACCACAGACCTTGGGCCTGTGATGTCAGAGAGGGAGATAAGAGAGACATGTATGTCTATGTGTCCATTATATTGTACACCAATTAATTCAACCCAAGACATTGGGTCTGAGAGGTAAGAGAGAGAGAGATAAGAGAGACATGTATGTCTATGTGTCCATTATATTGTACATCAATTAATACAACCACAGACATCGGGCCTGAGAGGTCAGAGAGGGAGATAAGAGAGACATGTATGTCTATGTGTCCATTATATTGTACATCAATTAATACAACCACAGACCTTGGGCCTGTGATGTCAGAGAGGGAGATAAGAGAGACATGTATGTCTATGTGTCCATTATATTGTACATCAATTAATTCAACCCAAGACATTGGGTCTGAGAGGTAAGAGAGAGAGAGATAAGAGAGACATGTATGTCTATGTGTCCATTATATTGTACATCAATTAATACAACCACAGACATCGGGCCTGAGAGGTCAGAGAGGGAGATAAGAGAGACATGTATGTCTATGTGTCCATTATATTGTACATCAATTAATACAACCACAGACATCGGGCCTGAGAGGTCAGAGAGGGAGATAAGAGAGACATGTATGTCTATGTGTCCATTATATTGTACATCAATTAATACAAACACAGACCTCGAGCCTGAGAGGTCAGAGAGAGAGATAAGAGAGACATGTATGTCTATGTGTCCATTATATTGTACACCAATTAATTCAACCAAAGACATCGGGCCTGAGAGGTCAGAGAGGGAGATAAGAGAGACATGTATGTCTATGTGTCCATTATATTGTACATCAATTAATACAACCACAGACATTAGGCCTGAGATGTCAGAGAGGGAGATAAGAGAGACATGTATGTCTATGTGTCCATTATATTGTACATCAATTAATACAACCACAGACCTCGGGCCTGAGAGGTCAGAGAGGGAGATAAGAGAGACATGTATGTCTATGTGTCCATTATATTGTACATCAATTAATACAACCACAGACCTTGGGCCTGAGATGTCAGAGAGGGAGATAAGAGAGACATGTATGTCTATGTGTCCATTATATTGTATATCAATTAATACAACCACAGACCTCGGGCCTGAGAGGTCAGTGAGGGAGATAAGAGAGACATGTATGTATATGTACCCATTATATTGTACATCAATCAATACAACCACAGACATCGGGCCTAAGAGGTCAGAGAGGGAGATAATAGAGAGAGACATGTATGTCTATGTGTCCATTATATTGTACACCAATTAATACAACCACAGACCTCGGGCCTGAGAGGTCAGAGAGGGAGATAAGAGAGACATGTATGTCTATGTGCCCATTATATTGTACATCAATTAATACAACCACAGACATCGGGCCTGAGAGGTCAGAGAGGGAGATAAGAGAGACATGTATGTCTATGTGTCCATTATATTGTACATCAATTAATAAAACCACAGACATCGGGCCTGAGAGGTCAGAGAGGGAGATAAGAGAGACATGTATGTCTATGTGTCCATTATATTGTACATCAATTAATACAACCACAGACTTGGGCCTGAGAGGTCAGAGAGTGAGATAAGAGAGACATGTATGTCTATGTGTCCATTATATTGTACATCAATTAATAAAACCACAGACCTCGGGCCTGAGAGGTCAGAGAGGGAGATAAGAGAGAGACATGTATGTCTATGTGCACATTATATTGTACATCAATTAATACAACCACACACATCGGGCCTGAGAGGTCAGAGAGGGAGATAAGAGAGAGACATATATGTCTATGTGTCCATTATATTGTACATCAATAAATACAACCACAGACCTCGGGCCTGAGAGGTCAGAGAGGGAGATAAGAGAGACATGTATGTCTATGTGTCCATTATATTGTACATCAATAAATACAACCACAGACATCGGGCCTGAGAGGTCAGAGAGGGAGATAATAGAGAGAGACATATATGTCTATGTGTCCATTATATTGTACACCAATACTACAACCACAGACATCGGGCCTGAGGGGTAAGAGAGGGAGATAAGAGAGAGACATGTATGTCTATGTGTCTACTATATTGTACATCAATTAATACAACCACAGACATCCAGCCTGAGAGGTCAGAGAGGGAGATAAAAGCGACTTTTATGTCTATGTGTCCATTATATTGTACATCAATTAATTCAACCAAAGACATCGGGCCTGAGAGGTCAGAGAGGGAGATAAGACAGAGACATGTATGTCTATGTGTCCATTATATTGTACACCAATAATACAACCACAGACCTCGCGCCTGAGAGGTCAGAGAGGGAGATAAGAGAGACATGTATGTCTATGTGTCCATTATATTGTACATCAATTAATACAACCACAGACCTCGCGCCTGAGAGGTCAGAGAGGGAGATAAGAGAGACATGTATGTCTATGTGTCCATTATATTGTAAATCAATTAATACAACCACAGACCTCGAGCCTGAGAGCTCAGAGAGAGAGATAAGAGAGACATGTATGTCTATGTGTCCATTATATTGTACACCAATTAATTCAACCAAAGACATCGGGCCTGAGAGGTCAGAGAGGGAGATAAGACAGAGAAATGTATGTCTATGTGTCCATTATATTGTACATCAATTAATACAACCACAGACCTCGCGCCTGAGAGGTCAGAGAGGGAGATAAGAGAGACATGTATGTCTATGTGTCCATTATATTGTACATCAATTAATACAACCACAGACCTTGGGCCTGAGATGTCAGAGAGGGAGATAAGAGAGACATGTATGTCTATGTGTCCATTATATTGTACATCAATTAATACAACCACAGACCTCGGGCCTGAGAGGTCAGAGAGGGAGATAAGAGAGACATGTATGTATATGTACCCATTATATTGTACATCAATCAAAACAACCACAGACATCGGGCCTGAGAGGTCAGAGAGGGAGATAATAGAGAGAGACATGTATGTCTATGTGCATTATATTGTACATCAATTAATACAACCACAGACATCGGGCCTAAGAGGTCAGAGAGGGAGATAATAGAGAGAGACATGTATGTCTATGTGTCCATTATATTGTACATCAATTAATACAACCACAGACATCGGGCCTAAGAGGTCAGAGAGGGAGATAATAGAGAGAGACATGTATGTCTATGTGTCCATTATATTGTACATCAATTAATACAAACACAGACCTCGGGCCTGAGAGGTCAGAGAGGGAGATAAGAGAGACATGTATGTCTATGTGTCCATTATATTGTACATCAATTAATCCAACAACAGACTTGGGCCTGAGAGGTCAGAGAGTGAGATAAGAGAGACATGTATGTCTATGTGTCCATTATATTGTACATCAATTAATAAAACCACAGACCTCGGGCCTGAGAGGTCAGAGAGGTCGATAATAAACAGACATGTATGTCTATGTGCACATTATATTGTACATCAATTAATACAACCACAGACCTCGGGCCTGAGAGGTCAGAGAGGGAGATAAGAGAGAGACATATATGTCTATGTGTCCATTATATTGTATATCAATTAATACAACCACAGACATCGGGCCTGAGAGGTCAGAGAGGGAGATAAAAGAGACATGTATGTCTATGTGTCCATTATATTGTACATCAATTAATACAACCACACACATCGGGCCTGAGAGGTCAGAGAGGGAGATAAGAGAGAGACATATATGTCTATGTGTCCATTATATTATATATCAATTAATACAACCACAGACATCGGGCCTGAGAGGTCAGAGAGGGAGATAAGAGAGACATGTATGTCTATGTGTCCATTATATTGTACATCAATTAATACAACCACAGACATCAGGCCTGAGATGTCAGAGAGGAAGATTAGAGAGACATGTATGTCTATGTGTCCATTATATTGTACATCAAGTAATACAACCACAGACATCGGGCTTGAGATGTCAGAGAGGGAGATAAGAGAGAGACATGTATGTCTATGTGTCCATTATATTGTACATCAATTAATACAACCACAGACCTCGGGCCTGAGAGGTCAGAGAGGGAGATAAGAGAGAGACATGTATGTCTATGTGCCCATTATATTGTACATCAATTAATACAACCACAGACATCGGGTGTGAGAGATCAGAGAGGGAGATAAGAGATAGACATGTATGTCTATGTGTCCATTATATTGTACATCAATTAATACAACCACAGACCTCGGGCTTGAGATGTCAGATAGGGAGAGAAGAGACAGACATGTATGTCTATGTGCAAATTATATTGTACATCAATTAATACAACCACAGACATCGGGCCCGAGAGGTCAGAGAGGGAGATAAGAGACAGACATGTATGTCTATATGTTAATTATTTTGTACATCAATTAATACAACCACAGACCTTGGGCCTGAGATGTCAGAGAGGGATATAAGAGAGACATGTATGTCTATGTGTCTATTATATTGTACATCAAATAATACAACCACAGACCTCGGGCCTGAGAGGTCAGAGAGGGAGATAAGACAGAGACATGTATGTCTATGTGTCCATTATATTGTACATCAATAAATACAACCACAGACCTCGGGCCTGAGAGGTCAGAGAGGGAGATAGGAGAGACATGTATGTCTATGTGTCCATTATATTGTACATCGATTAATACAACCACAGACATCCAGCCTGAGAGGTCAGAGATGTAGATAAGAGAGACATGTATGTCTATGTGTCCATTATATTGTACATCAATTAATACAACCACAGACATCCAGCCTGAGAGGTCAGAGAGGGAGATAAGAAAGACATGTATGTCTATGTGTCCATTATATTGTACACCAATTAATTCAACCAAAGACATCGGGCCTGAGAGGTCAGAGAGGGAGATAAGAGAGACATGTATGTCTATGTGTCCATTATATTGTACATCAATTAATACAACCACAGACATCGGGCCTGAGAGGTCAGAGAGGGAGATAAGAGAGACATGTATGTCTATGTGCCCATTATATTGTACATCAATTAATACAACCACAGACATTGGGTGTGAGAGATCAGAGAGGGAGATAAGAGATAGACATGTATGTCTATGTGCCCATTATATTGTACATCAATTAATACAACCACAGACATCGGGCTTGAGATGTCAGAGAGGGAGATAAGAGAGAGACATGTATGTCTATGTGCCCATTATATTGTACATCAATTAATACAACCACAGACATCGGGCTTGAGATGTCAGAGAGGGAGATAAGAGAGAGACATGTATGTCTATGTGCCCATTATATTGTACATCAATTAATACAACCACAGACATCGGGTGTGAGAGATCAGAGAGGGAGATAGGAGAGACATGTATGTCTATGTGTCCATTATATTGTACATCAATTAATACAACCACAGACATTGTGCCTGAGGGGTCAGAGAGATACGAGAGAGACATGTATGTCTATGTGTCCATTATATTGTACATCAATTAATACAAACACAGACCTCGGGCCTGAGAGGTCAGAGAGGGAGATAATAGAGAGAGACATATATGTCTATGTGTCCATTATATTGTACACCAATACTACAACCAGAGACATCGGGCCTGAGGGGTAAGCGAGGGAGATAAGAGAGAGACATGTATGTCTATGTGTCCATTATATTGTACATCAATTAATACAACCACAGACATCCAGCCTGAGAGGTCAGAGAGGGAGATAAAAGCGACTTTTATGTCTATGTGTCCATTATATTGTACATCAATTAATTCAACCCAAGACATTGGGTCTGAGAGGTAAGAGAGAGAGAGATAAGAGAGACATGTATGTCTATGTGTCCATTATATTGTACACCAATAATACAACCACAGACCTCGCGCCTGAGAGGTCAGAGAGGGAGATAAGAGAGACATGTATGTCTATGTGTCCATTATATTGTACATCAATTAATACAACCACAGACATCGGGCCTGAGAGGTCAGAGAGGGAGATAAGAGAGACATGTATGTCTATGTGTCCATTATATTGTACATCAATTAATACAACCACAGACCTTGGGCCTGAGATGTCAGAGAGGGAGATAAGAGAGACATGTATGTCTATGTGTCTATTATATTGTACATCAATTAATACAACCACAGACCTCTGGCCTGAGAGGTCAGAGAGGGAGATAAGAGACAGACATGTATGTCTATTTGTCCATTATATTGTACATCAATTAATACAAACACAGACATCTGTCCTGAGATGTTAGAGAGGGAGATAATAGAGAGACATGTATGTCTATGTGTCCATTATATTGTACATCAATTAATAAAACCACAGACCTCGGGCCTGAGAGGTCAGAGAGGTCGATAATAAACAGACATGTATGTCTATGTGCACATTATATTGTACATCAATTAATACAACCACACACATCGGGCCTGAGAGGTCAGAGAGGGAGATAAGAGAGAGACATGTATGTCTATGTGTCCATTATATTGTATATCAATTAATACAACCACAGACATCGGGCCTGAGAGGTCAGACAGGGAGATAAAAGAGACATGTTTGTCTATGTGTCCATTATATTGTACATTAATTAATACAACCACAGACATCAGGCCTGAGATGTCAGAGAGGAAGATTAGAGAGACATGTATGTCTATGTGTCCATTATATTGTACATCAAGTAATACAACCACAGACATCGGGCCTGAGAGGTCAGAGAGGGAGATAAGAGAGACATGTATGTCTATGTGTCCATTATTTTGTACATAAATTAATACAACCACAGACCTTGGGCCTGTGATGTCAGAGAGGGAGATAAGAGAGACATGTATGTCTATGTGTCCATTATATTGTACACCAATTAATTCAACCCAAGACATTGGGTCTGAGAGGTAAGAGAGAGAGAGATAAGAGAGACATGTATGTCTATGTGTCCATTATATTGTACATCAATTAATACAACCACAGACATCTGTCCTGAGAGGTCAGAGAGGGAGATAAGAGAGACATGTATGTCTATGTGTCCATTATATTGTACATCAATTAATACAACCACAGACCTTGGGCCTGTGATGTCAGAGAGGGAGATAAGAGAGACATGTATGTCTATGTGTCCATTATATTGTACACCAATTAATTCAACCCAAGACATTGGGTCTGAGAGGTAAGAGAGAGAGAGATAAGAGAGACATGTATGTCTATGTGTCCATTATATTGTACATCAATTAATACAACCACAGACATCTGTCCTGAGAGGTCAGAGAGGGAGATAAGAGAGACATGTATGTCTATGTGTCCATTATATTGTACATCAATTAATACAACCACAGACATCGGGCCTGAGAGGTCAGAGAGGGAGATAAGAGAGACATGTATGTCTATGTGTCCATTATATTGTACATCAATTAATACAAACACAGACCTCGAGCCTGAGAGGTCAGAGAGAGAGATAAGAGAGACATGTATGTCTATGTGTCCATTATATTGTACACCAATTAATTCAACCAAAGACATCGGGCCTGAGAGGTCAGAGAGAGAGATAAGAGAGACATGTATGTCTATGTGTCCATTATATTGTACATCAATTAATACAACCACAGACATCAGGCCTGAGATGTCAGAGAGGGAGATAAGAGAGACATGTATGTCTATGTGTCCATTATATTGTACATCAATTAATACAACCACAGACCTCGCGCCTGAGAGGTCAGAGAGGGAGATAAGAGAGACATGTATGTCTATGTGTCCATTATATTGTACATCAATTAATACAACCACAGACCTTGGGCCTGAGATGTCAGAGAGGGAGATAAGAGAGACATGTATGTCTATGTGTCCATTATATTGTATATCAATTAATACAACCACAGACCTCGGGCCTGAGAGGTCAGAGAGGGAGATAAGAGAGACATGTATGTATATGTACCCATTATATTGTACATCAATCAATACAACCACAGACATCGGGCCTAAGAGGTCAGAGAGGGAGATAATAGAGAGAGACATGTATGTCTATGTGTCCATTATATTGTACACCAATTAATATAACCACAGACCTCGGGCCTGAGAGGTCAGAGAGGGAGATAAGAGAGACATGTATGTCTATGTGCCCATTATATTGTACATCAATTAATACAACCACAGACATCGGGCCTGAGAGGTCAGAGAGGGAGATAAGAGAGACATGTATGTCTATGTGTCCATTATATTGTACATCAATTAATAAAACCACAGACATCGGGCCTGAGAGGTCAGAGAGGGAGATGAGAGAGACATGTATGTCTATGTGTCCATTATATTGTACATCAATTAATCCAACCACAGACTTGGGCCTGAGAGGTCAGAGAGTGAGATAAGAGAGACATGTATGTCTATGTGTCCATTATATTGTACATCAATTAATAAAACCACAGACCTCGGGCCTGAGAGGTCAGAGAGGGAGATAAGAGAGAGACATGTATGTCTATGTGTCAATTATATTGTACATCAATTAATACAACCACACACATCGGGCCTGAGAGGTCAGAGAGGGAGATAAGAGAGAGACATATATGTCTATGTGTCCATTATATTGTACATCAATAAATACAACCACAGACCTCGGGCCTGAGAGGTCAGAGAGGGAGATAAGAGAGACATGTATGTCTATGTGTCCATTATATTGTACATCAATAAATACAACCACAGACATCGGGCCTGAGAGGTCAGAGAGGGAGATAATAGAGAGAGACATATATGTCTATGTGTCCATTATATTGTACACCAATACTACAACCACAGACATCGGGCCTGAGGGGTAAGAGAGGGAGATAAGAGAGAGACATGTATGTCTACGTGTCTACTATATTGTACATCAATTAATACAACCACAGACATCCAGCCTGAGAGGTCAGAGAGGGAGATAAAAGCGACTTTTATGTCTATGTGTCCATTATATTGTACATCAATTAATTCAACCAAAGACATCGGGCCTGAGAGGTCAGAGAGGGAGATAAGACAGAGACATGTATGTCTATGTGTCCATTATATTGTACACCAATAATACAACCACAGACCTCGCGCCTGAGAGGTCAGAGAGGGAGATAAGAGAGACATGTATGTCTATGTGTCCATTATATTGTACATCAATTAATACAACCACAGACCTCGCGCCTGAGAGGTCAGAGAGGGAGATAAGAGAGACATGTATGTCTATGTGTCCATTATATTGTAAATCAATTAATACAACCACAGACCTTGGGCCTGAGATGTCAGAGAGGGAGATAAGAGAGACATGTATGTCTATGTGTCTATTATATTGTACATCAATTAATACAACCACAGACCTCGGGCCTGAGAGGTCAGAGAGGGAGATAAGAGAGAGACATGTATGTCTATGTGTCCATTATATTGTACATCAATTAATACAAACACAGACATCTGTCCTGAGATGTTAGAGAGGGAGATAATAGAGAGACATGTATGTCTATGTGTCCATTATATTGTACATCAATTAATAAAACCACAGACCTCGGGCCTGAGAGGTCAGAGAGGGAGATAAAAGAGACATGTATGTCTATGTGCACATTATATTGTACATCAATTAATACAACCACACACATCGGGCCTGAGAGGTCAGAGAGGGAGATAAGAGAGAGACATGTATGTCTATGTGTCCATTATATTGTATATCAATTAATACAACCACAGACCTTGGGCCTGAGATGTCAGAGAGGGAGATAAGAGAGACATGTATGTCTATGTGTCCATTATATTGTACATCAATTAATACAACCACAGACCTCGGGCCTGAGAGGTCAGTGAGGGAGATAAGAGAGACATGTATGTATATGTACCCATTATATTGTACATCAATCAATACAACCACAGACATCGGGCCTAAGAGGTCAGAGAGGGAGATAATAGAGAGAGACATGTATGTCTATGTGTCTATTATATTGTACACCAATTAATACAACCACAGACCTCGGGCCTGAGAGGTCAGAGAGGGAGATAAGAGAGACATGTATGTCTATGTGCCCATTATATTGTACATCAATTAATACAACCACAGACATCGGGCCTAAGAGGTCAGAGAGGGAGATAAGAGAGACATGTATGTCTATGTGTCCATTATATTGTACATCAATTAATAAAACCACAGACATCGGGCCTGAGAGGTCAGAGAGGGAGATGAGAGAGACATGTATGTCTATGTGTCCATTATATTGTACATCAATTAATACAACCACAGACATCGGCCTGAGAGGTCAGAGAGGGAGATAAAAGAGACATGTATGTCTATGTGTCCATTATATTGTACATCAAGTAATACAACCAGAGACATCGGACCTGAGAGGTCAGAGAGGGAAATAAGAGAGAGACATGTATATATATGTGTCCATTATTTTGTACATAAATTAATACAACTACAGACATCGGGCTTGAGATGTCAGAGAGGGAGATAAGAGAGAGACATGTATGTCTATGTGTCCATTATATTGTACATCAATTAATACAACCACAGACCTCGGGCCTGAGAGGTCAGAGAGGGAGATAAGACAGAGACATGTATGTCTATGTGTCCATTATTTTGTACATAAATTAATACAACCACAGACATCGGGTGTGAGAGATCAGAAAGGGAGATAAGAGACAGACATGTATGTCTATGTGCCCATTATATTGTACATCAATTAATTGAACCAAAGACATCGGGCCTGAGAGGTCAGAGAGGGAGATAAGACAGAGACATGTATGTCTATGTGTCCATTATATTGTACATCAATTAATACAACCACAGACCTCGGGCCTGAGAGGACAGAGAGGGAGATAAGAGAGACATGTATGTCTATGTGTCCATTATATTGTACATCAATTAATACAACCACAGACCTCAGGCCTGAGAGGTCAGAGAGGAAGATAAGAGACAGACATGTATGTCTATGTACCCATTATATTGTACATCAATTAATACAACCACAGACCTCGGGCCTGAGAGGACAGAGAGGGAGATAAGAGAGACATGTATGTCTATGTGTCCATTATATTGTACATCAATTAATACAACCACAGACATTGGTCCTGAGAGGTCAGAGAGGGAGATAAGAGACATGTATGTCTATGTGTCCATTATATTGTACACCAATTAATTGAACCAAAGACATCGGGCCTGAGAGGTCATAGAGGGAGATAAGACAGAGACATGTATGTCTATGTGTCCATTATATTGTACATCAATTAATACAACCACAGACCTCGGGCCTGAGATGTCAGAGAGGGAGATAAGAGAGACATGTATGTCTATGTGTCTATTATATTGTACATCAATTAATACAACCACAGACCTCGGGCCTGAGAGGTCAGAGAGGGAGATAAGAGAGACATGTATGTCTATGTGTCCATTATATTGTACACCAATACTACAACCACAGACATCGGGCCTGAGGGGTAAGAGAGGGAGATAAGAGAGAGACATGTATGTCTACGTGTCTACTATATTGTACATCAATCAATACAACCACAGACATCGGGCCTGAGAGGTCAGAGAGGGAGATAATAGAGAGAGACATGTATGTCTATGTGGCCATTATATTATACATCAATTAATACAACCACAGACATCCAGCCTGAGAGGTCAGAGAGGGAGATAAAAGCGACTTTTATGTCTATGTGTCCATTATATTGTACATCAATTAATTCAACCCAAGACATTGGGTCTAAGAGGTAAGAGAGAGAGAGAAAAGAGAGACATGTATGTCTATGTGTCCATTATAATGTACATCAATTAATACAACCACAGACCTCGCGCCTGAGAGGTCAGAGAGGGAGATAAGAGAGACATGTATGTCTATGTGTCCATTATATTGTACATCAATTAATACAACCACAGACCTTGGGCCTGAGATGTCAGAGAGGGAGATAAGAGAGACATGTATGTCTATGTGTCCATTATATTGTACATCAATTAATACAACCACAGACCTCGGGCCTGAGATGTCAGAGAGGGTGATAAGAGAGACATGTATGTCTATGTGTCCATTATATTGTACATCAATTAATACAACCACAGACATCGGGCCTAAGAGGTCAGAGAGGGAGATAAGAGACAGACATGTATGTCTATGTGTCCATTATATTGTACATCAATTAATACAAACACAGACCTCGGGCCTGAGATGTCAGAGAGGGAGATAAGAGAGACATGTATGTCTATGTGTCCATTATATTGTACATCAATAAATACAACCACAGACATCAGGCCTGAGAGGTCAGAGAGGGAGATAATAGAGAGAGACATATATGTCTATGTGTCCATTATATTGTACACCAATACTACAACCAGAGACATCGGGCCTGAGGGGTAAGAGAGGGAGATAAGAGAGAGACATGTATGTCTACGTGTCTACTATATTGTACATCAATTAATACAACCACAGACATCCAGCCTGAGAGGTCAGAGAGGGAGATAAAAGCGACTTTTATGTCTATGTGTCCATTATATTGTACATCAATTAATTCAACCCAAGACATTGGGTCTGAGAGGTAAGAGAGAGAGAGATAAGAGAGACATGTATGTCTATGTGTCCATTATATTGTACACCAATTAATTCAACCAAAGACATCGGGCCTGAGAGGTCAGAGAGGGAGATAAGACAGAGACATGTATGTCTATGTGTCCATTATATTGTACACCAATAATACAACCACAGACCTCGCGCCTGAGAGGTCAGAGAGGGAGATAAGAGAGACATGTATGTCTATGTGTCCATTATATTGTACATCAATTAATACAACCACAGACCTCGCGCCTGAGAGGTCAGAGAGGGAGATAAGAGAGACATGTATGTCTATGTGTCCATTATATTGTACATCAATTAATACAACCACAGACCTTGGGCCTGAGATGTCAGAGAGGGAGATAAGAGAGACATGTATGTCTATGTGTCTATTATATTGTACATCAATTAATACAACCACAGACCTCGGGCCTGAGAGGTCAGAGAGGGAGATAAGAGACAGACATGTATGTCTATGTGTCCATTATAATGTACATCAATTAATACAACCACAGACATCGGGCATGAGAGGTCAGAGAAACAAGAGAGAGACATGTATGTCTATGTGTCCATTATATTGTACATCAATTAATATAAACACAGACATCTGTCCTGAGATGTTAGAGAGGGAGATAAGAGAGAGACATGTATGTCTATGTGTCCATTATATTGTACATAAATTAATACAACTACAGACATCGGGCTTGAGATGTCAGAGAGGGAGATAAGAGAGAGACATGTATGTCTATGTGTCCATTATATTGTACATCAATTAATACAACCACAGACATCGGGCCTGAGAGGTCAGAGAGGGAGATAAGAGAGACATGTATGTCTATGTGTCCATTATATTGTACATCAATTAATACAACCACAGACCTTGGGCCTGAGATGTCAGAGAGGGAGATAAGAGAGACATGTATGTCTATGTGTCTATTATATTGTACATCAATTAATACAACCACAGACCTCGGGCCTGAGAGGTCAGAGAGGGAGATAAGAGAGACATGTATGTCTATGTGTCCATTATATTGTACACCAATACTACAACCACAGACATCGGGCCCGAGAGGTCAGGGAGGGAGATAATAGAGAGAGACATGTATGTCTATGTGTCCATTATATTGTACACCAATACTACAACCACAGACATCGGCCCTGAGAGGTCAGAGAGGGAGATAATAGAGAGAGACATGTATGTCTATGTGTCCATTATATTATACATCAATTAATTCAACCCAAGACATTGGGTCTGAGAGGTAAGAGAGAGAGAGATAAGAGAGACATGTATGTCTATGTGTCCATTATATTGTACATCAATTAATACAAACACAGACCTCGAGCCTGAGAGGTCAGAGAGAGAGATAAGAGAGACATGTATGTCTATGTGTCCATTATATTGTACATCAATTAATACAACCACAGACATTGGGCCTGAGAGGTCAGAGAGGGAGATAAGACAGAGACATGTATGTATATGTGTCCATTATATTGTACATCAATTAATACAAACACAGACCTCGGGCCTGAGAGGTCAGAGAGGGAGATAAGAGAGACATGTATGTCTATGTGTCCATTATATTGTACATCAATTAATACAACCACAGACCTCGGGCCTGAGAGGTCAGAGAGGGAGATAAGAGAGACATGTATGTATATGTACCCATTATATTGTACATCAATCAATACAACCACAGACATCGGGCCTAAGAGGTCAGAGAGGGAGATAATAGAGAGAGACATGTATGTCTATGTGTCCATTATATTGTACATCAATTAATACAACCACAGACATCGGGCCTAAGAGGTCAGAGAGGGAGATAATAGAGAGAGACATGTATGTCTATGTGTCCATTATATTGTACATCAATTAATACAACCACAGACATTGTGCCTGAGGGGTCAGAGAGATACGAGAGAGACATGTATGTCTATGTGTCCATTATATTGTACACCAATTAATTGAACCAAAGACATCGGGCCTGAGAGGTCAGAGAGGGAGATAAGACAGAGACATGTATGTCTATGTGTCCATTATATTGTACATCAATTAATACAACCACAGACCTCGGGCCTGAGAGGACAGAGAGGGAGATAAGAGAGACATGTATGTCTATGTGTCCATTATATTGTACATCAATTAATACAACCACAGACCTTGGGCCTGAGATGTCAGAGAGGGAGATAAGAGAGACATGTATGTCTATGTGTCTATTATATTGTACATCAATTAATACAACCACAGACCTCGGGCCTGAGAGGTCAGAGAGGGAGATAAGAGAGACATGTATGTCTATGTGTCCATTACATTGTACACCAATACTACAACCACAGACATCGGGCCTGAGGGGTAAGAGAGGGAGATAAGAGAGAGACATGTATGTCTACGTGTCTACTATATTGTACATCAATCAATACAACCACAGACATCGGGCCTGAGAGGTCAGAGAGGGAGATAATAGAGAGAGACATGTATGTCTATGTGGCCATTATATTGTACATCAATTAATACAACCACAGACATCCAGCCTGAGAGGTCAGAGAGGGAGATAAAAGCGACTTTTATGTCTATGTGTCCATTATATTGTACATCAATTAATTCAACCCAAGACATTGGGTCTGAGAGGTAAGAGAGAGAGAGAAAAGAGAGACATGTATGTCTATGTGTCCATTATATTGTACATCAATTAATACAAACACAGACCTCGAGCCTGAGAGGTCAGAGAGAGAGATAAGAGAGACATGTATGTCTATGTGTCCATTATATTGTACACCAATTAATTCAACCAAAGACATCGGGCCTGAGAGGTCAGAGAGGGAGATAAGACAGAGACATGTATGTCTATGTGTCCATTATAATGTACATCAATTAATACAACCACAGACATCGGGCCTGAGAGGTCAGAGAGGGAGATAAGAGAGACATGTATGTCTATGTGTCCATTATATTGTACATCAATTAATACAACCACAGACCTCGCGCCTGAGAGGTCAGAGAGGGAGATAAGAGAGACATGTATGTCTATGTGTCCATTATAATGTACATCAATTAATACAACCACAGACATCGGGCCTGAGAGGTCAGAGAGGGAGATAAGAGAGACATGTATGTCTATGTGTCCATTATATTGTACATCAATTAATACAACCACAGACCTCGCGCCTGAGAGGTCAGAGAGGGAGATAAGAGAGACATGTATGTCTATGTGTCCATTATATTGTACATCAATTAATACAACCACAGACCTCGGGCCTGAGATGTCAGAGAGGGTGATAAGAGAGACATGTATGTCTATGTGTCCATTATATTGTACATCAATTAATACAACCACAGACATCGGGCCTAAGAGGTCAGAGAGGGAGATAATAGAGAGAGACATGTATGTCTATGTGTCCATTATATTGTACATCAATTAATCCAACCACAGACTTGGGCCTGAGAGGTCAGAGAGGGAGATAAGAGAGACATGTATGTCTATGTGTCCATTATATTGTACATCAATTAATACAACCACACACATCGGGCCTGAGAGGTCAGAGAGGGAGATAAGAGAGAGACATGTATGTCTATGTGTCCATTATATTGTATATCAATTAATACAACCACAGACATCGGGCCTGAGAGGTCAGAGAGGGAGATAAAAGAGACATGTATGTCTATGTGTCCATTATATTGTACATCAATTAATACAACCACAGACATCAGGCCTGAGATGTCAGAGAGGGAGATTAGAGAGACATGTATGTCTATGTGTCCATTATATTGTACATCAATTAATACAACCACAGACATCTGGCCTGAGAGGTCAGAGAGGGAAATAAGAGAGAGACATGTATGTCTATGTGCCCATTATATTGTATATCAATTATTACAATCACAGACCTCGGGCCTGAGAGGTCAGAGAGGGAGATAAGAGAGAGACATGTATGTCTATGTGCCCATTATATTGTACATCAATTAATACAACCACAGAAATCAGGCCTGAGAGGTCAGAGAGGGAGATGAGAGACATGTATGTCTATGTTCCCATTATATTGTACATCAATTAATACAACCACAGACATCGGGTGTGAGAGATCAGAGAGGGAGATAAGAGATAGACATGTATGTCTATGTGCCCATTATATTGTACATCAATTAATACAACCACAGAAATCAGGCCTGAGAGGTCAGAGAGGGAGATGAGAGACATGTATGTCTATGTGTCCATTATATTGTACATCAATTAATACAACCACAGACATTGGGGTTGAGATGTCAGATAGGAAGAGAAGAGACAGACATGTATGTCTATGTGCCCATTATATTGTACATCAATTAATACAAACACAGACCTCGGGCCTGAGATGTCAGAGAGGGAGATAAGAGAGACATGTATGTCTATGTGTCCATTATTTTGTACATCAATTAATACAACCACAGACCTTGGGCCTGAGATGTCAGAGAGGGAGATAAGAGAGACATGTATGTCTATGTGTCCATTATATTGTACATCAATAAATACAACCACAGACATAGGGCCTGAGAGGTCAGAGAGGGAGATAAGAGAGACATGTATGTCTATGTGCCCATTATATTGTACATCAATCAATACAACCACAGACATCGGGCCTGAGAGGTCAGAGAGGGAGATAATAGAGAGAGACATGTATGTCTATGTGTCCATTATATTGTACATCAATTAATACAACCACAGACATCCAGCCTGAGAGGTCAGAGAGGGAGATAAGAGAGACATGTATGTCTATGTGTCCATTATATTGTACACCAATTAATTCAACCAAAGACATCGGGCCTGAGAGGTCAGAGAGGGAGATAAGACAGAGACATGTATGTCTATGTGTCCATTATAATGTACATCAATTAATACAACCACAGACATCGGGCCTGAGAGGTCAGAGAGGGAGATAAGATAGACATGTATGTCTATGTGTCCATTATATTGTACATCAATTAATACAACCACAGACCTCGCGCCTGAGAGGTCAGAGAGGGAGATAAGAGAGACATGTATGTCTATGTGTCCATTATAATGTACATCAATTAATACAACCACAGACATCGGGCCTGAGAGGTCAGAGAGGGAGATAAGAGAGACATGTATGTCTATGTGTCCATTATATTGTACATCAATTAATACAACCACAGACCTCGCGCCTGAGAGGTCAGAGAGGGAGATAAGAGAGACATGTATGTCTATGTGTCCATTATATTGTACATCAATTAATACAACCACAGACCTCGGGCCTGAGATGTCAGAGAGGGTGATAAGAGAGACATGTATGTCTATGTGTCCATTATATTGTACATCAATTAATACAACCACAGACATCGGGCCTAAGAGGTCAGAGAGGGAGATAATAGAGAGAGACATGTATGTCTATGTGTCCATTATATTGTACATCAATTAATCCAACCACAGACTTGGGCCTGAGAGGTCAGAGAGGGAGATAAGAGAGACATGTATGTCTATGTGTCCATTATATTGTACATCAATTAATACAACCACACACATCGGGCCTGAGAGGTCAGAGAGGGAGATAAGAGAGAGACATGTATGTCTATGTGTCCATTATATTGTATATCAATTAATACAACCACAGACATCGGGCCTGAGAGGTCAGAGAGGGAGATAAAAGAGACATGTATGTCTATGTGTCCATTATATTGTACATCAATTAATACAACCACAGACATCAGGCCTGAGATGTCAGAGAGGAAGATTAGAGAGACATGTATGTCTATGTGTCCATTATATTGTACATCAATTAATACAACCACAGACATCTGGCCTGAGAGGTCAGAGAGGGAAATAAGAGAGAGACATGTATGTCTATGTGCCCATTATATTGTATATCAATTATTACAATCACAGACCTCGGGCCTGAGAGGTCAGAGAGGGAGATAAGAGAGAGACATGTATGTCTATGTGCCCATTATATTGTATATCAATTATTACAATCACAGACCTCGGGCCTGAGAGGTCAGAGAGGGAGATAAGAGAGACATGTATGTCTACGTGTCTACTATATTGTACATCAATTAATTCAACCCAAGACATTGGGTCTGAGAGGTAAGAGAGAGAGAGATAAGAGAGACATGTATGTCTATGTGTCCATTATATTGTACACCAATTAATTCAACCAAAGACATCGGGCCTGAGAGGTCAGACAGGGAGATAAGAGAGACATGTATGTCTATGTGTCCATTATATTGTACATCAATTAATACAACCACAGACCTCGGGCCTGAGATGTCAGAGAGGGAGATAAGAGAGACATGTATGTCTATGTGTCCATTATATTGTACACCAATAATACAACCACAGACCTCGGGTGTGAGAGATCAGAAAGGGAGATAAGAGATAGACATGTATGTCTATGTGTCCATTATATTGTACATCAATTAATACAACCACAGACCTCGGGCCTGAGAGGACAGAGAGGGAGATAAGAGAGACATGTATGTCTATGTGTCCATTATATTGTACATCAATTAATACAACCACAGACATTGTGCCTGAGGGGTCAGAGAGATACGAGAGAGACATGTATGTCTATGTGTCCATTATATTGTACACCAATTAATTGAACCAAAGACATCGGGCCTGAGAGGTCAGAGAGGGAGATAAGACAGAGACATGTATGTCTATGTGTCCATTATATTGTACATCAATTAATACAACCACAGACCTCGGGCCTGAGAGGACAGAGAGGGAGATAAGAGAGACATGTATGTCTATGTGTCCATTATATTGTACATCAATTAATAAAACCACAGACCTCGGGCCTGAGAGGTCAGAGAGGAAGATAAGAGACAGACATGTATGTCTATGTACCCATTATATTGTACATCAATTAATACAACCACA
>CM050176.1:54507822-54770322 GCA_027410445.1 Discoglossus pictus
GTTTGCTTCAACCATTAACAAATGTTTTATTATATTAGGGGGGCACTAAATGGGGATGTTATCCAGGGATCCCAAATTGTCTGAACTGGGTGATTCTATCCAAGACTACATGGTTAAATCTCTCGTTGAGCAGTAAATAGTTGATTTTTTTTATTAATTCCTGAAAGTTTTAATTTGGGGTTTTCCAACTACTAGCTATGTGTATTTTTTCTTTCAAAAAATATTTTATTAGGTCAGGTAATATCATATTCAAACAACCATTTCCATGTTACATATATATCCATACATGTTAATACATCACTGAGTTACCTTATCTCTATTATTACTCAGTTTACCCCTTTCCATTCCATAATCTTGGAGCTTATACCATATCCAGGGCTAGTATGTTATCTGGATTTGGTTGTACCTGTAGCCTAAAAATATATATATTTTTTTTACTTTTCAGTTATTAATATAGCTTTAATTCAGTTTGTTTTAAGTTGATTCCCTTTAAGTCTTGAATCCGACTATAATTGGGAAAAAAAATAACTAGTTTTAACATTTAACATGTTGGGAAAGAACATCCTCCTTTTTTACATAAATATGATGTAAAATATAGCACTTACCTCCGTCCTCCGCCCCTCTAAGGATCCACACACACCTCCATCCATTCCGTTCTCTTGAGAATATCATCTCCCATTTAGGGGAGCCCCTATTCCGGACCTAAATTTCTTTAATTGTCTCCAGATGATATGCTATTCCTTAATTGCAGCCACGGAGACCATATATCTCAAAATGTATCCATGGAGTTGTCTACTAAATGGGTAAGGCGTTCATTTATAAGGATAAAGTTTAATTTATTTTTAACCACCTGAAAGTGTAGGGTATCCGATTTCCATTGTCTGGCTATATGGTTCTTTGTGGCCAACATGATGAACTTTAATAGCCTATTTTGAGCGGGCGAGAGACAGACATGCGGAACACCCAGCATACAGTTTTCTATATTAGCAGAAATCTGAATCTTAAACATTTTAGAAGCTAGTAAGCATGTTTCTTCTCATAGTCTTATGACTGCTGAACACTACCACCAGACATGAATAAATGTAACCTCATTACCACTGTTCCTAAAACATGAGCTGCTCCGTTTTGGATCCCATTTATTTAGCTTAAAATGAGTAATATATGTCCTGTGTAGGACCTTTATTGAAGACTCAAGCAGACTATAATTTAAAGATCCCCTACTTAAGCCTCGCCAACTTTTATCCCATGTGCTGTCTGCCAACTCGGTGCCCAAAATCCCTCTCCCAAGCTTTGGTATAGTCTGGTTTGTTTGCCCATGAGTTTTCATTAAATAGTTCATACATGAGGCTAATAATACCAGGCTGAAAGGGGGAACCCCAAAAATTTTTTAAGTAGCCAGGTGTTTCTTTGGGGGGTTCCCCTACCGCTTGTCGTATATAAGAAATGATGTATCCTGCAAAAATTGTAGTGTTCAGCCAGGGGTAAATTGTATCTATCTCTCACCCGCTCAAAGGTCATTATTTTGTCGTCATGCCACCATGGACCAACCCTTAGTAGGTTCTGAGACTTCCACCAACTGAGAGAGCTTTCCGGAAGATGTATCTTAAAGTGGGGATTGGGTACGATAGGGGTAAGATCTGATACCCGAGTGTCCAGTTTTTGTGTCCAGTTCATCTCCGTCAATATTTTTAATGAGTGCTTAATCTACGGGTTTTTCAAGTTTCTCAAAAAAGTATACAGGCCTGGAATCCATATCACTGTATCCCATGTATAAGGTGACATGCTTACATTTTGCATAAATACCCAGAGCGGCTGATGTGTTTTGGAGGATGCGTCAGAGGAATGAAAGCCAGCTGCGCTGCCTTGTAATACAGTTTGAGATTTGGGCACGATAGGCCCCCTTTCCCTTTTGGTCTATACATATTATTTTTTGAGATCCTCGGGGCTTTATGATTCCAAATAAATCTAAAAATTTGTTTTTTCCCCTTTGAATCTTTATGTGTTGTAAGCGATCTCCCGGGAGTTTTAATCTGGCTGACAGGGATTTGTAGTATGTATCTATCAAGTTCATAAATTTGCCTGCAAACCCAAATTTCTGTAATACTGCTTTTAAATAAGGCCATTCCAAAGTATCAAAGGCCTTTTCTATATCTAACGCCAAAAGGCATATGGGTATTTGATGTTGGGATGACCATGAGATTAAATTTTGTGTCCGTCTGATATTGTCCCCCGTTTGTCTATGGGGGATAAACCCTGTTTGGTCTTTATGGATTATGGAGGGGAGAAATCGCGAAATCCTGTTTGCCATTAATTTGGCCAAAATGTTTATATCCCCGTTTAGGAGTGATATGGGGCAGTCATTTTTAAGTTCTAATGGGTCTCGTCGTTCTTTCGGGAAACATATCATATTTGCATGGTTTAGTTCTTGTGGCATGGGAGAGCCTTCTAAAATTTGATTGAAAAGTGTGGCTAAGTGGGGTAATAACAAGTCTATAAAACTTTGTAAATCCATCCGGGCCCGGGTAGCTATGTGTATTTTGAATGCTAAAGCCATTAATTGGAATAGCTTGTTCTAGGATTGAGATTTTTTTATGTGTATCCCCAGTAAGCAGGATTCCATTGAAAGAGAAATATCCTTTTGCAAGGATTGGAGGCCCGAGATTTTGCTGAAGTCTTTTATAGTGGACATGAGTGCTGGTATAGAGAGAAGGGGCTTGGTCAAAGTGCAAAGCATATCGTCCGCGAAAAATTAACACTTAAACTGATGGTGTCCTACTTGAACCCCCTGGATGGCATGGTTGGTTCTGATTGCCTGCGCTAGGGGTTCAATGGCAAGAGCAAAGAGCAGTGGGGAGAGTGGGCATCCCTGCCTGGTCCCTCTTGGTACTTGGATTTTGGCCTTATGGTCCCCTGGTATCTTTAAGTTAGCTACTGGTGAGTCGTAGTACCTTCTGAGCAGGTTGAGAAAGCGTCCCTCAAATCCAAACTTATCTAGCATTTTGTACATATATGGCCATTCCACCGTATCAAAAGCCTTCTCTATGTCTAGGGCTAGAGGGCAAACTGGGTTGTTATAGTGTTGAGCCAAGAACTGGGCGTTCATAACCCTCCTAACATTATCTCCTGCCTCTCTGAAAGGAATGAACCCCGTTTGGTCCTTGTGTATTTAGTCCAGTAAAAAGTTAGATATTCGTTTGGCCATAATTTTAGCTAGGATCTTGACATCCACATTTATCAGGGGTATGGGGCGATAATTTTTAACCTCTAAAGGGTCCCTACCCTCTTTTGGAAAGACTATGAGGTCAGCCTGATTCAATTAAGGTGGCATAGGTTCTCCATTTAGTATAGAGTTAAACAAAGATGTTAGGTGCGGGGGTAAGCAAGGGCTCAAATTTCTTATAGTACAGATGAGTAAAACCGTCTGGCCCTGGGGACTTGCCAAATTTAAGATCATGGATTGTAGATTTAACTTCCTCTTGGGATATGTCTAGGTTCAAGCTGTCCAATTGAGGTACAGGTATTTTGTGGACTTCTTGCTGTAGTAGGAAGATCCGCTGCAGCGGAATTGGGATGAATATATGGTCTGATAGAAGTTTTTAAATGTTTCTTGGATAGCATTGGGGCTAAAGGAGGTTTGGCCATCAGGTAGTCTAAAGATACCGTATATTATGTCCTCTCTTGGGGGGTAAAGACACTAATAATTCCTCCAATAAAATTCTGTTTTTTATGTGGGCAAGGTCCCTGGTTAGCCCCTTGGGTTATCTGTTAAAAAGAGTGGTGCAGAGACTGTGGGGGCTGTTAGCCTCCTTGTCCCCGTGTGGCCGTTTAGAATCCCTGCTGCTGCATGTTTCAGCTTTATTAAGGTGTAATTGTACAGCGTTTGACTCAAGTAGCTGCCTGTGCTGGGTCAGTTTGGCTTAATTGCTGGGCCCTTTTCCTGCCAAGATGGCGACCGTCAGTCCATGGGCCTCTATGTCCCCTTCACTACCTTTGTCCCCGCTTGTGTGCTTATTTGGGATGGTCCCCCTTTATATCTCCAGCCCGTGGCCTTCTCAGCTCCCCCCCTCAATCTCTGAGTGTGGGTATGCGGAACTGGGGCGTTGAATCAGGCCTACCTTCTTCCCTGCTCGCTGCAAGATCAACAATACCTAATTTTTCAGGCATGTGTACATGCCTAATTTTTCTGGCCTCTGGTGCTGCACTGTGGCTTCAACAACCAAACCCCCAAAAAAGGCACATAACAGGGATTAAACTGATAGGAGTAGTACTACTTAACACACCGCTCATATCGGGTGTAACAGTAGTGTACATTTAAAACAACATTTTTTTTTTCTACTGTAATAGATTGCATAGCAGTTAGTTGTCTGCAAGCGTGTGTGTCAGACCTACAGCGTCTACTCTGCCAACTTCTGCAAGTGCACAGTGCCACTCATATCTGCTGTCACAGAAGCTTGCACGCAAAGTACCAATCTGTCAAAACCTGTAATGATGAATGAGGTCTAGAGTAGCCTGGTTCCCTTATCCTCTACAGGTTGAGACCTAATGTTTGGGTGACTCCAGACCAACACATGAGTACAAGCAGCACACAAACTCAAAGTCGCCATCCTCCTCCTGGTCCAGCATCATCAGCCACATCAACCACTGCTGTCCTCCTTGCCCCCTCTCAACCATCCGCCACTCCGTCTCTCGCCTTGAGCAGTTCCTGCTCATCTGCCCATAGTCAGGTGCCTGTAAAGGACATGTTTGAGCGTAAGAAGCTAATGTCACAAAGTGCCCCAAATTTGAAGTGATACGACCAACCAAGAATCTTTTTCAATCTCCCGGTCCCAAAAATCCAGGCCTTAAACACGTGCCCTGATAGGTGACGTAACAAGTATTAAACTGATAAGAGTAGTACTTACGAACACGCCACTCCTATCTGGTGGCACCTTTGATTGCACATGCCGTGCCCCAAAATTGAAGTGAAACGACCAACCAAGCATCTTTTTCCATCTCCCGGTTCTAAAAATCCAGGCCTTATACACGCCCCCTGATAGGTGCTGTAACAAGTATTAAACTGATAAGAGTAGTACTTACAAACACGCCACTCCTATCTGGTGGCACCTTTGATTGCACGTGCCGTGCCCCAAAATTGAAGTGATACGACCAACCAAGCATCTTTTTCCATCTCCCGGTTCTTAAAATCCAGGCCTTATACACGCCCCCTGATAGGTAATGTAACAAGTATTAAACTGATAAGAGTAGTAATTACAAACACGCCACTCCTATATGGTGGACCTTTGATTGCACGCGCCGTGCCCCAAATTTGAAGTGATACGACCAACCAAGCATCTTTTTCCATCTCCCGGTTCTAAAAATCCAGGACTTATACACGTGCCCTGATAGGTGACATAACAAGTATTAAACTGATAAGAGTAGTACTTACAAACACGCCACTCCTATCTGGTGGCACCTTTGATTGCACGTGCCGTGCCCCAAAATTAAAGTGATACGACCAACCAAGCATCTTTTTCCATCTCCCGGTTCTAAAAATCCAGGCCTTATACACGCCCCCTGATAGGTGACGTTACAAGTATTAAACTGATAAGAGTAGTACTACTTAACACACCTTATAATAATGCAGAGAGAGGCAACGCAGTGAGAGGAGTCTGAAGAAGAGGAGTCAGAGGAGGAAGGTGGCTTTGAGGAGGTGGAAGACCAAACACAGCAGGCGTCCCAGGGGGCTTGATGTCACCTTTCGGGGACCCTTGGTGGCTGGGTGGAGGAAGAGACCTTCAATGACATCAGTGAGGACAAGGAACGGGACATGGCTAGCTTGGTATCCAACCTTGTGCAAATGGGAAGTTTGCGGTTGTGCAAAGGGACTGTTTGCAGATGTTTGCGGTGCGTTAAACGTTGAGATTGGTCTGTTACTGTGAAGCGGGTGTAACCCTTACACTACCTGATCAATACATCATCATACCTGATGTTTTAAAGCACGTTATTCCAAACAATTTAGAAATGTTAGGTAATTTATGCCCTTTATGGCTTAAAACCAGACTCTACATCAACTATGTAATTTTCCGAGGGAGTTTTGCCATGGATCCCCCTCCGGCATGCCACAGTCCAGGTGTTAGTCCCGTTGAAACAACTTTTCCATCACTATTGTGGCCAGAAAGAGTCCCTGTGGGTTTTAAAATCCGCCTGCCCATTGAAGTCTATGGCGGTTCGCCGGGTTCGCCAGATCGCGAACATTTGGGGAGGTTTGCGTTCGCAGTTCGCGAACCGAAAATGTTATGTTCGCGACATCACTAATTGTACATCAATTAATTCAACTCAAGACATCGGGCCTGAGAGGTGAGAGAGGGAGATAATAGAGACATGTATGACTATGTGTCCATTATATTGTACAACAACCAAAGACATCGGCCTGAGAGGTCAGAGAGGGAGATAAGACAGACATGTATGTCTATGTGTCCATTATATTGTACATCAATTAATACAACCACAGACATCGGGCCTAAGAGGTCAGAGAGGGAAATAAGATACAGACATGTATGTCTATGTATCCATTATATTGAACATCAATTAATTCAACCCAAGACATCGGGCCTGAGAGGTCAGAGAGGGAGATAATAGAGACATGTATGTCTATGTGTTAATTATATTCTACATCAATTAATACAACCTCAGACTTCATGCCTGAGAGGTCCGAGAGGGAGCTAAGAGAGATACATGTATGTCTATGTGTCTATTATATTGTACATCAATTAATACAACCACAGACATTGGGCTTGAGATGTCAGAGAGGAAGATAGGAGAGACATGTATGTCTATGTGTCAATTATATTGTACATAAATTAATACAACCACAGACATCGTGCCTGAGAGGTCAGAGAGGGAGATAAGAGAGACATGTATGTCTATGTGCCCATTATATTGTACACCAATAATACAATCACAGACATCGGGCCTGAGATGTCAGAGAGGGAGATAAGAGAGATAAACATGTATGTCTATGTGTCCATTATATTGTACATCAATTAATGCAACCTCAGACTTCATGCCTGAGAGGTCAGAGAGGTAGATAAGAGAGACATGTATGTCTATGTGTCCATTATATTGTACATCAATTAATACAACCAAAGATCTCGTGCCTGAGAGGTCAGAGAGGGAGATAAGAGAGACATGTTTGTCTATCTGTCCATTATATTGTACATCAATTAATACAACCACAGAGATTGGGCCTGAGAGTTCAGAAAGGGAGATAAGAGAGAGACATGTTTGTCTATGTGTCCATTATATTGTACATCAATTGATTCAACCCAAGACATTGGGCCTGAGAGGTCAGAGAAACAAGAGAGAGACATGTATGTCTATGTGTCCATTATATTGTACACCAATTAATTCAACCACAGACCTCGGGCCTGAGAGGTCAGTGTGGGAGATAAGACAGACATGTATGTCTATGTGTCCATTATATTGTATATCAATTAATACAACCTCAGACTTCATGCCTGAGAGGTCAGAGAGGGAGATAAGAGAGAAATAAGAGAGAGACATGTATGTCTATGTATCCATTATATTGTACATCAATTAATACAACCACAGACATCGGGCCTGAGAGGTCAGTGTGGGAAATAAGAGAGACATGTATGTCTATGTGCCCATTATATTGTATATCAATTAATACAACCACAGACCTCGGGCCTGAGAGGTCAGAGAGGGAGATAAGAGAGAGACATGTATGTCTATGTGTCCATTATATTGTACATCAATTAATACAACCACAGACATCAGGCCTGAGAGGTCAGTGTGGGAAATAAGAGAGACATGTATGTCTATGTGTCCATTATATTGTATATCAATTAATACAACCACACACATTGGGCCTGAGACATCAAAAAGGGAGATAAGAGAGACATGTATGTCTATGTGTCCATTATATTCTACATAAATTAATACAACCAGAGACTTCATGCCTGAGAGGTCAGAGAGGGAGATAAGAGACAGACATGTATGTCTATGTGTCCATTATGTTGTACATCAATTAATACAACCACAGACTTGGGCCTGAGAGGTCAGAGAGGGAGATACGAGAGACATGTATGTCTATGTGTCCATTATATTGTACACCAATAACACAACCACAGACATCGAGCCTAAGAGGTCAGAGAGGGAGATAAGAGAGACATGTATGTCTATGTGTCTATTATATTGTACATCACTTAATACAACCACAGACATCGGGCCTGAGAGGTCAGAGAGGGAGATAAGAGAGAACTGTATGTCTATGTGTCCATTATATTGTACATCAATTAATACAACCACAGACCTCGGGCCTGAGAGGTCAGAGAGGGAGATAAGAGAGAGACATGTATGTCTATGTGTCCATTATATTGTACATCAATTAATACAACCACAGACTTGGGCTTGAGAGGTCAGAGAGTGAGATAAGAGAGACATGTATGTCTATGTGTCCATTATATTGTACATCAATTAATACAACCACAGAGATTGGGCCTGAGAGGTCAGAGAGGGAGATAAGACAGAGACATGTATGTCTATGTGTCCATTATATTGTACACCAATTAATACAACCACAGACCTCGGGCCTGAGAGGTCAGAGAGGGAGATAAGAGACAGGCATGTATGTCTATGTGTCCATTATATTGTATATCAATTAATACAACCACAGACTTGGGCCTGAGAGGTCAGAGAGGGAGATAAGAGAGAACTGTATGTCTATGTGTCCATTATATTGTACACCAATTAATACAACCACAGACCTCGGGCCTGAGAGGTCAGAGAGGGAGATAAGAGAGACATGTATGTCTATGTGTCCATTATATTGTACATCAATTAATACAATCACAGACATCGGGCCTGAGAGGTCAGAGAGGGAGATAAGAGAGAGAGACATGTATGTCTATGTGTCCATTATATTGTACATTAATTAATACAACCCCAGACATTATGCCTGAGAGCTCAGAGAGATAAGAGAGAGACATGTATGTCTATGTTCCCATTATATTGTACATCAATTAATACAACCACAGACATCGGGCCTGAGAGGTCAGAGAGGGAGATAAGAGAGACCTGTATGTCTATGTGTCCATTATATTGTACATAAATTAATACAACCAGAGACTTCATGCCTGAGAGGTCAGAGAGGGAGATAGGAGAGAGACATGTATGTCTATGTGTCCATTATATTGTACATAAATTAATACAACCAGAGACTTCCTGCCTGAGAGGTCAGAGAGGGAGATAAAAGAGACATGTATGTCTATGTGTCCATTATATTGTACATCAATTAATACAACCACAGACCTCGGGCCTGAGAGGTCAGAGAGGGAGATAAGCGACAGACATGTATGTCTATGTGTCCATTATATTGTACATCAATTAATACAACCACAGACCTCGTGCCTGAGAGGTCAGAGAGGGAGATAAGAGAGACATGTATGTCTATGTGTCCATAATATTGTACATCAATTAATACAACCACAGACATCGGGCATGAGAGGTCAGAGAGTGAGATAAGCGGCAGACATGTATGTCTATGTGTCCATTATATTGTACATCAATTAATACAACCACAGACCTCGCGCCTGAGAGGTCAGAGAGGGAGATAAGAGAGACATGTATGTCTATGTGTCCATAATATTGTACATCAATTAATACAACCACAGACATCGGGCATGAGAGGTCAGAGAGTGAGATAAGAGAGACATGTATGTCTATGTGTCTATTATATTGTACATCAATTAATACAACCACAGACCTCGCGCCTGAGAGGTCAGAGAGGGAGATAAGAGAGACATGTATGTCTATGTGTCCATAATATTGTACATCAATTAATACAACCACAGACATCGGGCATGAGAGGTCAGAGAGTGAGATAAGAGAGACATGTATGTCTATGTGTCTATTATATTGTACATCAATTAATACAACCACAGACCTCGCGCCTAAGAGGTCAGAGAGGGTGATAAGAGAGACATGTATGTCTATGTGTCCATTATATTGTACATCAATTAATACAACCACAGACCACGCGCCTGAGAGGTCAGAGAGGGAGATAAGAGAGACATGTATGTCTATGTGCCCATTATATTGTACATCAATTAATACAACCACAGACATCAGGCCTGAGAGGTCAGAGAGGGAGATAAGAGAGAGACATGTATGTCTTAGTGTCCATTATATTGTACATCAATTAATACAACCACAGACCTCGCGCCTGAGAGGTCAGAGAGAGAGATAAGAGAGACATGTATGTCTATGTGCCCATTATATTGTACATCAATTCATATAACTACTGACCTCGCACCTGAGAGGTCAGAGAGGTAGATAAGAGAGACATGTATGTCTATGTGTCCATTATATTGTACATCAATTAATACAAACACAGACATCGGGCCTGAGAGGTCGGGGAGGGAGAGAAGAGAGAACTGTATGTCTATGTGTCCATTTTTTTGTACATCAATTAATACAACCACAGACCTCGGGCCTGAGAGATCATAGAGGGGGAGATAAGAGAGACATGTATGTCTATGTGTCCATTATATTGTACATCAATTAATACAACCACAGACATCAGGCCTGAGTTGTCAGAGATGGAGATAAGAGAGAGACATGTATGTCTATGTGTCCATTATATTGTACATTAATTAATTCAACCCAAGACATCGGGTCTGAGTGGTCAGAGAGGGAGATAAGAGCGACATGTATGTCTATGTGTCCATTATATTGTACACCAATTAATTCAACCAAAGACATCGGGCCTGAGAGGTCAGAGAGGGAAATAAGAGAGAGACATGTATGTCTATGTGTCCATTATATTGTACACCAATTAATTCAACCAAAGACATTGGGCCTGAGAGGTCAGAGAGAGAGATAAGAGAGAGACATGTATGTCTATGTGTCCATTATATTGTATATCAATTAATACAACCACAGACTTGGGCCTGAGAGGTCAGAGAGGGAGATAAGAGAGAACTGTATGTCTATATGTCAATTATATTGTACATCAATTAATTCAACCACAGACATTGGGCCTGAGAGGTCAGAGAGGGAGATAAGAGAGACATGTATGTCTATGTGTCCATTATATTGTACATCAATTAATACAACCACAGACCTCGTGCCTGAGAGGTCAGAGAGGGAGATAAGAGAGACATGTATTTCTATGTGCCCATTATATTGTACATCAATTAATACAACCACAGACATCGGGCCTGAGAGGTCAGAGAGGGAGATAAGAGAGACATGTATGTCTATGTGTCCATTATATTGTACATCAATTAATACAACCACAGACATCTGGCCTGAGTTGTCCGAGAGGGAAATAAAAGAGAGACATGTATGTCTATGTGTCCATTATATTGTACATCAATTAATACAACCACAGACATCGGGCCTGAGAGGTCAGAGAGGGAGATAAGAGAGACATGTATGTCTATGTGTCCATTATATTGTACATCAATTAATACAACCACAGACATCGGGCCTGAGAGGTCAGAGAGGGAGATAAGAGAGACATGTATGTCTATGTGTCCATTATATTGTACATCAATTAATTCAACCACAGACATCGGTCCTGAGAGGTCAGAGAGGGAGATAAGAGAGACATGTATGTCTATGTGTCCATTATATTGTACATCAATTAATTCAACCACAGACATCGGGCCTGAGAGGTCAGAGAGGGAGATAAGAGAGACATGTATGTCTATGTGTCCATTATATTGTACATCAATTAATACAAATCAGACATAGGGCCTGAGAGGTCAGTGTGGGAGATAAGAGAGACATGTATGTCTATTTGTCCATTATATTGTACATCAATTAATACAACCACAGACCTCGTGCCTGAGAGGTCAGAGAGGGAGATAAGAGAGACATGTATGTCTAAGTGTCCATTATATTGTACATCAATTAATACAACCACAGACCTCGTGCCTGAGAGGTCAGAGAGGAAGATAAGAGAGACATGTATGTCTATGTGCCCATTATATTGTACATCAATTAATACAACCACAGACATCGGGCATGAGAGGTCAGAGAGTGAGATAAGCGACAGACATGTATGTCTATGTGTCCATTATATTGTACATCAATTAATACAACCACAGACCTCGCGCCTGAGAGGTCAGAGAGGGAGATAAGAGAGACATGTATGTCTATGTGTCCATTATATTGTACATCAATTAATACAACCACAGACATCGGGCATGAGAGGTCAGAGAGTGAGATAAGAGAGACATGTATGTCTATGTGTCTATTATATTGTACATCAATTAATACAACCACAGACCTCGCGCCTGAGAGGTCAGAGAGGGAGATAAGAGAGACATGTATGTCTATGTGTCCATAATATTGTACATCAATTAATACAACCACAGACATCGGGCATGAGAGGTCAGAGAGTGAGATAAGAGAGACATGTATGTCTATGTGTCTATTATATTGTACATCAATTAATACAACCACAGACCTCGCGCCTGAGAGGTCAGAGAGGGTGATAAGAGAGACATGTATGTCTATGTGTCCATTATATTGTACATCAATTAATACAACCACAGACCACGCGCCTGAGAGGTCAGAGAGGGAGATAAGAGAGACATGTATGTCTATGTGCCCATTATATTGTACATCAATTAATACAACCACAGACATCAGGCCTGAGAGGTCAGAGAGGGAGATAAGAGAGAGACATGTATGTCTTAGTGTCCATTATATTGTACATCAATTAATACAACCACAGACCTCGCGCCTGAGAGGTCAGAGAGAGAGATAAGAGAGACATGTATGTCTATGTGCCCATTATATTGTACATCAATTCATATAACTACTGACCTCGCACCTGAGAGGTCAGAGAGGTAGATAAGAGAGACATGTATGTCTATGTGTCCATTATATTGTACATCAATTAATACAAACACAGACATCGGGCCTGAGAGGTCGGGGAGGGAGAGAAGAGAGAACTGTATGTCTATGTGTCCATTTTTTTGTACATCAATTAATACAACCACAGACCTCGGGCCTGAGAGATCATAGAGGGGGAGATAAGAGAGACATGTATGTCTATGTGTCCATTATATTGTACATCAATTAATACAACCACAGACATCAGGCCTGAGTTGTCAGAGATGGAGATAAGAGAGAGACATGTATGTCTATGTGTCCATTATATTGTACATTAATTAATTCAACCCAAGACATCGGGTCTGAGTGGTCAGAGAGGGAGATAAGAGCGACATGTATGTCTATGTGTCCATTATATTGTACACCAATTAATTCAACCAAAGACATCGGGGCCTGAGAGGTCAGAGAGGGAGATTAGAGAGAGACATGTATGTCTATGTGTCCATTATATTGTACACCAATTAATTCAACCAAAGACATTGGGCCTGAGAGGTCAGAGAGAGAGATAAGAGAGAGACATGTATGTCTATGTGTCCATTATATTGTATATCAATTAATACAACCACAGACTTGGGCCTGAGAGGTCAGAGAGGGAGATAAGAGAGAACTGTATGTCTATATGTCAATTATATTGTACATCAATTAATTCAACCACAGACATTGGGCCTGAGAGGTCAGAGAGGGAGATAAGAGAGACATGTATGTCTATGTGTCCATTATATTGTACATCAATTAATACAACCACAGACCTCGTGCCTGAGAGGTCAGAGAGGGAGATAAGAGAGACATGTATGTCTATGTGCCCATTATATTGTACATCAATTAATACAACCACAGACATCGGGCCTGAGAGGTCAGAGAGGGAGATAAGAGAGACATGTATGTCTATGTGTCCATTATATTGTACATCAATTAATACAACCACAGACATCTGGCCTGAGTTGTCAGAGAGGGAAATAAAAGAGAGACATGTATGTCTATGTGTCCATTATATTGTACATCAATTAATACAACCACAGACATCGGGCCTGAGAGGTCAGAGAGGGAGATAAGAGAGACATGTATGTCTATGTGTCCATTATATTGTACATCAATTAATACAACCACAGACATCGGGCCTGAGAGGTCAGAGAGGGAGATAAGAGAGACATGTATGTCTATGTGCCCATTATATTGTACATCAATTAATTCAACCACAGACATCGGTCCTGAGAGGTCAGAGAGGGAGATAAGAGAGACATGTATGTCTATGTGTCCATTATATTGTACATCAATTAATTCAACCACAGACATCGGTCCTGAGAGGTCAGAGAGGGAGATAAGAGAGACATGTATGTCTATGTGTCCATTATATTGTACATCAATTAATACAAATCAGACATAGGGCCTGAGAGGTCAGTGTGGGAGATAAGAGAGACATGTATGTCTATTTGTCCATTATATTGTACATCAATTAATACAACCACAGACCTCGTGCCTGAGAGGTCAGAGAGGGAGATAAGAGAGACATGTATGTCTAAGTGTCCATTATATTGTACATCAATTAATACAACCACAGACCTCGTGCCTGAGAGGTCAGAGAGGAAGATAAGAGAGACATGTATGTCTATGTGCCCATTATATTGTACATCAATTAATACAACCACAGACATCGGGCATGAGAGGTCAGAGAGTGAGATAAGCGACAGACATGTATGTCTATGTGTCCATTATATTGTACATCAATTAATACAACCACAGACCTCGCGCCTGAGAGGTCAGAGAGGGAGATAAGAGAGACATGTATGTCTATGTGTCCATAATATTGTACATCAATTAATACAACCACAGACATCGGGCATGAGAGGTCAGAGAGTGAGATAAGAGAGACATGTATGTCTATGTGTCTATTATATTGTACATCAATTAATACAACCACAGACATCGGGCCTGAGAGGTCAGAGAGGGAGATAAGAGAGACATGTATGTCTATGTGTCCATTATATTGTACATCAATTAATACAACCACAGACATCTGGCCTGAGTTGTCCGAGAGGGAAATAAAAGAGAGACATGTATGTCTATGTGTCCATTATATTGTACATCAATTAATACAACCACAGACATCGGGCCTGAGAGGTCAGAGAGGGAGATAAGAGAGACATGTATGTCTATGTGTCCATTATATTGTACATCAATTAATACAACCACAGACATCGGGCCTGAGAGGTCAGAGAGTGAGATAAGAGAGACATGTATGTCTATGTGCCCATTATATTGTACATCAATTAATTCAACCACAGACATCGGTCCTGAGAGGTCAGAGAGGGAGATAAGAGAGACATGTATGTCTATGTGTCCATTATATTGTACATCAATTAATTCAACCACAGACATCGGTCCTGAGAGGTCAGAGAGGGAGATAAGAGAGACATGTATGTCTATGTGTCCATTATATTGTACATCAATTAATACAAATCAGACATAGGGCCTGAGAGGTCAGTGTGGGAGATAAGAGAGACATGTATGTCTAAGTGTCCATTATATTGTACATCAATTAATACAACCACAGACCTCGTGCCTGAGAGGTCAGAGAGGAAGATAAGAGAGACATGTATGTCTATGTGTCCATTATATTGTACATCAATTAATACAACCACAGACCTCGTGCCTGAGAGGTCAGAGAGGGAGATAAGAGAGACATGTATGTCTAAGTGTCCATTATATTGTACATCAATTAATACAACCACAGACCTCGTGCCTGAGAGGTCAGAGAGGAAGATAAGAGAGACATGTATGTCTATGTGCCCATTATATTGTACATCAATTAATACAACCACAGACATCGGGCATGAGAGGTCAGAGAGTGAGATAAGCGACAGACATGTATGTCTATGTGTCCATTATATTGTACATCAATTAATACAACCACAGACCTCGCGCCTGAGAGGTCAGAGAGGGAGATAAGAGAGACATGTATGTCTATGTGTCCATAATATTGTACATCAATTAATACAACCACAGACATCGGGCATGAGAGGTCAGAGAGTGAGATAAGAGAGACATGTATGTCTATGTGTCTATTATATTGTACATCAATTAATACAACCACAGACCTCGCGCCTGAGAGGTCAGAGAGGGAGATAAGAGAGACATGTATGTCTATGTGCCCATTATATTGTACATCAATTAATACAACCACAGACATCAGGCCTGAGAGGTCAGAGAGGGAGATAAGAGAGAGACATGTATGTCTTAGTGTCCATTATATTGTACATCAATTAATACAACCACAGACCTCGCGCCTGAGAGGTCAGAGAGGGAGATAAGAGAGACATGTATGTCTATGTGCCCATTATATTGTACATCAATTAATACAACCACAGACATCAGGCCTGAGTTGTCAGAGATGGAGATAAGAGAGAGACATGTATGTCTATGTGTCCATTATATTGTACATTAATTAATTCAACCCAAGACATCGGGTCTGAGTGGTCAGAGAGGGAGATAAGAGCGACATGTATGTCTATGTGTCCATTATATTGTACACCAATTAATTCAACCAAAGACATCGGGCCTGAGAGGTCAGAGAGGGAAATAAGAGAGAGACATGTATGTCTATGTGTCCATTATATTGTACACCAATTAATTCAACCAAAGACATCGGGCCTGAGAGGTCAGAGAGGGAGATAAGAGAGAGACATGTATGTCTATGTGTCCATTATATTGTATATCAATTAATACAACCACAGACTTGGGCCTGAGAGGTCAGAGAGGGAGATAAGAGAGAATTGTATGTCTATGTGTCAATTATATTGTACATCAATTAATTCAACCACAGACATTGGGCCTGAGAGGTCAGAGAGGGAGATAAGAGAGACATGTATGTCTATGTGTCCATTATATTGTACATCAATTAATACAACCACAGACCTCGTGCCGGAGAGGTCAGAGAGGGAGATAAGAGAGACATGTATGTCTATGTGTCCATTATATTGTACATCAATTAATACAACCACAGACATCTGGCCTGAGTTGTCCGAGAGGGAAATAAAAGAGAGACATGTATGTCTATGTGTCCATTATATTGTACATCAATTAATACAACCACAGACATCGGGCCTGAGAGGTCAGAGAGGGAGATAAGAGAGACATGTATGTCTATGTGTCCATTATATTGTACATCAATTAATACAACCACAGACATCGGGCCTGAGAGGTCAGAGAGTGAGATAAGAGAGACATGTATGTCTATGTGCCCATTATATTGTACATCAATTAATTCAACCACAGACATCGGTCCTGAGAGGTCAGAGAGGGAGATAAGAGAGACATGTATGTCTATGTGTCCATTATATTGTACATCAATTAATTCAACCACAGACATCGGTCCTGAGAGGTCAGAGAGGGAGATAAGAGAGACATGTATGTCTATGTGCCCATTATATTGTACATCAATTAATACAAATCAGACATAGGGCCTGAGAGGTCAGTGTGGGAGATAAGAGAGACATGTATGTCTATTTGTCCATTATATTGTACATCAATTAATAGAACCACAGACCTCATGCCTGAGAGGTCAGAGAGGAAGATAAGAGAGACATGTATGTCTATGTGCCCATTATATTGTACATCAATTAATACAACCACAGACATCGGGCCTGAGAGGTCAGAGAGAGAGATAAGAGAGATATGTATGTCTATGTGTCTATTATATTGTACATCAATTAATACAACCACAGACATCGGGCCTGAGAGGTCAGAGAGGAAGATAAGAGAGACATGTATGTCTATGTGCCCATTATATTGTACATCAATTAATACAACCACAGACATCGGGCCTGAGAGGTCAGAGAGTGAAATAAGAGAGACATGTATGTCTATGTGTCCATTATATTGTACATCAATTAATACAACCACAGACATCGGGCCTGAGAGGTCAGAGAGTGACATAAGAGAGACATGTATGTCTATGTGTCCATTATATAGTACATTAATTAATTCAACCCAAGAAATTGTACCTGAGAGGTCAGAGAAATAAGCGAGAGAGACATGTATGTCTATGTGTCCATTATATTGTACATCAATTAATACATCCACAGACCTCGGGCCTGAGAGGTCAGAGAGGGAGATAAGAGAGACATGTATGTCTATGTGCACATTATATTGTACATCAATTATTTCAACCACAGACATCGGGCCTGAGAGGTCAGAGAGGGAGATAAGAGAGACATGTATGTCTATGTGTCCATTATATTGTACATCAATTAATACAACCACAGACATCGGGCCTGAGAGGTCAGAGAGTGAGATAAGAGAGACATGAATGTCTATGTGTCCATTATATAGTACATTAATTAATTCAAAACAAGAAATTGTACCTGAGAGGTCAGAGAAATAAGCGAGAGAGACATGTATGTCTATGTGTCCATTATATTGTACATCAATTAATACATCCACAGACCTCGGGCCTGAGAGGTCAGAGAGGGAGATAAGAAAGACATGTATGTCTATGTGTCCATTATATTGTACATCAATTATTTCAACCACAGACATCGGGCCTGAGAGGTCAGAGAGGGAGATAAGAGACAGACATGTATGTCTATGTGTCCATTATATTGTACATCAATTAATACAACCACAGACATCGGGCCTGAGAGGTCAGAGATGGAGATAAGAGACAGACATGTATGTCTATGTGTACATTATATTGTACATCAATTAATAGAACCACAGACTTGGGCCTGAGAGGTCAGAGAGGGAGATACGAGAGACATGTATGTCTATGTGTCCAATATATTGAACATCAATTAATACAACCACAGACATCGGGCCTGAGAGGTCAGAGAGGGAGATAAGAGAGACATGTATGTCTATGTTCCCATTATATTGTACATCAATTAATACAATCACAGACATCGGGCCAGGGAGGTCAGAGAGGGAGATAAGAGAGACATGTATGTATATGTGTCCATTATATTGTACACCAATTAATTCAACCAAACACATCGGGCCTGAGAGGTCAGAGATGGAGATAAGAGAGACATGTATGTCTATGTGTCCATTATATTGTACATCAATCATTTCAACCCCAGACATTGTGCATGAGAGGTCAGAGAGGGAGATAAGAGAGAGACATGTATGTCTATGTGTCCATTATATTGTACATCAATCATTTCAACCCCAGACATTGTGCCTGAGATGTCAGAGAGGGAGATAAGAGAGAGACATGTATGTCTATGTGTCCATTATATTGTACATCAATTAATTCAACTCCAGACATTGTGCCTGAGAGGTCAGAGAGGGAGATAAGGGAGAGACATGTATGTCTATGTGTCCATTATATTGTAAACCAATAATACAACCACAGACATCGGGCCTGAGGGGTAAGAGAGGGAGATAAGAGAGACATGTATGACTATGTTCCCATTATATTGTACACCAATAATACAACCACAGACATCGGGCCTGAGATGTCAGAGAGGGAGATAAGAGAGATACATGTATGTCTATTTGTCCATTATATTGTACATCAATTAATACAACCACAGACATTGGGCTTGAGATGTCAGAGAGGGAGATAGGAGAGACATGTATGTCTATGTGCCCATTATATTGTACATCAATTAATACAACCACAGACATTGGGCTTGAGATGTCAGAGAGGGAGATAGGAGAGACATGTATGTCTATGTGTCAATTATATTGTACATCAATTAATACAACCACAGACATCGTGCATGAGAGGTCAGAGATGTAGATAAGAGAGACATGTATGTCTATGTGTCCATTATATTGTACATCAATTAATACAACCACAGACATTGGGCTTGAGATGTCAGAGAGGAAGATAAGAGACAGACATGTATGTCTATGTGTCCATTATATTGTACATCAATTAATACAACCACAGACATTGGGCCTGAGAGGTCAGAGAGGGACATAAGAGAGACATGTATGTCTATGTGCCCATTATATTGTACATCAATTAATACAACCACAGACCTCGGGCCTGAGAGGTCAGAGAGGGAGATAAGAGAGACATGTATGTCTATGTGTCTATTATATTGTACCTCAATTAATACAACCACAGACATCAGGCCTGAGAGGTCAGAGATGGAGATAAGAGACAGACATGTATGTCTATGTGTACATTATATTGTACATCAATTAATAGAACCACAGACTTGGGCCTGAGAGGTCAGAGAGGGAGATACGAGAGACATGTATGTATATGTGTCCAATATATTGAACATCAATTAATACAACCACAGACATCGGGCCTGAGAGGTCAGAGAGGGAGATAAGAGAGACATGTATGTCTATGTGTCCATTATATTAAACATCAATTAATACAACCACAGACATCGGGCCTGAGAGGTCAGAGAGGGAGATAAGAGAGACATGTATGTCTATGTTCCCATTATATTGTACATCAATTAATACAATCACAGACATCGGGCCAGGGAGGTCAGAGAGGGAGATAAGAGAGACATGTATGTATATGTGTCCATTATATTGTACACCAATTAATTCAACCAAACACATCGGGCCTGAGAGGTCAGAGATGGAGATAAGAGAGAGACATGTATGTCTATGTGTCCATTATATTGTACATCAATCATTTCAACCCCAGACATTGTGCATGAGAGGTCAGAGAGGGAGATAAGAGAGAGACATGTATGTCTATGTGTCCATTATATTGTACATCAATTAATTCAACTCCAGACATTGTGCCTGAGAGGTCAGAGAGGGAGATAAGGGAGAGACATGTATGTCTATGTGTCCATTATATTGTAAACCAATAATACAACCACAGACATCGGGCCTGAGGGGTAAGAGAGGGAGATAAGAGAGACATGTATGACTATGTTCCCATTATATTGTACACCAATAATACAACCACAGACATCGGGCCTGAGATGTCAGAGAGGGAGATAAGAGAGATACATGTATGTCTATGTGCCCATTATATTGTACATCAATTAATACAACCACAGACATTGGGCTTGAGATGTCAGAGAGGGAGATAGGAGAGACATGTATGTCTATGTGTCCATTATATTGTACATCAATTAATACAACCACAGACATTGGGCTTGAGATGTCAGAGAGGGAGATAAGAGAGACATGTATGTCTATGTGTCTATTATATTGTACATCAATTAATACAACCAAATACATTGGGCCTGAGAGGTCAGAGAGGGAGATAAGAGAGACATGTATGTCTATGTGCCCATTATATTGTACACCAATTAATACAATCACAGACATCGGGCCTGAGATGTCAGAGAGGGAGATAAGAGAGAGACATGTATGTCTATGTGTCCATTATATTGTACATCAATTAATACAACCACAGACATTGGGCTTGAGAGGTCAGAGAGGGAGATAAGAGAGACATGTATGTCTATGTGTCCATTATATTGTACATCAATTAATACAACCAGAGACATCGGGCATTAGAGGTCAGAGAGGGAGATAAGAGAGACATGTATGTCTATGTGTCCATTATATTGTACATCAATTAATACAACCACAGACATCGGGCCTGAGAGGTCAGAGAGGGAGATAAGAGAGAACTGTATGTCTATGTGTCCATTATATTGTACATCAATTAATACAACCACAGACATCGGGCCTGAGAGGTCAGAGAGGTAGATAAGAGAGACATGTATGTCTATGTGTCCATTATATTGTACACCAATTAATTAAACCAAACACATCAGGCCTGAGTTGTCAGAGATGGAGATAAGAGAGAGACATGTATGTCTATGTGTCCATTATATTGTACATTAATTAATTCAACCCAAGACATCGGGTCTGAGTGGTCAGAGAGGGAGATAAGAGCGAAATGTATGTCTATGTGTCCATTATATTGTACATCAATTAATACAACCACAGACATCGGGCCTGAGAGGTCAGAGAGGGAAATAAGAGAGACATGTATGTCTATGTGTCCATTATATTGTACATCAATTAATACAACCACAGACATCAGGCCTGAGTTGTCAGAGATGGAGATAAGAGAGAGACATGTATGTCTATGTGTCCATTATATTGTACATCAATTAATACAACCACAGACATCAGGCCTGAGTTGTCAGAGAGGGAGATAAGAGAGAGACATGTATGTATATGTGTCTATTATATTGTACATCAATTAATTCAACCCAAGACATCGGGTCTGAGTGGTCAGAGAGGGAGATAAGAGCGAAATGTATGTCTATGTGTCCATTATATTGTACACCAATTAATTCAACCAAAGACATCGGGCCTGAGAGGTCAGAGAGGGAAATAAGAGAGACATGTATGTCTATGTGTCTATTATATTGTACATCAATTAATACAACCACAGATCTCGTGCCTGAGAGGTCAGAGAGGGAGATAAGAGAGACATGTATGTCTATGTGTCCATTATATTGTACATCAATTAATACAAATCAGACATAGGGCCTGAGAGGTCAGAGAGGGAGATAAGAGAGACATGTATGTCTATGTGTCTATTATATTGTACATCAATTAATACAACCACAGACCTCGTGCCTGAGAGGTCAGAGAGGGACATAAGAGAGACATGTATGTCTATGTGTCCATTATATTGTACATCAATTAATACAACCACAGACCTCGTGCCTGAGAGGTCAGAGAGGGAGATAAGAGAGACATGTATGTCTATGTGCAAATTATATTGTACATCAATTAATACAACCACAGACATCGGGCCTGAGAGGTCAGAGAGGGAGATAAGAGAGACATGTATGTCTATGTGTCCATTAAATTGTACTTCAATTAATACAACCACAGACCTTGGGCCTGAGAGGTCAGAGAGGGAGATAAGAGAGACATGTATGTCTATGTGTCCATTATATTCTACATAAATTAATACAACCACAGACATCGGGCCTGAGAGGTCAGAGAGGGAGATAAGAGAGACATGTATGTCTATGTGCCCATTATATTGTACATCAATTAATACAACCACAGACATCGGGCCTGAGAGGTCAGAGAGGGAGATAAGAGAGACATGTATGTCTATGTGCCCATTATATTGTATATCAATTAATACAACCACAGACATCGTGCTTGAGTTGTCAGAGAGGGAAATAAGAGATAGACATGTATGTCTATGTGTCCATTATATTGTACATCAATTAATACAACCACAGACATCGGGCCTGAGAGGTCAGTGTGGGAGATAAGAGAGAGACATGTATGTCTATGTGTCCATTATATTGTACATCAATTAATACAAACACAGACCTCGTGCCTGAGAGGTCAGAGAGGGAGATAAGAGAGACATGTATGTCTATGTGCCCATTATATTGTACATCAATTAATACAACCACAGACCTCGGCCCTGAGAGGTCAGAGAGGGAGATAAGAGAGACATGTATGTCTATGTGTCCATTATATTGTACATCAATTAATACAACCACAGACCTTGTGCCTGAGAGGTCAGAGAGAGAGATAAGAGAGACATGTATGTCTATGTGCACATTATATTGTACATCAATTAATACAACCACAGACATCGGGCCTGAGAGGTCAGAGAGGGAGATAAGAGACAGACATGTATGTCTATGTGCAAATTATATTGTACATCAATTAATACAACCACAGACATCGTGCCTGAGAGGTCAGAGAGGGAGATAAGAGAGACATGTATGTCTATGTGCCCATTATATTGTACATCAATTAATACAACCACAGACCTCGGCCCTGAGAGGTCAGAGAGGGAGATAAGAGAGACATGTATGTCTATGTGTCCATTATATTGTACATCAATTAATACAACCACAGACCTCGGGCCTGAGAGGTCAGAGAGGGAGATAAGAGAGACATGTATGTCTATGTGTCCATTATATTGTACATCAATTAATACAACCACAGACATCGGGCCTGAGAGGTCAGTGTGGGAGATAAGAGAGACATGTATGTCTATGTGTCCATTATATTGTACATCAATTAATACAACCACAGACCTCGTGCCGGAGAGGTCAGAGAGGGAGATAAGAGAGACATGTATGTCTATGTGTCCATTATATTGTACATCAATTAATACAACCACAGACCTCGTGCCTGAGAGGTCAGAGAGAGAGATAAGAGAGACATGTATGTCTATGTGTCCATTATATTGTACATCAATTAATACAACCACAGACATCGGGCGTGAGAGATCAGAGAGGAAGATAAGAGAGACATGTATGTCTATGTGCCCATTATATTGTACATCAATTAATACAACCACAGACATCGGGCCTGAGAGGTCAGAGAGGGAGATAAGAGACAGACATGTATGTCTATGTGCAAATTATATTGTACATCAATTAATACAACCACAGACATCGGGCCTGAGAGGTCAGAGAGGGAGATAAGAGAGACATGTATGTCTATGTGTCCATTATATTGTACATCAATTAATACAACCACAGACCTTGGGCCTGAGAGGTCAGAGAGGGAGATAAGAGAGACATGTATGTCTATGTGTCCATTATATTGTACATCAATTAATACAACCACAGACATCGGGCCTGAGAGGTCAGAGAGGGAGATAAGAGAGACATGTATGTCTATGTGCCCATTATATTGTATATCAATTAATACAACCACAGACATCTGGCCTGAGAGGTCAGAGAGGGAGATAAGAGAGACATGTATGTCTATGTGTCTATTATATTGTACATCAATTAATACAACCACAGACCTCTGGCCTGAGAGGTCAGAGAGGGAGATAAGAGAGACATGTATGTCTATGTGTCCATTATATTGTACATCAATTAATACAACCACAGACATCGGGCTTGAGAGATCAGAGAGGAAGATAAGAGAGACATGTATGTCTATGTGCCCATTATATTGTACATCAATTAATACAACCACAGACTTGGGCCTGAGAGGTCAGAGAGGGAGATAAGAGACAGACATGTATGTCTATGTGTCCATTATATTGTACATCAATTAATACAACCACAGACATCGGGCCTGAGAGGTCAGAGAGGGAGATAAGAGAGACATGTATGTCTATGTGTCCATTATATTGTACATCAATTAATACAACCACAGATATCAGGCCTGAGAGGTCAGAGAGGGAGATGAGAGAGACATGTATGTCTATGTGTCCATTATATTGTACATCAATTAATGCAACCACAGACATCGGGCTTGAGAGGTCAGAGAGGGAGATAAGAGAGACATGTATGTATATGTGTCCATTATATTGTACATCAATTAATACAACCACAGACATCGGGCCCGAGAGGTCAGAGAGTGAGATAAGAGAGACATGTATGTCTATGTGTCCATTATATTGTACATCAATTAATACAACCACAGACCTCGGGCCTGAGAGGTCAGAGAGGGAGATGAGAGAGACATGTATGTCTATGTGTCCATTATATTGTACATCAATTAATACAACCACAGACATCGGGCTTGAGAGGTCAGAGAGGGAGATGAGAGAGACATGTATGTCTATGTGTCCATTATATTGTACATCAATTAATACAACCACAGACATCGGGCTTGAGAGGTCAGAGAGGGAGATAAGAGAGACATGTATGTATATGTGTCCATTATATTGTACATCAATTAATACAACCACAGACATCGGGCCCGAGAGGTCAGAGAGGGAGATAAGAGAGACATGTATTTCTATGTGTCCATTATATTGTACATCAATTAATACAACCACAGACATCGGGCTTGAGAGGTCAGAGAGGGAGATAAGAGAGAGACATGTATGTCTATGTGTCCATTATATTGAACATCAATTAATACAACCACAGACCTCGGGCCCGAGAGGTCAGAGAGTGAGATAAGAGAGAGACATGTATGTCTATGTGTCCATTATATTGTACATCAATTAATACAACCAGAGACATCGGGCATTAGAGGTCAGAGAGGGAGATAAGAGAGACATGTATGTCTATGTGTCCATTATATTCTACATAAATTAATACAACCAGAGACTTCATGCCTGAGAGGTCCGAGAGGGAGATAAGAGACAGACATGTATGTCTATGTTCCCATTATATTGTACATCAATTAATACAATCACAGACATCGGGCCTGAGAGGTCAGAGAGTGAGATAAGAGAGAGACATGTATGTCTATGTGTCCATTATATTGTACATCAATTAATACAACCACAGACCTCGGGCCTGAGATGTCAGAGAGGGAGATAAGAGAGACATGTATTTCTATGTGTCCATTATATTCTACATAAATTAATACAACCAGAGACTTCATGCCTGAGAGGTCCGAGAGGGAGATAAGAGACAGACATGTATGTCTAAGTGTCCATTATATTGTATATCAATTAATACAACCACAGACATCGGGCCTGAGAGGTCAGAGAGGGAGATAAGAGACAGACATGTATGTCTAAGTGTCCATTATATTGTACATCAATTAATACAACCAGAGACATCGGACCTGAGAGGTCAGAGAGGGAAATAAGAGAGACATGTATGTCTATGTGTCCATTATATTGTACATCAATTAATAGAACCACAGACATCGGGCCTGAGAGGTCAGAGAGGGACATAAGAGAGAGGTATATTTTAATGATGGAGATGTATGAGACAATACCAGGGTCAACAACCTAAGGTGGATTATTATATCTCATCATAATTATTTTAGATATTAGATTAAAGAAAACTATTACCGTATATACTCGAGTATAAGCCGAGTTTTTAAGCTAAAAAGGCCCCCTTTGCTTATACTCGAGTCACTTTCCCCCCAGTGTCTCTTTAACCCCCCCCCCGTTTCTCTCTACCCCCCCCCCTTCGTGTCTCTCTCCCCCCGTGTCTCTCTACCCCCCTGTGTCTCTTTCCCTCCCCCCTCCTCATCCTCCACCCCCCCTCCTCATCCTCAACCCCCCCCCTCCTTCCATTCTACCCCTCTAAATACCCCCCTCCTCTCCCTTTCCCCTCACTTACCTGCATCTGAAGCTCCTGCTCCGGCCTCCGCTCCATCCGGCGTCTTGTCGTGACGTCTCATGCGCGCCACGTCAATAGCATATGCCGGGTGCCGGGGTTGAGGTTGAGGAGGGGGTTGAGGATGGGAGGGTTGAGGTTGAGGAGGGGGGTTGAGGAGGGAGGTTGAGTATGAGGAGGGAGGTTGAGGAGGGAGCTTGAGAATGAGGAGGGAGGTTGAATAGAGGGGTTGAGGTTGAGGAGGGGGTTGAGGATGGGGGGTTGAGGATGAGGATGGGGGGGTTGAGGAGGGAGGTTGAGGATGAGGAGGGAGGTTGAGGAGTTGGGTTGAGGAGGGAGGTTGAGAATGAGGAGGGGGGAAGAGACACAGGGAAGGGAGAGGGGAGAAGAGACACAGGGAAGGGAGAGGGGAGAAGAGACACGTGTGTTTCTGAATTATAAGGCAACTAGCGACTTGCCTGTCAAAACCGACAGCAATAAAAATGTTAAACTGGCAATGCTGTTTGCCACACAATGCCAGGCCCTCTAACTTGCGGGCCTCACTCATCGGCTTCGGCAAGCCTCTCCTCCATCATTGCAGGCCTTCTCCAACCTTCGTTCATCGCAAGCCATGTGAGGTAGAGAGGGGGAGAGGCTTGCAATGAGCACCTTTGGTGGTCATTGCAAAACCTGAAATGAGCTCCTTCGGCGCTCATTGCAAACCTCTCTCCCCTCTACTTTAATTCCTCATCTCCAATAGGTGGCGTTAGAAGAATGGGGCTTCTTGGTATTATACAGCTTTATATCCAATAGATGGCGCTACAAAAACTATCTCCACTATTGTCATTTACCCTTACATCCAACAGATGGCGCTGTAAGAATGCAACTATATTTTCACATCCAATAGATGGTGCACTAATAAGTTATTGTTATGACTCCTTAGCGCCAATAGATGGCGGTGTAACAATTCAGTAATGTATTATTACTATTATGATTTTGTTATTATTTTATTTATTATTAAATCAATCCAGTGTATCCAATGTGGTCTTTATCCCACCTCCTTATTAACATTAGGGAGAGTATTATCCCACCTCCTTATTAACATTAGGGAGAGTCCAGCGTGCTCATTGCAGCCTCAAGTAGTTGTCAGAACTGCGAGTTTGCAGCCTAACTCCCTGTGGTGCTCATCGCGAGTAGTGGGAGTTTGCCTGCTCATCGCAGTGTAATTTAACATTGCTGTGACGGACAGATTTGCATATTTGACAACCATTATAGTTGATCCCAGACTTGTTGGGGTGGTTGGCAGGAGCATATACATTGATTAGTGTGATGGGGTTGGATCCCGGATGTCCATTCATAATTATAATGTAACCTTATCTGAGTGTTGTGAAGAAGAGGTGAAAGAGCAGTTATTACTAATCAAGATGGAGGCACCATTGTGTTTCATGTGAGAGTGATAAACCTTAGTGATAGAGCCACACGTCATGCTTGGTTTTTAAGTTTCGATAAAGTGGGTTTTAGCTTTTAGTCGTTTGACGTCTCTTAAAACAAGTGTTTTTGTGGTGTAATGAGACCCTGTGTATTTTGTGATATCATTTTAAATGAAAATTTGGTCTTGGCATGTGTTGATATCAGAATATATTGGGTTATTTATGTTTTTATTGACCAAAAGGAAAGTGAATGGGGAGGATAAACAAGTGAGCACTGGGGTAAGGAAACTGGACGTAGTTGTTAAGGTCCAGTAAAATGTTCAGGAGTAAGAGTTGGGAGAGAGATAGGGAGCTATAGGACGGCACTCAGAGACGTAAGTTACCTTTTTTAAATATACCTCCAAAACATGTTTGTTATGAAAGGTGGAGGTAAGTAATGTCTTTATGTGTCTTTAATAATGTTTACTTGTCTGGCAGGAAGTGGTTAATGTTGCTGTAATGTGATCCTCATTACACCATAGACAAGCTCTGACTGAGCAGCAGCGCATAGCGCAGACCTGGAATGTAACAGCAGTGACAGTCACATGTGCTAGTTGCTATGACAACCACTCCTTACATGGCCCCTCCCTGTGTCTTTAATAATGTTAACTTGTCTGGCAGGAAGGGGTTAATGTTGCTCAGGTGTCTGTGGTCAGAATGGGGTTAATCACAGCTGGCTCAGTCTCTGATAGTGAAGGGGTTAATCACTGCTCTACAATACTCTGGGTATGTGCCGAGTCTGTGACGTGGAAATAATACAAATATCATTTTTCTTATATATAATAATATACATTTATCACTCTTTCCAGTTAGTATGATATTTGGCTGGCATGTAAGCTGTAAACCAGTATTTCCCATTTTGTAAGAAATAAGCTAGGAAATAGTTAAATCTGCAGGACATAGCAATTTTAGTCATGACAATATATGTTTTTCAGCTACAAATCCAAGGTCATCATTTTCCCTTTGCGCAGACCGTAGGAATGTCTAGCGTGGCGTCCCATAACATGTCTGACCAGTACTGATCACGTGTCATAGATTATTGGATGTCATATATAAATACAATGTTACTGTTATGCCATGTTTCTACTGATTTTGGGTAAACGTGTATAAAAGCTGTTATTTACCTTTCCTGTTCAGTTCAGCCATTTTGGGTGTTTTGCTACTGATCCACATTTTCAGCCTTATTAAATTGCCATTCAGTAAATTGAATAGGGCTCTATATAATCACAGAGCATATTTTTTTCCACAGAAGTTTTTAGTCAATGATCTTCTATCCAAAATCAAGGTCTACACAAACTAACAACTTCTGTAAAAAAATATGCTCTGTGATTATATAGAGCCCTATTCAATCTACTGAATCGCAATTTAATAAGGCTGTTTGTGTCTAAATAGACTTTAATAATGAGATAATTACCAGAGGACTCTGTACTCATGACTTGGAGTATGTGTGTGACCCAGCCTCTGTGTCACATGTCTCAGTACAGATCATGTGATCACCTTCATCTAACACTAATTATAGTAATGACATTAATCACAAGCTACACAGATATCAGACTGAGCTGTGCCCTGACAGACATGGAACCAAGCACCCAATTGGCTAAACACAGATAATAGGTGTATCTCACAGCGAACCAGAATGCAGCTTGTCCTCAGGGCGGGATAATACTCACTGATGTTTTATTCTGTGTGTTCTGAACTGGTAAAGAAAGCAAAGGGCGGGAATAGAAACTAACAGATCTGATTGGATAAGTGCGAGGAATGAAAGTGTCTATGGCCAATCAGTGCACTCTGCAGAAAGGGCGGGAAAAGGTGACAGTTTTACCTCATATAATAGAAATTACCACAAGGACCAAATGATATAAACACAAAACACATTGGTTTCAGAACCAAGTGACGTGTTTCTGAGGTGTCAGTCTGTAACACAAACATGCTCTTTGACTAGAGACATATTCCATGTATTCCTTGTGTAGATGTTTTATTCCCTGCAGTCTGAGGGGTCCTGACATTATGTATTATTTATATATTAATGCTGCATTTAATGTCTGTTCTATTATATTTATAGTTATATTGTATTAGTCACTGTGTCATTTATCATGTGTATTATAATTTCATAAACAAATAGATGAAAGTGGTGTATGTATAGTAAGCTCTTAACTGGTGTTTCATTTTGCTTCAATAGCAGCAGACATTTTTCTTTGTTCCACACTAGATTTGACACCTTGTAGGAATAGGACGATCTCTATTCAGTTCTGTTACATCCACTTAATAATAGACCATAAAAAGTAACATTAAAAAATAAACTTTATTTTCGAAGTGCAAATGGGAGTATTTAGAGGGAGCTTGTACTTTATTGTCCATTCAGGACCTGATGGGATGTATCACAGTATTCAGGACAATTTAATAATGTCACAAAATATGGAACTTGTGTTATATTAAAGTGACAGGAGCTCATCAGTACATCTCTATATCATCAGACAGAGCGATCATTTATATTTATTTATAAGAACTTTTATATAACTACATTTCCTAATCACACTGCAAATGACAACAAGATTCTAATTGTTACAAGCACAATATGTCAGATTGTTCCTTTGGAATCTTTAAACATTTTAATCTCAAAAATATATATTTTTTTAATTATTGTTATAGTAAAAGACAAATAAAGACATTTAGGTGGAGTTTGTAATTTATGGTCTATTCAGAACCTGAAGATTGTATTTTTTATTTCTAGTAACATTTATTTATTCAAGTTTATTTAAACACACAACCATATATAAAAATTGACCGCTCTGGTCTATAAATGTCTCTCCAACTCCACATACTAAAGACAGATTGAAACTACAGGGCGGCCATTTTAAGTCTGCCCATGACAGATTGTAACTGCAGGGCGGCCATTTTAAGTCTGCCCATGACAGATTGTAACTGCAGGGCGGCCATTTTAAGTCTGCCCATGACAGATTGTAACTGCAGGGCGGTCATTTTAAGTCTGCCCATGTGATCACTTCTTGCACCTGCTGTTAATCTCTCACATTTCCAGTACAAACACGATTATACTGTAATGTGATCCTCATTACACCATAGACAAGCTCTGACTGAGCAGCAGCACAAAGCGCAGACCTGGAATGTAACAGCAGTGACAGTCACATGTGCTAGTTGCTATGACAACCGCTCCTTACATGGCCCCTCCCTGGCAGACTTCTGAGGGGTATTACATAACAGCCCTAAGTCCACTGACATAGTAGCCATTTTGTCTCAGTATATCACAGGAGTCCTGAACAGGACTAACATGTGAAAGTGTGTATAATTGATTAGTAGGAAGATCAGACATGTGAAGTGTATGAGTGTAAGATAGGTACTGATGTGGTGCTTGTATTAAGGATAACATTTTATTAAAAATACATATAAAAACATTACACTATGAAATAGTGATTAGGATCAGGATTGGGATTAGGGTTAGGGCAGTGGCAGGTAAACCAAAGTAAAAGTACAATAGACTCTCAGTTATCCGGCACCCATGGGGATTGGTAGATACCAGATAAATGTAGTTTCTAATAAAAGAGGCAGAGATTAGCTGCACATAGGATGCTCTGCTAGGTATATTTGTCACTGAGGGCTGTTCTAGCTGCAGCAGCATTCACTCCTCACTTACAGGCAGGTTCAGCTGGAGAATGCGGTGCTGATACCGGGGAATGTAACGCTAACACTGCACTGGCTCAGTCACTCATGTCTGTCTGCCTCCAGGTAACATTGAATTGCAGAGACATACAGTGGATGAAATCTAGGTGCCTGTGAGCATTTTGTGGCAAGGCAACCTGACTATTGGCATTTGTTGAGCCCTGTAAAATTTCAATTTCATTTAAAGTACAGTATTCAACTATTTTCTGGTTGCTTGAGAGCTCTAGTTGCTTGAGCTCTGGATAACTAAGAGTCTACTGTAGTGGTAAATTTTATTTTATGTTTACAATATGATATGGCTCCCGGACTCAGCACATAAATATTACAGGTTTACAGTCTACTTATGACATTGTAAAACACGTGTTGTGACATACGGGCATTTCTTGGTGCATTCTCTTTTGTGGCAGCCCCAACTTGTTCTTTGTTTTTTTTTTCTCAATAAATGTTTTATTCGACAGCAAAGTCAGATGAAATATACATGGTAAAGACAGTATAGTACTAACATCCAATTACTATTAACCGCTTAAGCTGTAATCCCGAGCGTGGTTTGCGGTTAATTTATTGTTTCTAAATCATTAACCGCCAAAATTGCCTGGGCCCCCTCAGCACACCCTTCCTCCTGCTCCATCCTCCTCCTCCTTCCCCCTTTATCATTAATTATTAACTTTCATATTGTATATGATATCTGGCCACATAGTAACATTTGTGTAAAATTTTTGTAACTAAGTTAATTGTCTAGCTTGTTGGTGTACTATACTGTGTGTTGTATCTCACCTCCCCGTCTAATTTACTGCCTAACATCTGTAGCAAATGGTCTTCTTATCTGCATCCAACACTCAGACTTTCTGTCCCCGTCTCATCACAGCAGTAACACAGACCTCCTATTCCCTCACTCTGGACACAAACATCCCACACATTTCTTCCCACCCACCCTTGCATTACCTTAATTTATAGATACTAACATGACCTGCACCTGCTCATTTAACATCACCTGCTAAAAACCCAATTAATAAAGTCTCTTAGATACTCACCCACCACCGTCATTCTGATTAACCTTATCACACTCTCTTCCTTGCTCCTGAATCTATATCACTACAACTTCTTATCTTAGGACAATAATTCTTACCCCACTATCACACAATCATCCTATCTTTCTCCTGAGCTTACACACAGTCACAATGCTTTCTTACTCTTTCCTCTTTCTTATAACCGACTGCCTTTCTCTCAGACTTTCTTTTGCAGTCTCTCCATATCATGTCCCCAACAATATTACCATCTCACCTTCCTTGCTTTCCTCTCCTTTTCCCTTCTCCCATGAGCTCCTCTCCCTCCTCCAGTCACAACATCATCCCCTCCTTAACACTCACAAGCAGAAACAACACTGTAAGTCCCACTCCCATCTTCTCTCCCTCTCACTACTCCTTCTCCTGGCTGCGGGAGATATATCCCCTAACCCGGGCCCCTCACTCTTTTCCACTCGCTGTCAGCCACGCTCTGGTTCAAGGCCAGCAAACACCCGTAACACCCAGAATCTGATACCCATCACAGGTCACAAACCCTCTACTCTACCTTTGTCCTGCGCCCTCTGGAACGCGCGATCGATCTGCAATAAACTCACTTTCACTCACGACTTATTCATCTCCAACTCCCTCAATCTATTGGCTCTCATCCTCAGACACTGCCTCCCCTGCAGCACTCTCTCATGGTGGCTGTAAAGGTACCCCCCCAGACATAGAAGGGGGCGCCCAGACCGTTTTAGCCGATCCGCCCGTCCAGTGCTATAGGGACAGCTACTGCAGGACACCCATTCCCCCAAGCACGAGACACACGCTCTGTGGTTGAGGGTCAAGCAGAGAACTCACTTCTTTATTAAAAACCAAGACATATATAAAAAACATTTCCACATACACCGTAGGGGCAGTGACTACCTTTGGTCAACCCCTAATTACCTATGGCCAATCAGACAGGGTAGGAACCATGAGACTCCTCCCATGGGCCACCCCCAGGCGTGGCTACCATGCTCATTCTCACCAAGACTGTCCTCATGGACACTTCCTGTTTGCTCCTTGTCTATGCCCCTGGGAAACCCCATACACTGGCCCTTTGTTCAAGTCCTGGCGACACCCTGTGTTTACCTAATGGGGGATGGTCAGAATCTGTAACACATTTCTACACATTTTTCATAACTTTAAAAGTATGCATCACATTCACATAAAACATACATTTTCAGAATCAGCATACTCCAAATACAAACATGTGTCAAAAATGATACAAATTGGTCCAGTGGTTCAAAAGTTAGATCACAGTCCTTTCTGACCAAATGAAGAATGGCTTCTATGTAGGTGGAAAGTCAACATGGGCCGTAGTCAAACGGCAGAGTGTGTGCAACCAAGCTTCTCCAATTCGCATTGACGAGACTGATCTCGTCACATCTCTCCCCCTTTCCAAAAAGACTAACCGGATATCTGACCTCCTGCCGGTCAGATTCCGGGTTAGTCCAGAAGGCCACCCACAAAACACAATCAACAGTACAGCCCACCCACAATAACTGGTTACTACACCTGGGTAGAGGAGAAACTTGTCCATGTCCAGGTGCCTCACCACGGCTGTGCTGGGCACTGGTAAGCTGCCTTGGTGGGTTGCTGAGTGGGCAGAGACCAGCGATGCTCTGCCCAGTTGCCAGCGCTACCACGGAAGTAGCCTGTTTGGGGCCTGGTTGTAGGGTGGGGAGACCGACGGTCTCCCCTTTGGCTAAACAGCCCTGTTGCTGGGGGACAGGACCGACCGTCTCTGCCCCTGGTAGCTCAGCCTGTTGCTGGAGAATGGAGTCTGAGCTCTCAATTCCCTGCAGCTCACCCTGACGCTGGGGAGGGAGGACGCTGCTCTCCTCTCCTGGCAAGGTACACTTCCACTGGGGAGGGGAGACAATGCTCTCCACTCCCTGCACTTCACACTGGCGCTGGGGATCTGGGCTAGCCACCCAGCATCCCTGTAGGGCCGGTGGAGAGACCTCGGTCCCATCTCCACCTGCCGCCTGGGGTTCCTCCCAATAAATCTCTACAATATCTTCCCAGCTGAAGGGGTCTGGATCTGGGTCTCTCACCTTGTTGTAATGCTGAGCCTTCCCAATGGTGTGGAAGAGATCATGGTAGTCCTGCTCCAGTTCCCACTCCAGGGTTGCTAGGTGAACAAGGTCTTGCTCTACCTCATGGGGGTCATCCCAGTCATGCCTAGCCTCCCTCTCATAGAAAATATCCTGAAGTCTGGTCTGCGCAGGGCTCCCAAAGTCAGGCTCTGCAAATGACTGCCATAATAACCCAGGACCACCAAACTCCTCTCCCTCTGGCTTGTCATGCTCGGCTGTCCAGGGTATATACTGTGCCATATACCACCAGAGCGCCTGGTAGGCATCCTACAGCCATAGCTCCTGCCATGCACGGAGCTTGAGTTCCTCCACCCATTCCTCAAGGGGCTGCTCTCCCAGGAAGGGCATGCGCAGGGCCACTTGCTTCTGCAAACGTTGCTCTTCACTGGGGAGACTCTCACCCCGCTGGTATTGTACATTATCCAGGGCCTGGTACCAGATGCCTTTCCTTAATGCATCCCGGCCATCCTGGTCCTCATCCTCGTATAGCACTGCTGGTTCCATTCTGCTGCTTTTAGGGTCGCTGTGCTGGGACATGCGTTGCCCCCAACTTGTAGATCCACAGAATGGTGTCTCCTGTAGCTGTCCTTCTGGCTGTGGGAACAATTCCGCCGCTTGCCACCAGTGTAACGGTACCCCCCGGACATAGAAGGGGGCGCCCAGGCCTTTTTAGCCGATCCGCCCGTCCAGTGCTATAGGGACAGCTACTGCAGGACACCCATTCCCCCAAGCACGAGACACACGCTCTGTGGTTGAGGGTCAAGCAGTGAACTCACTTCTTTATTAAAAACCAAGACATATATAAAAAACCATTTCCACATACACCGTAGGGGCAGTGACTACCTTTGGTCAACCCCTAATTACCTATGGCCAATCAGACAGGGTAGGAACCATGAGACTCCTCCCATGGGCCACCCCCAGGCGTGGCTACCATGCTCATTCTCACCAAGACTGTCCTCATGGACACTTCCTGTTTGCTCCTTGTCTATGCCCCTGGGAAACCCCATACACTGGCCCTTTGTTCAAGTCCTGGCGACACCCTGTGTTTACCTAATGGGGGATGGTCAGAATCTGTAACACATTTCTACACATTTTTCATAACTTTAAAAGTATGCATCACATTCACATAAAACATACATTTTCAGAATCAGCATACTCCAAATACAAACATGTGTCAAAAATGATACAAATTGGTCCAGTGGTTCAAAAGTTAGATCACAGTCCTTTCTGACCAAATGAAAAATGGCTTCTATGTAGGTGGAAAGTCAACATGGGCCGTAGTCAAACGGCAGAGTGTGTGCAACCAAGCTTCTCCAATTCGCATTGACGAGACTGATCTCGTCACAGTGGCTTTCACCTCAGCCACACACCTAGACCTGGGAACAAACAAGGTGGTGGTGTGGGCGTATTGCTTTCCAGTCGCTGTACATTTCAACTCTTTCCCCCTGTCCCATCCCTCTAATTCTCATCCTTTGAAGTGCATACAATCCGCCTCTTCTAACCTATCTCTCTACGTGTCGCTGTGATCTATTGCCCCCCCTGGCACTCCCTCTCAATTTCTTGATCACTTTTCTGCCTGGCTCCCTCACTTTCTCTCCTCCAATGTTCCTTCCCTGGTACTTGACTCTGCCTCTCACAACTAACAGATTCTTCTACTCATGATGCTGGACATTCTATTGACCTTATCTTCACCAATCTCAGCACAGCCTCCAACCCAGTCACCCACCCACTCCCTCTATCTGACCATCACTTACTTACCTTTAACCTCACCTCTTCTTCCTCCCACCACCCCTCTCCTACCCCTGCCACCATCACGAACAATTGACCCTACTCAGCTCTCCATTAATATCCAACCCCTTCTCAGCCCCATCACCTACCTCAACTGCCCTGACACTGCCATCTCACTCTACAACTCTACTCTCTCTTCCATCCTTGATACCCTCGCCCCCATATCCACACAAAGACGCCTTCGCTCTCTTCCACAACCTTGGCACACTACTCAAACACTATACATCCAGAAGTGCTCCCGCCCCGCTGAACGGCTCTGGAGGAAATCACGCACCTCTGCAGATTTCCTCCACTACAAATTTATGTTACGCTCCTACTCCTCTGCCCTAAACCTCGCCAAACAACACCACTTCACTTCACTAATATCAACCCTATCCTCTAACCCAAAGCGTCTGTTCGCAACTTTCAAAACTCTGCTCCACCCACCACCTCCTCCCATCCCTTCCTCTCTCACAGCTGAAGACTTTGCCAACCATTTTATTCATAAAATCGAAAATATACGCAATGAACTCTCATCTCACAGTGGCTCACTCACTCTACCATCTCAACTATCCAACCACATTCAGTCTTCTCCCTCCCCCAATCCAACAGCCACTTTGAACTGCTTTGCCCCAACTACAGAGGATGAAGTCGCTAGCCTGCAATCATCCACTCACCTCACTACATGTCCCCAGGACCCTATTCCAGCTCAGCTCATCCCTCCCCTCTCTGCCACACTAATCCCAGCTCTCACACACATTTTCAACCTTTCCCTAACTACCGGCAAGTTTCCATCTTGTCTAAAACACGCCACAATTACACCCATCCTCAAAAAGTACTCATCCGACTCTGACATTGCTTCTAACTACCGCGCTATCTTTCTACTTCCTCTGGCTTCCAAAATACTGGAACGGCTTGTCTATACCCGCCTTACCAGCTTTATTTCCTCTAACTCCTTTCTTGACACCTTCCAATCCGGCTTTCGGCCCCAACACTCCACTGAGACAGCTCTCACTAAAGTCACCAATGACCTGCTTACTGCCAAGTCAAAAGGTCACTTTTATATTCTCCTTCTACTAGATCTCTTTGCTGCCCTTGACACAGTTGACCATCCACTTCTACTCCATATCCTCTCCTCCCTCGGTATTCGAGACACTGCACTCTCGTGGTTCTCATCATACCTACAAAATCGATCATTCACTAACTCCTTCTCTGACACCTCTTCTTCTACCTACCCCCTGTCTGTTGGCATACCCCAAGGATCTGTCCTAGGCCCGCTCCTCTTCTCCATCTACACTTCCTCACTTGGTACCCTTATAAACTCTTTTGGGCTGCAATATCATCTCTACGCAGATGACATCCAAATCTATCTCTCAGTACCAGATCTATCTCCCTCTCTTCTAACACATGTCTCCAACTGCCTCTCTAGTATATCCTCTTGGATGTCCACCCACCATCTCAAACTCAACATGTCTAAAACTGAACTCCCAATCTTCCCTCCCTCTCCCACTGTGTCAATTCCTCACATCTCTCTCACTGTCAATAATGACATCATCAACCCCTCCTCCCAAGCCTGTTGTCTTGGAGTTCTACTGGACCCCGCCCTGTCCTTCATCCCTCACATACAATCACTAACTAAATCTTGTCTTCTCCATCTAAAAAACATCTCCAGTATTCGCCACTTTCTTACACAAGACACAACTAAAATCTTTATACACTCTTTCATCATCTCTCGACTGGACTACTGCAACTTGCTTCTTGCTGGCCTACCCACCACCCGACTATCTCCACTTCAATCCATTATGAATGCCTCTGCTAGACTCGTCTTCCGTACACAATGTTCAGTGTCGGCATCACCTCTCTTTCAATCACTCCACTGGCTTCCCATAGCCTCCAGAATAAAATTTAAAATCCCGACCCTAACTTTCAAAGCCCTCAACAAGAGCACTCCCCCATACATTTCTGGTCTCATCTCCAAATACTCCCCCACCCGCCCTCTTCGCTCTGCTAATGACCTTCTTCTTTCCACAACTCTTGTCACCTCCTCTCACTCTCGCCTTCAGGACTTTTCTCGTGCTGCCCCTATTCTCTGGAACTCCTTGCCTCGATCCACCAGATTATCCTCCAGCCTCAAAACATTCAAAACCTCTCTAAAAACATATCTCTTTAAAGAAGCGTATCACCTTCCACACTCTCAAATCTCTGTCCCTCCTTTTCCTCACACAATACCTTTAGGTTGTAAGTCTGCGAGTTTCAATCCCACAAGGTGCTTTAGGGAAAGCACCATGGTCACTGGATTCCAAACTCAAAGACAGGGCCCTCCTTGTTTTACTATGTGTTCATTTTGTATGTATCTTTGTCTTGAACGTATCTTATGTACAGCGCTACGGAATAAGCTGGCGTGTTATAAATAAACGATAATAATAATAATAATAATAATTCTCCTCCCCACGATCATCCTCCTCCTCCCTCCCTGATCATCCTCCTCCTTCCCCCTAACCTCTTCCTCACTTCCCCCTCTCCAGTCCCTACCCACCCCCCCTCTTTCTTTACTTGTTATTGTGATCTGATGAGCTCACTGCTCATCTCTCCCCCCGCAGCATGTCTTCAGCAGTGAAGTGACTGGAATATGCTAATGACACAACGCGATTGTGATGTCACGTCATTAGCATATTCCGGTCACTTCACTGCCAGAAGATATGCTGTGCGGGGGGGAGATGAGCAGGGAGCTCATCAGATCACAATAACAAGTAAGGAAAGAGGGGGGATAGGGACTGGAGAGGGGGAAGTGAGTAGGAGGTTAGGGGGAAGGAGGAGGATGATGGGGGGAGGAAGAGGAGAATGATAAGGGGGAGCAAGGGAGGATGATAAGGGGGAAAAGGGAGGATGATAAAGAGGGAAGGAAGGAGGAGAAGGATGATAAGGAGGGAGGAGGATAAGGAGGAGGGGAAGGGGAAATGGAGGTAATTGGAGAGGGGGGAAGTAAGGAGGAGGATAGGGAGGAGGAGGATAAGGGGAAAGGGAGGAGGATAAGGGGCAAAGGGAGTTATGATTATGTCAGTATTTTTTTATGTACCTTAATATTCTAAATACTGACATAATCATACCTCCAGGCAGGTTAATCAGTAACTTCAATAGGAAAGCTTTTCCAAAATGCATTCAATATACAATAGTAAGTTAAAATATGATTATCAGCTTGAAATGTCCACCATGTACAATCTGATATCTGGTAGTAGTGATTTTTACCATACATTTTTTGGGTTGTACCTTATTGTTATAAATAACTAGTGACTTGCCCGTCAAAAAATGACGGCAATGTAATGTATATGTTTGTGAAGTTGTTTAGTTATTTAAATATATTTTTGACCCTTGTAAGTATTGTGATATGAAGATGTATTTTTGTAAAACGTTGATGTAATGGTTTTTAAAAATGAATTTTGTATCTGAAGAATTGTTCACTTTAATATACATAGAATCCAGAGGAAAGTAAAAAGTAAAAAGACTTTTTGCAACGTGCCGAATTTTAACATGAAGTTTAAAATATATGTAAGGAATAACCTTGAAAGTATATATTTTTAAAATTGAACTTTATTTTTTATGTAACTTTGGAATTTTTGCAAAACATTTGTGTAATTTTGAACATTATAAACAGGAACATAGTAAATACATTTTGTAACATAATTTTGAATTAAAAGTATTAACATTTGAATGTAAAAACAGTTTAACTTTAAATTAATCAGTATTAACATGCAATTTGTATCAGAATAATTGTTAAGTTTAATATACATTGAATGTAGAGGAAGGCATACAGTAAAAACTCTCCTTAAACCGTACGTAATTAAAGTAATTCATTACTGAGCACATAAACTGGCGATAAACATGAATGAAACCTTAACATAGTGACTTCACATTTTAACATAATTTTTCATAGAAATGCAAGGCAAGTATTTTGTGAGGCGAATTATCCATAAACATGACTTCCATTAATTATGACTGAATTAAACAACAAATTGTTTTGTATTTTTGAATGTTTTTCCAAAATGTTTGCATGGCTTTAGTTTGTATCCTGCAAAGTTATAGTACTTCATAGTAGACAATGTTTTTAGTAAAAATACGTCCATCTTCTAATAAATCACCTTGACTTTCATTGTTTTCAATGTAAACTTTAATAGCCTGTGGATTTTTGCACCGTGACAACGCAACGTACAATTGACCATGTGCAAAAACTGGTTCTTCCAAGTAAATACCCACAGATTTGAAAGTCTGACCTTGTGATTTATTAATGGTCATGGCAAATGCCATAATAATGGGAAATTGTCTTCTTTGAAGTATAAAAGGGAGACTACTTTCACTTGGTGCTAAATCTATTCTTGGTATGAAAACTCTCTCTCCTTTATGGGTCCCAGTTAAAATTTCAGCATCTATAAAATGGTCCTTTAATTGTTGAACAATTAACCTTGTGCCATTGCATAGGCCTTTTTTGGGGTTCATATTTCGCAGTAACATGATAATTGCACCTTTCTTTAGCTGCAAAATATGTGGTGGCATTCCAGAAGGAGTTAAAGAGTTAATGAATTCAGTTGAAAAGTTTGCCTGACTTTCATTGTCATCAGCAAGTACAGAATCAGCACTGTGATAATTTTTTTGTGGTGCATTAATTTTTTTTAAGATTTCATTATTGAGTATTAATGCATCTTTATTTTTACACGTCAGTATGACTTGGTTGGCAAGCTCAGAATATTCTTCGTTATTTATGCTCCCTTCAAATATAGCCGATATAATATCTTGTTGACAAATCATATGAGGTGGGATCTCTACAGTGTCGTCAGGTAAATGTAGTATTTTTTCTGTTCTTCCTTCTCCAATTTTAATAAGCCAATCATTGAAATCAGTTTGGCCTTCTGATCTCATATTTTGTTGCAGTTGAAGATGGGTAAAATGTTTCCATACTGTACTTGACTTTATACATGTTTCAATAATGTCTGTTCGATTTCCATGTACAACGACAGGTAATGTTTGTCTAAAATCGCCACCCAACAAAATTACCTTTCCACCAAATGGAAAAATATTATCCATGACTTCACGAAGCAAACGGTCAATACATTGGAGGGCATAGCATGACATCATTGTGGCCTCATCTATTATAATTAATTTACATTTCTTCAATTTCTTTGCTTGTAAGGATGTCATGCGAATATCTGACACTGAATTTTCCAAAATAGGCACTGGCAGTTTGAATCCACTATGAACAGTTCTTCCACCTTCTAATAAAAGTGCAGCAATTCCAGTAGTGGCAAACGCCATTGCTATTTGTCCTTGTGCTCGTACTGAACTCATTAATAAATTGTACAAATATGTTTTCCCTGATCCGCCAGGTCCATCAAGATAGAAATAACGCTCTGTCACCATGTCATCATCTATAGCATTTTTAATGGCATGAAATGCTTGCAATTGTAGTGTATTTAAAGTTGCAAGTCTTTCTTGTGTTCTTTCTGCTTGTAGTTGAATGTCATAGTCTTCAAAGTTAATGTCATCTATTAGACCTGGATCAGGCAAATTAAAACTTGCACAACTTAATCCATGAGTTAAAAAGACTTCTTGAATTTCCATTAAGGCTTTTAAGTGTGCAATGGGTTCATTGTATCGTCGCATAAAGTCTTCAGCCATATTACTTTTAAAAGTCTCCCACAAAGCTAATGCATTTGGAGCATTTGAGAAGATACAAATAAAAGCAAATTGTTCTCTCATCTGTCGTGGCATTTGACATTGTGCTGCTTCTTCTAAACATCTTTCCCACTCTGTATCATCAGCGAGTAAGTTTCTATTTCTTGCAGCTAAATGGAAGGATTCATATACAATGTCATTAACAGTTCTTAATTGTTCAAAACTTTGTGCTCCTGGAACATTTAAAAGTAATATCCGTAAGCAAAATCGTTCAACATCTCTTGGACTGACTGTGTAAATTCGTGGAATTATTTTATTGCCTCTTGTTTTTCTTGCTCTCCATAATCCATTCACAAAAACATAGTGATATGGAATTTCAATATATAAGTATTGTGTTGCTTGAGCATCAGTGGAATTTAATGCAAACCATGCAGTTAGTGTAGTGTGACGATCTTCACTTTGGGCCAATGCATTCATTTCATTTCCAGAATGGAAATAGACTAAATGTCGTTGTGGCAAATGTACTGCTAACCTATATACTGCATGTGATCTATCATGCATTTCAAATTTTAAAAGCCGCCACATAGCTTCTGGCGCACTGACATAGCGAGCATCTACATGAGATGCAAGTTCATCATGTACTAACTCACTACTTTCAGGGTTGTCTGCACTTTTGACGACTACAGTAGCTGCATCGTAACCTTTGTAAATATATTTGTAGACATATTTAATTGATTTGATGGAAGTGCAGGCTTCTACGTTGATGTGGGCGTTGTACTTCATGAGTAAATGTGGATTGTAGGGTACTACATATCTATTGTCCACTTTTTTTCCACGAATAATGGCACTATCTCCTTCTCTTCTTTTATAAAGTGGATATCCATCACAATTGGCATATGTTTTGTCTCTATAATCTTTGGGAAAATCTTTGGAACATTGATTATTTTCCATACATGGTGATTGTGGATTAAGGTCTCCACAGGGTCCATGAATCATGCGATGAGTAACAATCTCATATAGTCTACCATATAGTTCTGGATCCGGTAGTTCAGCAACTATGACTGCATCCACTTTGGCCGAAGTATCTAATTTATCTTTCTCTTGAAGTATTATGAGAAGATGTGCATGTGGAAGGCCTCTTTTTTGAAATTCAATGGTATATACATAAGCAAGACATTTGCCAAATAACTGATTTATAGTAAAGTCACGTATTAATTCATTTAATTTTATCTTAAAAACTCTGGCTACTAAATCTGGTCGATCTGAAGCACTTTGTCCAAGAAGTAGATTTTGATGAATTTCTGGCCATTGTGGATTACATGTAAATGTCACAAATAAATCGGGTTTTCCAAATTTAGTCACAATAGCCATAGCATCATTGTATCTTTCTCTCATATTTCGAGGAGATCCTTGAAAGGAAGATGGTAAAATGATGGCTTTGCCAGCTGTCATGTCTCTGCTTGTAGCCACGTCAGCAACATAGTCCATGAGTCCACAATATTGTTCTACACGTAGTTTATCTTGTTGATATTTTATAAAGTTTAAATTATTTGCCTCAACTTGCAAATATGAATCAATAATCCATTGTTGTGTTAGTTTTCCACCACATAAAATGGGATTAAAATCATCTCTAATGGCAATTTGAGCAACTTTAAATTCAAGCATAGAAACATTATTTCGGATTCTGGCTTTAGCATTTGGGTAACTGGGAAGGCTTAATTTTGGTTGCCAACCTGCTTCTCCGTGTGGGAAAAAGATGGGATATGTCATTGGATCTAAATTTGGACTTAAAATATTAATATTAATAAATGGTTGGTCCTGATTTCTGGGATATACTCTAATGTCTCTTTGAAATGGTGGTTCTCCTTCATCATTGTGAAAGACCATTGCAACCTCATTTGATGTTGGCAAGTTATAACGACGTTTATCAGTATGTCTGTCTCTTTTAAGCACCATATTAACCTTTGGCATGGGTAATTGATGTCTTTGTGCATGAAGTAGTTGTTCATTTTCTACTTCTGCCAATTTTTTGTAAGCTTTACTGTAGGGATTGTTGTCCATAATGTTATTTAGCTCTATAAAAACACTGGGTAAGCATTTTTTATTTTCTTCCATCTGCATACGTTGGTCAACAGCTTCCATTGTATCTAGGACATATAGTTGAGCGAATTTTCTTTGCTCTCCTTCCTCTGGATGTAAATGTGAAGTCCGATGATAAATTTGTCCTTGGACTTTAAAACAGTAAGGACCATGTCCTGGTACATTAGCAGCCAATGTTGCCCCCATAGATGCAAATGATATGGCACTATTGTAGGATCTTATGTTTGTCTTAAAATTGTTGTAATTTGGAAAAGTAGGTTGAGTCATAATATTTAGTAAATAGGTTGGAAATTGTTTCCTTTGTGGAAGTTTGAACTTTCCTTTTTGACAACAACTAATAAATTGTCCATCTCGAGGTCTCTCCTGTTTAAAATAATAAGCCTCACAAAATTGACATTGAGTAGTCATGTCCCCACAACTATGAACCTCTACTGCTAAAGACTTCATTAAAGGACAATTTGCAACGCATATTGGATGTTGACTTTGATATTCATCAGATGAAAAGTCCTGAAATGTTTCAACAACAGGTTCTAAATGTTTAGTTTTTTTCGTAGCTTTTCTTGGTATATGTTGGACTTGTTCGGTTGAAATGTCCTGTAAGTTTTTAGTAAGAGTTTGTAAATGCTTTGTTTTTGTAGTTGTTTTTTTTGGTCTGTCTTGACTGGTATGTTGTAAAATGTCATCTGATGTTTTAGGAACAGTTTGTAAATGCTTTATTATTTTTTTATTTTTTTTGGTTCTATCTTTCATTTTTGCAGCTGATATTCTTTTATTTGCAAGTCTTTTGCGTTCTTTTTCTCTTCGAATTTCTTTCTCCTCCGGTGTCTGCTGGGCGGCCCATCTCTCTTGTCTTTCTCTAGTTTGACGTCTTTTCTTGTCTTCTTTGGTCTCGTTATCAGCCATATTAATCTGTAAACGGAAACAAATAAATGTAATTGTGTATATTTAAATTTGTAATTCCTGTTAAAGATTATTGTGCACAATTGTTGAAATAAAAGGCAAATCATGAATGTATCATTGATATTTAGTTAAATTTATAATGCCTGCCTTCAGTGGCTCAGAATTTGGGCAATGGAATACTGCTGTAAATAAGCATGTAACATATTTATTTAAAATAATGGTTTTATTTATTAAAAACTTTGTTTGTGGATACATATTTACGACAGCAAAACTTGTTTGCTTAAAAAAAAGTGATGTGGTTATTGAGCTATGTATTGCATAGTAGCAATTTAAATAAAATAAGGGAGATAGTAAATTAATTATTTTATTTTTCTGTTGACACGGATGCAACTGAAAGCAGTTTCTTTAGTTTTATACTTTAGTACTTATTATAGTTTACCTTGGTTGAAGTGTGATTTAAATCCGAATGTTTGTTGGTCCTCGTTTCCAAATCGTTGTCCAATGGTGTGGTCCTCTGTCGGAAGTCCTCGTCCGATGGTGTGGTCCTGTGGCGATAGCCCCCGTCCGATATTGTGGTCCTGTAGCGATATCCCTCGTCCGATGTTGTGGTCCGTTGGTGAAAGTCCTCGTCCGATGGTCTGGTCCTGTGTTGAAATTCCTCGTCTGCTGGTCTGGTCCTGTGTTGAAATTCCTCGTCTGCTGGTCTGGTCCGAGTCTTCGTCCGATGGTCCGGTCCTGTGGCAAAAGTCCTCGTCCGATTGTCTTCACGCAGTATCTGTTGTAATGTAAAATAGAAAATGTTGTTTGAGTGAAATGTCTTTTAAATAAGTTAAAAATGTATGAATTAGGCTGTATTGTATCATTTATGGTTATTTTTTTCAAAAATATTTTTTGTAACTTTCTGTACAATCCCACGACTTTTGTTATTCTTATTTAAGGTTCTTAGTAAGGCTTGTGGGTTGTGATATATTAAATAAAAATATGAATTTATTTTGCTATGTGTTTATGTTAGTTTTTGTACAATCCTGTTTTGTGCGCACCACTTGTGGTATACTTATTTAACCTTTATTGGGATGGTTATAGTTAGTGAAACATGAAATAATATAATTAATGTAGTTTGCTATGTGTTTGTGTTACTTTTTGACAATCCTGTTTGGTGGGCATCACTTGTGCAAAACTTATTTCTTCTTGATTGTACAGGTTATAGGTTGTTAAACATTAAAGAAGAATGTTAATGTAGTTTCCTATGTGTTTGTGTGATTTTTTGTACAATGCTATTAGGTGCGCAACACTTTTGTTATTCTTATTTTGGCTTCTTTGTAAGGCTTATAGGTTGTTAAACATTTAATAAGAAAATCTGTTTTGTGTTTAGCAGTTTGTGTGTTATTGAATTGCGATTTGGCTAATTGAATTGTGCCCTAAATAAGCACATAGCATATTATTTAAAATCATTTTGTAGTCATTGAAAAACTGTATTTTTGATATTTTTTTATTAAGTAAAACCTTAGTTTTAAGCAATTGTTATGTTGTTATTTAGAGCCCTATTCAATTGGGCAAATTGCAATTGAATGAGGGCCTTTGTGTGTACCATATGTTGCATAGTTTGGCCCTCATTCAATTGCATATTTTACAATGTAATAGTACTCTAAGGTTGTAAATAAGCACATGACATATATTTGTTAAAATAGAGTAAGGGACTAAAAGTTCTTATTTATAGGCATATTTAATTGTCCAAAATAGCAATTGAATGAGGGCCTTTGGTTACTGCATTTGTTATATTGTGAGCTCGTCATTCAATTGTGTTTTGACCAATGGAATAGAGCTCAATATCAGCACAGAGCATAATTTTTTACGGAATTTTGTATTTAGTGAACTTGTATCCAAAAGGAACGTGTTCACAAAAGAAAAATTTCCTTTAAAAAATATGCTCTGTGCTTATATAGAGCCCTATTGAAATGGGCAAATCACATTTGAGTGAGGCCCTTGGCCATTAAAGATATATAGGTCCTCATTGAATTGCAATTTTGGCAATTGAAGAGGGCTCTATATAATCACATAACATATTTCTTGAGCAAACTTTTTAGTTATTGAAAACCTTCATTGTGGTTAGAAGTACAGTAACTAAAAAGTTCTGTATAAAAAAATATTATGTGCTTATATAGAGCTCTATTCAATTGAGAAAGTTGCAATTGAATAAGGCTCATGGTTCTTTCTTGTTTATACTTAATACTTTACCTTGATAGAAGTTTTGAATGAGAGACGGTGCCTTCCTGGCAATCTTAATCCGCCGGTGTTCTTGTAGTGTCTGTTTGAAAAAGAAAGTGAAATAGTTATTTGTATATTTATAATTTTTCATCTAGCAAAGCATGGCCTTTTGAGCATGTAATGTCTTGTTGTATCTTACCTCTTCAAATTTGTTGGTGTTCTTTAAAAGGGATTGTGCTTCACAGTGCACGGTGCAAATTGTTGAGAGACGCTGTTGATGCAGAGTCTGTTTGAATATTAAAAGAAATAGAAAGATTCAGCTTTATATGATCTATTGAATTGCAGTAAATGAATTCAATTAACCTTATTTTTTGTTAGTGTCTACACACATATGTCACATACATGAAGTGTACGTGTGACATATTAGTATACATGAGTCAAATTTAAATGGTTAAATTAACCTTATTTTTTATTTTTTTCTAACACACATAAATGTGTGTGTGTGAGATGTAACTATAGATGATACACATATATGTGCGTGCGACATATCAGTATACATGAGATATAATGTCATTTAAATGTATTTGTTTACTGATTTTGTTGTAAGCTAATTTTGTTGCATTGGCAATACACATAAATGTGCGTGTCACATGTCACTATACATTATAGACATATATGTCGGTGTCAGATGTCACTATGAAGGGGCAATACACAGAAATGTGCGTGTCAGATGTCACTATACATTATAGACATATATGTGCGTGTCACATGTCACTATACATTATACACATATACGTGCGTGTCACATGTCACTATGAAGGGGCAATACACAGAAATGTGTGTGTCAAATGTCACTATACATTATAGACATAATATATGTGCGTCTCACATGTCACTATACATTATACACATATACGTGCGTGTCACATGTCACTATGAAGGGGCAATACACAGAAATGTGCGTGTCAGATGTCACTATACATTATAGACATAATATATGTGCGTCTCACATGTCACTATACATTATACACATATACGTGCGTGTCACATGTCACTATGAAGGGGCAATACACAGAAATGTGCGTGTCAGATGTCAGTATACATGATACACATATATGTGCGTGTCACATGTGACTATACATTATAGACATATATGTGCGTGTCAGAGGTCACTATACATAAAGCTCAGTTTATTTTTTTTTGTGAGCCTATACACATAAATGTGCAATACATGATGACTACATAAATCCTAGTTTATTTTTTTATTTGTTTGACCTGACCTGATAATAAAATGTAATATATTATAGCTTACCTGTCAGTTGTAATTTGCACAATGTAAAGTAGTAAATTAGTAAAGAATTGTCTTCTCAAGTAAAAGCAGAAGTCACTCCGTTGATCACCTGAGGAGAAATGTATTTTTTATTTGGAAATAGGCAGTATTTATAAACTTGTAGAAAGTTCTGGAAAGTGAGACCGTTAGAACGCAATACGCATGCGCTATTTGCGTTCCAGCTTACAATTTGCGTTCCATCCGCCATTTTAGGCGTATTACTGTTCAAAATGGTGTTTAATATGATTGTGATACGTTCCGCATAGTATGTGTTTCATTATTGCGAGTAAGTGTAGTGTAGTTACGTCTGAAGCCTCGTTTTCGTTTTGTTCGTCGGCCATTTTTTCTCTCGCTTAGCGATGGTATTAGTGTGTAAAGTGTTTATTTTGATTTAAATGTAGGTGTAACTTGTTTTTTTGAGGTGCTGGCTGGTTCCTCTTGCTGTAGGTAAGCTTTTTATGTGTTTGTTGTGTGTCTTTGTTAAGTTTTAAATGTTTGTATGTCGGCGTGTTGCGTCCGATGTTTGCGAAGTCGTAATGTGTAGTAACGTGTCTCGTATGGTGTTTGCGTGTGTAGCCTCGTTTTCGTTTTATTCGTCGGCCATTTTTTGTGTCGCTTAACAAAGTATTTAGTGTCTAAACTCTTTTATTTTGAGTGCAATGAAGTTGTAAGTTGCATTTTTGAGGTCCTGGGTGCTTCCTGTTTGTGTAGGTCAGTTTTTTATGTATGTGCTGTGTGTATGTATTGTGTTTGTAATTTTGTAATGTTCGCGAGTTGCGTCCGAGTGTTGCGAGGCCGTAATGTGTGTGAACGTCTGTCGTATGTTGTTTGCGAGTGTCGTAATGTGTGTGAACGTGTGTCGTATGTTGTTTGCGAGTGTCGTAATGTGTTGCGACGTAAATTTTTTTTTGCAAGGGTCGCAGTTGCTGCAACTGAAGACCTCCCTTTGCGAGGTCCTCAGGTGCTGGCATGGAGCGCCTGCGGCGCTCCAAGCCAGCAACTGAGGCCCTCGCTTCGCGAGGGTCCTCAGTTGCTGGCAAGGAGCGCCTGCGGCGCTCCAAGCCAGCAACTGAGGCCCTCGCTTCGCGAGGGTCCTCAGTTGCTGGCAAGGAGCGCCTGCGGCGCTCCATGCCAGCAACTGAGGCCCTCGCTTCGCGAGGGTCCTCAGTTGCTGGCAAGGAGCGCCTTCGGCGCTCCCTGCCAGCAACTGAGAACCTGGCACAGTCGCGACTCGCTGCGCGAGCCGCGGCCCTCGCTACGCGAGGCCCGCGACTCGCTGCGCGAGTCGCGGCCCTCGCTTTGCGAGGCCCGCGACTCGCTGCGCGAGCCGCGGCCCTCGCTTTGCGAGGCCCGCGACTCGCTGCGCGAGCCCGCAGCGTTAGCAACAACTCGTACGCTCACAACTATATATGTGATTTTAAGGATTATACCATAAAAGATTATACTGGGGTAAAAGTGGGGAGGGATAAAAAGGGGAGGGGTGGGAGGAGTAGAGAAACAACACAAATAAGGGAGGAGGTTGGGAAATTGAGTGTCAACCATGCATTTCTTACAGGGAACTCACCAACCTGTAATAGATTCATCAATCCTGTTACCATCCTTTTTTACCTGTTTCTCGTAAGCCCTTCCTCCGCAACTAGCCTCCATCTCCCCTGATCATCCTTAAAGCAAGCCCCTGACACTAAGAGGTGACATCAACCATAAGTTCCAGGTTTCTAAAAATTGTGGTATGCTGTGTGTCAATATGTGCGTGAGCCTCTCATTAATTGCAATGTAATTACATTTATTAATCACCGCCTGAGCGCTTATTGCCTAGCTATATGGCTTTTTACCACCAGCATAAGATACTACAGTCATTTATTTTGTGAGGCAGACAATGAATGGCAATGAGCTCCTAATAGTTCAACCTCAGCCTCTGGTGTAACAGTAGAGAGGACGATTGTAGAAGCTGTAGTTAAGACCTCGGCCCCAAACTGTTGCACGATTGGGCATAACCACCACGTGTGGTAGAATGTGCCTGTGATAAGGGAGACCCAGAAGCATGCCGGATTGGTCCCAGGGTCCTACTTCTGAAGCGTCTGAAGTGCCGTCTCCAGGACACTATAATTATAAGATTCTTTGGAGAGGCATTTCCAGGAGGAAGACCAGCTATCGCCCTCTCTGGTTTTGCCAAGGTCCTGTTCCCATGCTAAAATGAATTCGGTTTTCAGTCCGAGGGCTCCATATTAACAGCCTTATTAAATTCCATCCTCGTAAATAAGAGGCTTCTACTTAAATCCTACGTACTGCAAAATTTCTCAAAGTTACAACTCTATTAAACTAGCCCTGCTGCGAGCAACGTGTGAGATACACAGCAGGGCCGTCCGTGTGAACACTGCGATAATCTACATGAGGAGTGACAGCCTGCGAGATGATCTCTCAGGCTCCCACACCTCATCAATTAGTGCAGGGGTCCTAAATGGGGCCTCTGTGTCAGTCCTACACATAAGCCCTGCCGTGGAGGGTACTCTAACTACCCCCCTGGTACCTAAAATTAAGCCCCCTCTATGCGGGGGTCCCCATCTGCACCCCCAAAGTTTCCCCACATTAACACCTTGCTGCAGGGGTCCATAGGGACCCCCGCAGCCCCCACACATTGCAGCAGGGGTCCCCGATCAGCACCGATCAGGCCCCCGCTGCATTTAAAACTTTTAAATTCCCCACCGCAGCTCCTTAAAGGGCCCGCGGCACACTATTAACAATCCCCCGAAAGTGTCCCCACATTAACCCCTTGCTGCAGGGGTCCATAGGGACCCCCACATTAACCCCTTGCAGGGGGGGTCTCCGATCGTCACCGATCGTGACCCCGCTGCATTTAAATTTTTACATTTCCCGCCTTGCGGGTCCTTAAAGGACTGTAAAGGTCCTGAAAGGACTTGCGCTAAAAAATATTAACCCTGGCCAACTAACCCTTTTAATCATGGGGGTCAATACAGACCCCCATAAGCCAATAATTAACCCTGTCACTCATGGGGGTCATTACAGACCCCCATAAGCACTTAATTAACCCTTTCAGTCATGGGAGTGAATACAGACCCCCATAAGCCTCTATTTAACCCAATCAGTCCCTTAAGGGTATAATATGACCCTTATGGGGCTGTTAAAACCCTAACATTAACCACATAAGTGCCATGACGGTCCTCAAGGACCATCATGACACTAACTACAAATACTACACTATAACCCCCAATAAACCATTCAATCTAAACTAACCCCCCTCTACACTAATCTATTAACACTTACACTACCTACCTACACTACCTACCCCCTAATAAACCCCCCACCACTCTAATGACCAAAAATAAAAAAAAACTACATTACAGAAAATAAAAAAAACCTAAGTCACCAACAATAAAAAGACCTACATTACAGAAAATAAAAAAATATGTTACAACCACCCCCCCTACTACAGAAAAAAAAAACACACCTGAAAAGGAAAGACATACACAATACAATACATTACAATAGATATAATACAATACATTACATACAATACATTACAATACATAACATTACAATACATACAATACATTACATACAATACATTACAATACATACAATACAAATAAAATACAATACCTATCTAACATACAATCTATTTAATATAAAATAAATTCTAACTATATAAAATACATCCCCCTATCTATCTAATATATAATAAATCCTTACTACATTCAGAAACCCTAATTCTAAGCTAAAATAAAATAATTAAGACCACTTACCTTTGTAGATGTCCCTTCAGATCACCAACCTAGGGGTGAAACAAACAAAAAAATTAATGCAACACATTAACATAAAATAACCAAACATTATACACATTCTAAATATTCTACTCACCTTTCCAGCATGTCCCGTCCTTCTTTTCTTCTCCGGCGCGGCCCCTGTTAAAAAAAACACAATACATTAGTACAACATACAGACACAAAATGAAGTAAAATAGACATATAAACATATAAATATACATTCAACTTACCTCCCCACGATGTCCCCGGCCTCCTCCTCTTCAGACCCGTCTGGGCCCTGGAACACCCGCGCTCTAAAAAAAAAAAGTAACCTCCCCGACGCTAATGAGCCTCCCGGAGCCTTTTCCGGAAGGAAATTGGACATGGCGGCTTCTGATTGGCTGAAAAAGCTGTCTATCAAATTTCAACCAATCAGAAGGCGTCAATGTGTGAGCCAATCAGGATAGGATAGACCCCAAAATCCCACCTGTGAATCTTTATTTAAACCAATCACAAGGCTCAGATGCTTTCAGCCAATCACAATGGGATATACCCCCACGGAGTGATTGGCTGAAGGCATCTGCGCCTTCTCATTGGCTGTTGTCAATGTCAGTCAGTAGTGGGGGGGGGGGGTTGTAATGTATTTTTTTATTTTCTGTAATGTAGGTTTTTTTATTTTTGGTGACTTAGGTTTTTTTATTTTCTGTAATGTATTTTTTTTTATTTTTGGTGACTTAGGTTTTTTTATTTTCTGTCATTAGAGTGGTGGGGGGGTTTATTAGGGGGTAGGTAGCGTAGGTAGGTAGTGTAAGTGTTAATAGATTAGTGTAGAGGGGGGTTAGTTTAGATTTAATGGTTTATTGGGGGTTATAGTGTAGTGTTTGTAGTTAGTGTCATGATGGTCCTTGAGGACCGTCATGGCACTTATGTGGTTAATGTTAGGGTTTTAACAGCCCCATAAGGGTCATATTATACCCTTATGGGACTGATGGGGTTAATTAAGGCCTTATGGGGGTCTGTATTGACCCACGTGAGTTATAGGGTTAATTATTGGCTTATGGGGGTCTGTATTGACCCCCATGAGTGACAGGGTTAGTTATTGGCTTATGGGGGTCTGTATTGACCCCCATGAGTTATGGGGTTAATTATTGGCTTATGGGGGTCTGTATTGACCCCCATGAGTTATGGGGTTAATTTTAGTTGGCCGGGGTTAATATTTTTTAGCGCGAGTCCTTTCAGGACCTTTACAACCCTTTAAGAACCCGCAAGGCAGGAAATTAAAAAATTGAAATGCAGCCGGTTCATGATCGGTGCCGATCGGGGATCCCCGCTGCAAGGGGTTAATGTGGGGAGGCTGCGGGGGTCCCTATGGACCCCTACAGCAAGGGGTTAATGTGGGGACACTTTGGGGGTCCCAATGGGGACCCCCAGCATAGACGGGGGTTAATTTTAGGTGCCACGGCCGGGATTGTTAATAGTGTGCCGCGGGCCCTTTAAGGAGCCGCGGACGGGAATTTTACATTTTTAAATGCAGCGGGGGCCTGATCTATGCAGATCGGGGACCCCCTCTGCAAGGGGTTAATGTGGGGACACTTTGGGGGCCTGATGGGGACCCCCAGAATAGAGGGGGGTTAATTTTAGGTGCCGCGGCCGGGATTTGTTAATAGTGTGCCGCGGGCCCTTTAAGGAGCCCCGGCGGGGAATTTTAAATTTGTAAATGCCACGGGCGCCTGATCTATGCAGATCAGGAACCCCCCTGCAAGGGGTTAATGTGGGGGGGGCTGCAGGGCTCCCTATATTGACCCCTGCAGCATGGGGATGTGTACAGGGAGCAGGGGGGAGCCTCACACGGCTGTCTGGGCTGCTCCAAGGCAGCACCTAGAGGCTTTAGGATCCCTTGCGGGCACTTTTTGTGCCCGTAGGGATTCATCCGAGGTGCAAAATTCACCTTATAGATTTAAGGCTGCTTTTGACTCCGTAGCTCTCTCCGAGCCTATTCTCAGCCATTTTTCGGAGTCATCTTGCAAAGCAGGCTGCAAGAGATTCGGTCCTCGCAAACAGCAAAAAAACTGCCTTTTGCAAGGACCGAGAGAACTACGAGGGATAATTTAATAAGGGCCCTAAATGTCTTATAAAGTAGGCTCACCATTCCCTTTGCCAGAGGGAACGACAAACCAGTTCACCCCAGGGGCACCAAGACCCCTCCTCAGTGTGTAAGAATATGTCTATTTGAACAGGATTATAAGTAGGAGTCAACATGGATTTATGATTGATAGGTCATGTCAAACAAATCTAATTAGGTTCTATGAGGAGGTTAGTAGGAACCTGGATCATGGCAACTCAGTGGATGTAGTCTTTTTGGATTTTGCAAAGGCTTTTGATACAGTGCCACATGGAAGACTAGTGAGCAAACTAAGAGATACAGGAGTTGCTGTAAATATCTGCTCATGGATTAAGAGCTGGCTAAAGGACAGGAAGCAAAGGGTTGTTGTAAATGGAACATACTCCGATTGGACTAATGTGGTAAGTGGGGTTCCTCAGGGTTCAGTATTAGGTCCTCTCCTTTTTAACATATTTATAAATGACTTAGAGGTAGGGTTGGAGTGTGGTGTCTCCATTTTCGCTGATGACACGAAGTTGTGCAAGGTATTTAAATCAGATAGTGATGTGCTTTCCCTCCAAAGGGATTTACATAAAATTGAGGAATGGGAATCTAAATGGCAGATGAGATTTAATACGAATAAATGTAAAGTTATGCATCTGGGAAGGAAAAATAGCCATGCAATTTATAATCTTAATGGAGCAAATCTAGGTGTATCAGATATTGAAAGGGATTTTTGGAGTGCTTGTGGACAACCACCTAGGTAACAGCGCTCAAAGCCAAGCAGCAGCTGCAAAGGCAAATAAAATATTAGCATGTATTAAGAGGGGTATAGAAGCCAGGGAAGCAAATATAATTCTGCCACTATACAAATCTCGAGTACACCCTCATTTGGAATATGGAGTACAATTTTGGGCACCACTTCATAAAAAGGACATTTTAGAGCTGGAAAAGGTACAGAGAAGGGCAACAAAACTAATGAGGGGAATGGAGGGGCTAAGTTATGAAGAAAGACTAACCAAATTAAACTTATTTTCTCTAGAAAAAAGGTGTCTAAGAGGAGATATGATTACCTTATATAAATACATCCAGGGTCAGTGTAAAGATTTGTCAAGGGAGCTTTTTGTGCCAAGAGGTTTTCAACTGACAAGAGGACATCCCTTGAGGTTAGAAGTAAAAAGATTCCACCTTAATGAAAGAAAAGGGTTTTTCACAGTAAGAGTGGTTAATCTGTGGAATTCTCTACCAGAGGAGGTGGTGACAGCGGATTCGATCAGAGGAGATCTTAAAAGGTTGAACTTGATGGACTGAAAGCCTTTTTTTAACCTTAAATACTATGGGCCTCATTCAATTATCAAAGCTGCGATTCCTTGCAGGGGTTCCTTTACCTTGCAATTCAAATAGACAGCGCCGCAAGGATATCCCCCTTCCGGCCGGCCGCATATTATGCAAACGGCCGCAAGCGTTTTTCCAGCGCCCGGAAATCTTGTTTTCCGGCCGCAAAGTCAGAAAACTGTAAATGCAAATATAAATTCAAGATGGCACTGTAAAGCTCTGTAAATGCTAGGCATCATAATGGGGGACATTACGGTTTACTTTCCGTCCCGTAGTCCCGCAGGCTCGTCCTTGTTAAAACCTGTACGGGTTCGGAGGTGGAGGGCCGCAAACAAAGCATTGTAGAAGCCAATATATATTCAATCCAGCACTGCAAAGCACTGTAAATGATGGGGAACATAATGGGGGGGGCATGAGGATTAATAGCAAAAAATTCTCAAGCTTGCACATCGCCAAATTGTATTTTAATTTTAAATTCCGTCCAAGTCCCACGGACTTCAATGATCAAGCCCGTAGCTCCTTATTCAAGCCTGTGCAGGCTTGGAGGGCGCATGTCCTCCAAGCCCGTAGCTCGTTCTTAAAGCCTGTACGTGCTTGGAGGTTGAAGGTATCCATTTTGTTACGGTTTTTGCAGTCTGCATGGTTTAAGCCTGTAACCCTAAAATGGAGGCTCAAGCATTACAGCCTCCAAATTAACAATTGTTTAAATTAGTTTAATATTCCTCATATGTTTGATTGGTCAACACACATACAGGTTCCATTGTAGCCTCTAAAACAGCCCTATAATAGAATATGTTACCCCAACATTGGCGCGCACAGCAAATGTGTTTTGACAACGTGTAGCTGACATGAGCGGGCCCACATCATTGCGCAGTTCTAAGGTTTTGGACTACTGCGCGTTGATGAAAGGGCGCAAGTGATATGAGCTAATGCCATAAACCCTTCTAACCCTTGTAGCCGCAGCCTAATCCTAACCCTTACACCCCACAGCCTAATCCTAATCATTAGATCCGCTAGCCTCCTGTCGGGCTGTTGTTGATGCGCGCATGTGTCGGTGCGCAGATGACAGCGCACATTCGATACACGCTATATAGTTGATCAACGATAGAATACACATCTCGCTCATCACATCCACATTAGAGAATACAAATAGTGGCCAAATCAGACCGCCACTTGGCATATATCAAGTACCAGGGGAATATTTCAATATATGTGGTTAAGTTCTTCAGTTGTGTCCGACTCTCTGTGACCCTATGGATTGGGATTTGTCTGATCTCTCTGCTATGACCTGCCCACCTACAGTAGCTCACAGCTTCATTCAGGTACACAAGCTGCTTCACCACCACCACCACTTAGCAACCCTCAGCCATGTAAATTGATAAATAGCAGAACAGTTTGGAAGTTCACCAAATGGGAATAACTAGACACCTGGCACATGGCTCCCACCAGGATGGGTGTAGCAGAGATTATGCCCTTCCTGATGGGTCAAAGTAGATATGTGTGGTGTATGTTCCCCTGGTCCCCTTCAGCATTGCTAAGTGGTGTGAAGGGGCTTGTGTACCTGAATGAAGCTGTGAGCTATAACATGTAGGGCCACTGTAGGTGGGCACGTCATAGCAGAGAGATCAGACAAGGTCCAATCCACTTGAGAAGGAACTGACAAACCACACCAGTATATTTAGCATGCAAACCGTGGATAACAGCACAGGCAGAGACCTAGCTGAATGTGCTGCAGCTCATAGGGTCACAGAGAGTCAGACACAACTGAAGAACTGAACAACATACATTAAAATGTTTCCCTGCTACTTGATATATGCCATGTGGCAGTGTAATTAGCAAAATAATTGTGTTACCAAATGTAGATGTGATGAGCGAGATGTATATGCAATTAGATAGAGATTTAAGGGATCACAATAGAGCTCATATGCGTGGCAAAGGGTTCATATGACCTGACTCATGTTTTACTCTTGCTATTGAATTGAGTAGTGTGGCTTTAATCATATTATGCATGTTGCAGCATGGCTTGTCATATTGGCATGTGCATGACCATTACAGCATATGATAACCAAAGGATATTTAGCCAATGCATGTTCATTATTGGGCAACTAACTGTATTCACACATATGCTAAGTGATGTTGGTGAAGGGGTTTGTGTACTTAAATGAAGCTGTGAGTTATACTACATAGGGCCAGTGTAGGGGGGTACGTCTTAGCAGAGAGGTCAGACTAATCCCAATCAACTAGAGAAGGAACTGGAAAACCACTCCAGTGTCACCTGTCCTATTCATTGTAGGCCCTCAGGGGAATGTTCCTACTCCACAGTATCGCTAATCAGACTTGTCATGGGTATTAACCCTATATTAGTATTAGATATGATATTTGGGATCATATGATATCTAAAGCTATTCTGACTCTTCAACAGTTTTATATGTATTGATTTATTGCATGTTAACTATGGCTCATCAGTTTACATTTATAGGAATGTGACACTAATGTAATGCATGTGGATTTCACAGAACCAAAAATATTCATAACACGGACGCAGTCAGAAAGGTCTAACAAAGCTTTATTTTTTACACAGACGACAATCAGCAGTGGTCAAGAGTGTGCATTCACATAACAGTATAACAAAGCTTTATTTGCTAGACAGACCACAATCAGCTGTGGTCAAGATTGTGCATTCACATAACAGTATAACAAAGCTTTATTTGCTAGACAGACCACAATCAGCAGTGGTCAAAACTGCATTAATATCATGGGTGTGGTGTGGGCGGGTCCTTGAAGAGCAAGAGGCTGGAAAAAAGGGTAAACCTACAGGAGTCAATCTAATAGTCTAGAATAAGCATGATGCATAGCACCTACCAGGGTCACATGCGGGCACTACACCGCTGCAGCCGGAACCATAAATCTATCCATTTAACTGAAGAAACCATTTATGTGCATAGCACTTACAACTTGTAACTAGATCTGCTCAATGAAACAGATGATTCAACCTTTGGACTGTGTAATCCAACCCAGTTTCACACATACAGTGTGTTGACCAAACAAAAATCTGAAATAAGTGGTCAAATAAAAAAAGGCGGAGGAGGATCCAAATAAAAAATTATAATCACAATGTATGTACAGTACAGTTCTAAATACTGTACCAATATACCAACTCACCTGATTCCCATCTGCAAGCATTACTAACCATTAGCTAGGTCTGTGGATAATCAGAAATTTGGGCAAATAGCCATTATTATGGAGAGGACACAAAGGTCAGCAGCCAGATTCAATGTTACTTACATCAGACCCAAAGATCTGTTCTCAGACTGATATTGAGGTCAGGATCACATGCTTCACTAGTGCATACATTATTGCTGGCTGTCATTAACATACCATTGTGAGACTTTGCAAGTCCACCGCCATAGCGGTATTAGTCTACATTTAAGCTAAAAACAATCGTATCTGAGATATCAGGCAACATGATAACTGTAAGATTGTGGGAGCTACATGTTAAGGGGGCTGCCATTAAAGGCATGTCTACCTGAGAGGCACTGGGAAAACCTTACACCTCATATAATTCCTCCACAATGCTTGCAGATGCAGGAGATGCCTTCATGGACCTAAAAAAAAACAAAAAGAAAGAAGCAAAAAAAGACAAAACCTACGAAATAAGGCCTGAAAACATCATAGGGCTTGCAGCATCTCTTCTCAACAGCACTCCTTAGTGACAATTTATTGGTCACACTACTAACTAAATCTAGCCCAGCTCCAGATCTTTGGATCTTGGCCTATGTGATGGTATATTTTGGGCCTGATTCTATTGCAATTTGGCCAATTGAATATAAGCACAGAGCATAATTTTTACTGAAGTTTTTAGTTAGTGAAGACCTTGTTTTTGGATAGAAGTTCACTAACTAAAAACTTTGTTTAAAAATATATGCCATGTGCTTATAAAGAGCCCTATTCAATTGACCAAATCACATTTTAATGAGTGTTCTTTTTAACCTGTCACCAATTGATGGTCACTGAGGAGTGCTGTTGAGAAGGCAAAAACATGTCTGCAGACCCTATGGGTGTCATTCAATTGCGATTTGGCCAATTGAAAAGGGCTCTATATAAGCACAGAGCATATATTTAGTTACAGACGTTTGTAGTTAGTGAAGACCTTGCTTTTGGATAGAAGTTCACTAACTACAAACATCTGTAAAAAATATGCTCTGTGCTAAAATTGAGCCCTTAGCAATCGGCCACAGTGCAATTGAATGAGGCCCTATGTCCTCCTCCGCTTGGGCCCAGGACCCACATCACCTGTGCCCATCCTCCGTCTCCCCTGTGGTGTTAATGGTGGTGGGGGGGGGGGGGGCGGGCGGTGCCAGGCAGCGGGGGTCTGGCCGGTGGCGGACACATGGGAGGAGAGGGGGGGCCAGGCTGCTCTTGACTGGGGGATTGGGAGATCTCCACCAGCACAGCCTGGCTCTGCGGCGACGACACCCCTGGGTGGGCCTAGTGAGGTGTAGTGGGGAGGTCCACAGCTGGAGCCTGGGGAGACAATGCGCCCGGTGGCAACCAGGCCAGCACACTGTGTGGGGAAGGAGGTGCTGTCCCAAGGGCGTGGAAGGGCCCCAGAGCAAGTCTTTGGAGGATGGGCAGAGTCCCAGGGCTTGTACCAGTAGAACTGGCAAGGTCAATGACCAGCCCATCCTCCGACCCAGGGCCCTCCAATCTTCCTTCCTCCTCCCCCTGTGCTGGAAGATCCTGGTACGGGGCCAATGGCTCTGCCTCCTCTGCCTGGTCACAGGACCCAGAGCTCCTCCTGTATGCTGAGAGATAGAGAAGAAAGGTACATGTCATTAGTATGTTGATTAGCGCATTGATATGTGTTAATTTCTAATTATCTGACATCTAGCCTTGAATATGGATGATTCTCCTCTTTGCAACTCTGATTAGCTATCTTATACTAACTGTTATCTATTCTTAGGTTTCTGTTCTTGATGGTTCTCGGCTCACAACGCTATCTGTCAGTAACTGCATAGGCTGCGCGGGCACACCAATACATGGACTCTTTATTACAGGGGTGTACAAACTCTTTCCCGGATTGGAAGATATCCTTTCTGTGCACTGGTGAGTCAATCAGGATGACTGAAGAAGCGATTGACTCACCTGTGCGCAGCAGGGTTATCAAATCCAGGCATGTGTGTGGCCCACCAGGACCGAGTTTGGACACCCCTGCTCTATTGCTTGATTACTGTTGTGGTGACCAGGAATGACAGTGATTTGTCAGCTTCATGAATTTAATGATGCATCCATCTATCCCTTGTTAATTTCATGGAGCTGACATGTCAGTGTCATGTACATGTGTAATGTGTGTGATGCACATGTGGTGGCATGTTGCTGTATATCATATTCACCTGCCATGGAGGCTGGGTCCTTCTGGTCCACCAGGCCTGAAGCTCCAGCTGCGGCGGAGGGTGCAAGTATGGCCCTTGCAATGACTTCATGTCCCAGGTACTTGACCCTCCGCCCCTTGTCCTCCTGCGCCATCTTCTTCCTCACCGCGGCCCTGATGTCGTCAAACCGGTGCTTAATGGCCAGCAGACTCCATCCACGGCCCGCCACATCATTGACCATATCGACCACCTGCTGCCAAGCATTAGCCCTGGGCCCAGCCTTGACTTCCCTACCCCCCGAGGTGATGACGGGGCGGGCACGGATGGCCTCCAGGAGGACCATGTTTTCCTCCCGGCTATAATTGTGGGCCCTGGACCTGCCGCCAGCCTCTTGCTCTCCAGACTGGGGTTGAGGACCCTCTACACTCTCCTCCTCCCTCCTCTCCTCCCTCCTCCTCCTCCATCCTCCTACTCTCCTCTCCCTCCTCCCTCCTCTCCTCTCCTCCCTCCTCTCTCTCCTCTCCTCCCTCCTTCCTCTACTCTCCTCTCTCCTCCCTCCTCCTCTCCTCTCTCCTTCCTCTCCTCTCCTCCCTCCTCCCTCCTTCCCTCCTCTCCTCCCTCTTCACTCTCCTCTCCTCCCTCCTTCTCCTCCTCTCCTCCCTAATTCTCCTCCTCCTCTCCTCCCTCCCTTCCTCTCCGTCCTCTCCTCCCTCCTCCTCCTCTCCTCCCTCCTCTCCTCCCTCTGCCTCCTCTCCTCCCTCCTCCTCTCCTCCCTCCTCTCCTCCCTCCTCCTCAACTACCTCCTCCTTAACTACCTCCTCCTCAACTACCTCCCCCTCCTCAACTACTACCTCCTCACTCCTCCCCTCCTCCCCTCCTCTTCCCCACCTCCACGCCCCGGGACTCCCTGCCACTCCTCTCCCCTCTGCTCCTCTCCCTCCATCACCACCGGAAAAGAAAAGAAAGAGAAATTAAGAAATGTTTTAGTGGGTTTGCCTGCTCCCCCCTCATCCCCCATTCTGATTGCCTATAACACTCTTTCCTTAGTGACAATTTATTGGTCACACTACTAACTAAATCTAGCCCAGCTCCAGATCTTTGGATCTTGGCCTATGTGATGGTATATTTTGGGCCTGATTCTATTGCAATTTGGCCAATTGAATATAAGCACAGAGCATAATTTTTACTGAAGTTTTTAGTTAGTGAAGACCTTGTTTTTGGATAGAAGTTCACTAACTAAAAACTTTGTTTAAAAATATATGCCATGTGCTTATAAAGAGCCCTATTCAATTGACCAAATCACATTTTAATGAGTGTTCTTTTTAACCTGTCACCAATTGATGGTCACTGAGGAGTGCTGTTGAGAAGGCAAAAACATGTCTGCAGACCCTATGGGTGTCATTCAATTGCGATTTGGCCAATTGAAAAGGGCTCTATATAAGCACAGAGCATATATTTAGTTACAGACGTTTGTAGTTAGTGAAGACCTTGCTTTTGGATAGAAGTTCACTAACTACAAACATCTGTAAAAAATATGCTCTGTGCTAAAATTGAGCCCTTAGCAATCGGCCACATTGCAATTGAATGAGGCCCTATGTCCTCCTCCGCTTGGGCCCAGGACCCACATCACCTGTGCCCATCCTCCGTCTCCCCTGTGGTGGTAATGGTGTGTGTGTGTGGGGGGGGGGGGGGCTGGGGGGGGGCGGTGCCAGGCAGTGGTGGTCTGGCCGGTGGCGGACACATGGGAGGAGAGGAGGGGCCAGGCTGCTCTTGACTGGGGGATTGGGAGATCCCCGTTGATGGCGGGCCGGGGACCATCTCCTGTCTGAGCAGCCTGACCTGAAGGTGTTCCGCTGTCATGTGGTGCCTCCTCACCTCCCTGGACAGCCTGGCCAGGCTGTGGGTCATATGCGACCGGAGGCCAGAGATGCTGGCCTCCATCCGCAGCTGGCTGGCTGTCATCTCCTGCATGCTCGCCGCAATGATTTGTGAGCTTGCCAGCTGCTCCTTCATGACAGCCAGCATCTCCACCAGCACAGCCTGGCTCTGCGGCGACGACACCCCTGGGTGGGCCTGGTGAGGTGTAGTGGGGAGGTCCACAGCTGGAGCCTGGGGAGACAATGCGCCCGGTGGCGACCAGGCCAGCACACTGTGTGGGGAAGGAGGTGCTGTCCCAAGGGCGTGGAAGGGCCCCAGAGCAAGTCTTTGGAGGATGGGCAGAGTCCCAGGGCTTTTACCAGTAGAACTGGCAAGGTCAATGACCAGCCCATCCTCCGACCCAGGGCCCTACGATCTTCCTTCCTCCTCCCCCTGTGCTGGAAGATCCTGGTATGGGGCCGATGGCCCCGCCTCCTCTGCCTGGTCACAGGACCCAGAGCTCCTCCTGGATGCTGAGAGATAGAGAAGAAAGGTACATGTCATTAGTATGTTGATTAGCGCATTGATATGTGTTAATTTCTAATTATCTGACATCTAGCCTTGAATATGGATGATTCTCCTCTTTGCAACTCTGATTAGCTATCTTATACTAACTGTTATCTATTCTTAGGTTTCTGTTCTTGATGGTTCTCGGCTCACAACGCTATCTGTCAGTAACTGCAAAGGCTGCGCGGGCACACCAATACATGGACTCTTTATTACAGGGGTGTACAAACTCTTTCCTGGATTGGAAGATATCCTTTCTGTGCACAGGTGAGTCAATCAGGATGACTGAAGAAGCGATTGACTCACCTGTGCGCAGCAGGGTTATCAAATCCAGGCATGTGTGTGGCCCACCAGGACCGAGTTTGGACACCCCTGCTCTATTGCTTGATTACTGTTGTGGTGACCAGGAATGACAGTGATTTGTCAGCTTCATGAATTTAATGATGCATCCATCTATCCCTTGTTAATTTCATGGAGCTGACATGTCAGTGTCATGTACATGTGTAATGTGTGTGATGCACATGTGGTGGCATGTTGCTGTATGTCATATTCACCTGCCATGGAGGCTGGGTCCTTCTGGTCCACCAGGCCTGAAGCTCCAGCTGCGGCGGAGGGTGCAAGTATGGCCCTTGCAATGACTTCATGTCCCAGGTACTTGACCCTCCGCCCCTTGTCCTCCTGCGCCATCTTCTTCCTCACCGCGGCCCTGATGTCGTCAAACCGGTGCTTAATGGACAGCAGACTCCATCCACGGCCCGCCACATCATTGACCATATCGACCACCTGCTGCCAAGCATTAGCCCTGGGCCCAGCCTTGACTTCCCTACCCCCCGAGGTGATGACGGGGCGGGCACGGATGGCCTCCAGGAGGACCATGTTTTCCTCCCGGCTATAATTGTGGGCCCTGGACCTGCCGCCAGCCTCTTGCTCTCCAGACTGGGGTTGAGGACCCTCTACACTCTCCTCCTCCCTCCTCTCCTCCCTCCTCCTCCTCCATCCTCCTACTCTCCTCTCCCTCCTCCCTCCTCTCCTCTCCTCCCTCCTCTCTCTCCTCTCCTCCATCCTTCCTCTACTCTCCTCTCTCCTCCCTCCTCCTCTCCTCTCTCCTTCCTCTCCTCTCCTCCCTCCTCCCTCCTTCCCTCCTCTCCTCCCTCCTCACTCTCCTCTCCTCCCTCCTTCTCCTCCTCTCCTCCCTAATTCTCCTCCTCCTCTCCTCCCTCCCTTCCTCTCCGTCCTCTCCTCCCTCCTCCTCCTCTCCTCCCTCCTCTCCTCCCTCTGCCTCCTCTCCTCCCTCCTCCTCTCCTCCCTCCTCCTCCTCTCCTCCCTCCTCCTCAACTACCTCCTCCTCAACTACATCCTCCTCAACTACCTCCCCCTCCTCAACTACTACCTCCTCACTCCTCCCCTCCTCTTCCCCACCTCCACGCCCCGGGACTCCCTGCCACTCCTCTCCCCTCTGCTCCTTCCATCACCACCGGAAAAGAAAAGAAAGAGAAATTAAGAAATGTTTTAGTGGGTTTGCCTGCTCCCCCCTCATCCCCCATTCTGATTGCCTATAATACTCTTTCTGCTTGGATATCAATGTTGTTACTAACTGCAGTAATCAACCTTAAGTGGACAGAGCCTGTGACAGCAGTGGGAGGGGTGTACAGCACATCTCACTCTGGACCTGACTGGCGCTGATGAGACACGCTAGATCAATACTTTCCTAAACAATGTGGAAGGGTCAGTTACAGTTTGCATATATACAAGGTATGCGGCTATTTATTGTGTGCTTCTATCATGTGTGGGGAGTGGTCCATGTCTGAGGCCACTAATATCCTAACTGCATTATACTCTGCACATATTCCTGGGCGTGGTACCTATCCTGAAGCCATCTTCTGTACCAGAGGTAGTAGGAACTACATGGTCCTGCTGGGCTAGGCTGAAAATAAGTTCTTGTCAAGCCCCATTGAAGAAGCAGTTTGGAACACCTACGTGTATTGCAAATGTGTGTAGAAATCTCAATCAATTAATCAATCTCAATCAATCTATCTCAATCAATCTATCTCATTCAATCAAACTCATTCAATCAATCAATCTATCTCATTCAATCAATCAATCAATCTATCTCATTCAATCAATCAATTAATCAATCTATCTCATTCAATCAATCAATCTTATTCAATCAATCTATCTCAATCAATCAATCTATCTAATTTAATCAATCTCATTCAATCAATCAATCAATCTCATTCAATCAATCAATCAATCTCATTCAATCTATCTATCTCATTCAATCAATATATCTCATTCAATCAATCAATTTCATTCAATCAATCTATCTCATTCAATCAATATATCTCATTCAATCAATCAATCAATCAATCTCATTCAATCTATCTCATTCAATCAATCTCATTCAATCAATCAATCTATCTCATTCAATCAATCAATCTCATTCAACCTTTTTTTATTCAATCAATCTCATTCAATCAATCAATCTATCTCATTCAATCTATCTTATTCAATCAATCAATCTATCTCATTCAATCAATCAATCTATCTCATTCAATCAATCTCATTCAATCAATCAATCTATCTCAATCAATCAATATCTCTCTCTCTATATATATATCTCTCTCTATCTCTCTCTCTCTATATCTCTCTATCTCTCTCTCTATATCTATCTCTCTATATCTCTCTCTATATATTTCTCTCTCTATATATCTCTCTCTCTATATCTCTCTCTCTCTCTCTCTAGATATATATATATATCTCTATATCTCTCTATATATCTCTCTCTATATCTCTCTCTCTCTCTCTATATCTCTCTCTCTATATCTCTCTCTATATATATCTCTCTATATATCTCTCTCTCTCTCTATCTCTCTCTCTCTCTCTCTATAGCTCTCTCTCTCTATATCTCTCTATATATATCTCTCTCTATATCTCTCTCTATATCTCTCTCTATATATATATATATCTCTATATATATCTCTCTCTCTCTATCTCTCTCTCTCTCTCTCTCTCTCTCTCTGTCTCTATCAAAATAAAATACAGCTTGATAGGATGAAAAGCATGTACAATGCAACTTACCTCCCTCCAAACTCCTTTGTGCCGGAACAAATTCCCAAACACTCCAAACACCTATAAACAAGAAAAAAACACAATTGTACTTCTCCCCAGTGTATTCAGTAAATATAGAAATTGTCAAAACATCAAAATAAAATACAGCTTGATAGGATGAAAAGCATGTACAATGCAACTTACTTCCCTCCAAACTCCTTTGTGCTGGACAAAATACACTCTCAAGAAACCTATAAACAAGAAAAAGAACGCAATTGTACTTCTTTACATCGTACTCCGTAAATGTAGTAACGTATTTCCGTAAAAAGAACATAAAACGCGACTTGATAATAAAGCAACTTACCTCCTCTCACCCACCAAGCTCCGGGAACCGCGTGCTACTTCGGCCGAAATCGCAACACAATCGAGGCGTGGGCGCGTGTCATTCCTATTTATTCACTCCCACTGTCAATCAAATGGTCTATCACGTAAGCGATTGGCTGTGAGACCTGTGGCGCGATGCGTGATTCCGCTATTGGATGGTTTGTGCCGGGCCCGGCTAGTCCGTCCCCCTTCCAGCTTGCGTGCGCACCTAAACGTCACGGCCTTCCTACATTCTGAAGGCCGCGATTCGCGCCTGGCTATATTAAATTTACGGCCGCATCCGTTGAAGTTCACACGATGCACTTCCGGCATTGGAATGCAACCGGGCTGAAAGGGCCCTAAAAGTATAAATGAAACAATAAAAGGCATTCAAATTACTGGCAAAACAATCCCCAATGATCAAATATGTAAATAAAAGATATATTTTTATTGTCATGTATATCCTCAATATGGCGGCGACATAGACCCTTTAGCACTCACAAAGGCTAGAATGTGTCCCCTAAACATATCAACATTATCTGATTTACATCTCTCTCATCACATCTACCTTTTGGAACACAAATATTGGCTATATTTCAACGCCACATTACATAGATCATGTAGCATGGGCCCAAATTCAAATGTGGGCCAGAATATTAGGAGTTACAAATTAAAATGGCTAAACCAATCCATGATCAGGGAACTTCATAACATGATGAAGCTTAGATACACCATTGAGCTTTTCCATTTGTGAAATCGACCAGGATAATCACAGCTGTGGTAATTAGCAAGCTATAAAACCACATCATCAGCCAGGAATTATCAAGTCTGAACCATCATGGATAGCAGCAACCTGAGTGCGGTGTATAGGTATGTGAGTAGAGCGCAGAGTCATAGGAATGGATATTTGTTTCGAATGTTGCAGAGTGGAAACCCGGCTGTCAGGCGTGCGACTGAGGAGTGGCTGAGGCGTGACAGAGAGGGGTGGCTGGGAGTGAATGTGGGTGAGCGTGCTGATGCAATCCATGGTGGTACGGAACCAAGGCAAGCAAGAGGCTCATCACCGGATATGCCTAGGGTCATGGTGGGGGGTCAGTTAGGGGAGAGAGCTCCACAGGGACAGGGGGATATGAGGGCACCTGCAGACAGGGAGGAGGACCTTGATGTGGATGATCAGCTGATGGGGGGGCCAGATGAGAGACCCCTAGAGGGTGTGGAACATGAAGTGGGGGCTCCTGCACAGCCAGTCCCACAGGGGGGTGAGCAGGCCCAGGAGCCTGCCAGGAGGCTTCGTGCACCCAGGGTGTACAGGGAGAGAGTCACATTAGAGGGGTTAACTGATGTGGAAGTGTATGAGCGTTTTAGGCTACCCGTGCCAGCCTGGAGGAGCTCTATGCGGTCCTGAGGGAGGACATGGAGCCTTCCTCACGGACCAATAGAGCCATCCCAGGCATGACACGGATGTTAGCCGCCATACACATCCTATCATCTGGTAGTTTTCAGAACACTGCTAGCATAGTAGGAGAAATGTCTCAGGCAAGCCTTTCAAGGTGCCTGAGCACATTCCTCCATGCTATCGTTCCGAAAGCTGCCAGATACATCAGTTTTCCCCACACTGGGGAAGAGATCTTGAAGGTGAAAGCAGATTTCTTTCGAATGGGAGGTATCCCCAATGTAGCATTGATACCTCCTAGAGAGCAAGAAGCTCTGTTCAGAAATCGCAAACACTATCATTCCATCAATGTACAGGTTGTTTGTGATGCAGGCATGCGCATACAAAATGTGGCTGCAGGCTTCCCGGGAAGTACTCATGATGCCCATATCCTGCGTCAGTCATCCACCCATCGTTACTTTGAGTCTGGACAAGCTCCACCTGGGTGGCTACTGGGTGAGTACCCATAAAGGATCCCCTAACATAAACATCATGTTCCACTGTAATGCTATTCCATTGTTGCGTGAAAAAAGCGCAACGACGCATGCGCCAACAGACAAAATAGAGTCCCTCAATAGCGCGCACGACATCTGCGCGCAGGAGTTGAGATAAGGACTTAAGGGTGGACTTAGGGGTTTTAGGGTTAGGGTTCTTTGGGCTAAGGCTTCGGATTCTGAGTGTTAGTGTTAGGCATGGGGTCTCAGTGGTTCGGGTTAGGTATGGGGTCTGAGGGCTCGGGTTAGAGGGTTTTGGCCCATTAGGCAATAGATTCTACAACTTGCGCTCTTTGATCGACGCACATTTTGCCACACAATTTTCAACAGTGCGCTACTGTCGCCGGCTTCTGTCAGCGCTGTATTGTCCGCGCTCATTTGCCGTGCGCCCTAAAGAAGGTGTGCCGACTGAGCCATTGCATCGTAGCTTGTTGCTGTGCCTAACCCGATGTGACCTGGTCATAGGAATAGGAAGTTCCAACCCAGAGATCCCTAAACTAACATCACATTAATCATTGCGTATATTTACAGATGCTTTAACGAGCAGCACAACCTCACATTCATATCTACATCTCCCATTTTTGTTTCTTTCAGGTGATGCAGGATATAGGTGTTTGCCGTGGTTGTTGACCCCTGTGAACAATCCATGCACAGAGGGGGAGGAGAGGTACAATGCAGCCCATGCCAGAACTCGGAATGTAATAGAGCGCACCTTTGGCCTCCTGAAGATGCGCTTCAGATGTTTACATTCCACTGGCGGGGCACTACAGTACACACCAGTGAAGATTTGTCACATCATCCTGGCCTGCTGTTGTCTGCACAATATAGCAGTACAGGCAAACTGTCTGGGGAACATTGATGATGCTCCGCTTGAACCGGCGGAGCGTCCAGTACCTCCCCCTGGTGAGGATAATGTTCAGGGGTCACAACTACGTGCCCACGTCATTCGGGAGTACTTCCCATGTAAGTCTGAAACTAATAACAACCAACTATAATGTACCTTGATTATGGTTACTAATACATCTCTTTTCTCCTTCCCCATTGTCATACAGAATATACAACAGTCCACAGTAGAGGATAGCTTTGTGATGTAACATATGTCTCGTGACGCATTCTTCATACTGGATCAAATACAGCCTGCTCTGATATCTGTTAATGGTAAGTATGCGCACATTCTCATACACATCATATATATTGATATCTGCCAACCTCCAGAAGCTAAGCTAAATGGATGGTCTGATGTATTCCACAATGTCAATGGATATAGGCCTCACAATCGTATTTGAAAACATCTTCACAGAACAGTAATGTTCCCATTGTCTGATCATGCTATTCCACATCCCATGGAGGTCAATGCAATTCATAGCAATCTGGATATATGAACATACCAGCATATTGTAAACCATAATAAATGTACCTCATGGGATGCAAAGAGGGGATCCCTCCTGTTCTTTGTCAGCGAATGCTGGTAAAATCATTCTCAGTCAGATAACAGGAATAGTCTCAAGGATGTGTTAACTAGGAATCATTGTGCAATATATCATATGGATTGTGTGACTCATATCATCATATTGCCATTACAGAACTGCTGCTGTGTGTCAACACATTGTTTACCCACACAGACATGGGAAACGACCTTTACAGCAACAGAACATCAGCTACATCAATGTCGTCTACATTGTAAGTGAATATTTGCGGGAAACATGTGCATGTATGCATGAGAGGAAATGACTAATAACTCCATTAATGTAGGCCTAACTTTCTTTTCCCCAAGACATCCCCTATGTATTGCTGAAGCGGTCAGAAACGTTTATCGGACCATGCAGACGCGTCCTGGGGGAACAGATCTCTTCGTTGAATACTCCACTTGATCTATCCAAGGTAGAGAACCACATGTGGATGTCCGAACATGTATCAATGTGTGATAGTTGGGATCTTCCATTTCTATTACAGGCTGCACTGGTCTCTCTGTCTCTCTCTGTCTCTCTGTCTGTCTGTCTCTCTCCTCATCCCACCCACCCCTGTTTACCCTTAATTTATTGAGTCACACAAGTCTTCGACACCTGTACAATTAGCAACTTCTGCTAACTATCCCAATTAACCCTTTAAACTATGTTTTCTCTTGTCTTCTTCCTCACATCCCCTGCCTTTTCCTCAGACTCTTCTTTACTTCTCCCCTTTTTGTCTCCAACATTTTCATTTCAACTCTCATGCCCACCTCTCTCCTTTTATTCGCCCATCAGCTAATCTTACTCAAGCTGTGGTTAAACTATGTGTCTCCTGACTGTCCCATCTGCAGATTACATTATCTGTCCATGTGGGGCAGATACCTTATTACATAATAGTGCATCACACTTTACATCTTATCCCTTTCCTCTCCGACTAATGCATAACTTTCTACTTGACACAACTTCCTTCCTATGTATCTCTCACTTACTTATTAACCTTGCTATTCCTTATCTACTCTTCCCCATGTCCATTACCTTTAGCTTGGAAGTGGTGATTTTAGAATCTTGTGGGGGCCTTTGGGAAGAAATCAGTTATCAACAGACTTTACGCTCAAAACAGGGCCCTTCATTTTCTGGCGTTGGCAATATTACATACTGTATATTTTTGTGTTCTTCTCCCCTGTACAGCGCCACAGAATATGTTTGCACAATACAAATAAATGATAATTAGACTAATAATATTCCCACATCCGGACAAATTAGTCTGGGCCATCATTATCATCTGACAGATGGTTAGCTTGTACGAGATCCCAATGCATAACATGTGTGCCGACATACCTGCATCTGTTGGTGGCTGCTCATATGGCATATGTAAGGTTTCCACTAATATATTATTTGTGTGTTTGTATTCCAGATCACGGTCAGAACAAGGCATGACGATAAACATCATGACATTCCATGGCCATGTCAATGTCCTCATGTATGTGCATGTGTCCGTTTCATTGCTTTGTTGGATCCAGTTTGATATCTGATTACCTTGACTGAATAGCCGATATGTGTCACGAGACAATTTCACTATACAATGCAGATGTGATGTGACATCTGTCAGCTGATGTTCCTGGTATATCCACAGCATGTGTATGCTCATATAGACTACCTCGATTCATATGTACCTATTGGTTTAGACATTCTATCCTCTCCTCTACTTGGACTGTTGTGAAGCCTGCAGCACAAACCCTTCCAGATCTTTTCTTCAGTGCTGATGTGACCCTCCCTGTGCATATGGGGAAGAGTAAATCCAGGCTTGGGACTTAACAGTTAATGAGGTTACGTTAATCTTCAGTTATGCATATGCAACAACAGTCAGTATAGATGCTCAATCAGAGAACAAACTACCCTTGATATTGCCTGGTTTGTTGTGAGTTCTCTGGAATAAGTAACATCTGACTGATATGGTCCTGGTCAGGTCCCCATCTTTTTGACCAAGGTTATCTATGTAGGGGCTGCTTATTGTTGCGTGAGAACTTACCTCATGGGCTCATAGCATTAACTGATTGAGCTCTTATACTTCTGATGTTGCATCAGAGTGTCCGTTTAACACACAAGCATACATTTTGCTCTCCCCATATGTATATCACCTTATTCTGGATTATTGTGGTCTTTCCTTATTGACTGTTATATATATGTAGTAACAATAATGAGATCTATTATATTGCCTAATGTTGGGTGATACACTGTAAATCCCATGATCATCTATATCAATGTAATTTCCCTTGCCTGCAATCTGTTTTCACCTCCCTATTTCCCTGTGTTACTTGGATTTTGTATCCTACCCCCCCTCCACCATGATCCTTTGCTTACCTGTGATGATTAGTCAACCTGTGGCTTTGTGGCAAGCTTGCTTTGTTAATTTCTGTAAATAGTAAATATGATTTATCCGAGATGTTGTTTGTGTCTGCCTCGTCAATGTTGATACCATAGCATTTCCGTAACATCAATGAAAGGACCTTCAGACTCCACATCTGTGCTCTGCACCATCAGTTAGGGGTGTCAATAGAATTCTCACAGTGTGTTTGCATTACTGATTTCAACCATGAGGGAAGGTTGGTATTAACAATCTATACAGTATGACACAGAAACAGACAAATGACACAGGTGTCCGTAAGTGGCTCACATCCTAATAGTGAACATACAGGGCCTCATTCAATTGCGATTTGGCCAATTGAATAGGGCTCTAAATAAGCACATAACATATTTTTTTTTTTAAGTTTTTAGTTAGTGAAAACCTTGCTTTTGGATAGATGTTTACTAACTAAAAAATTATTTAAAAAATATATGTTATGTGTTTATTTAGAGCCCTATTCAATTGGCCAAATTGCAATTGAATGAGGGCCACAGTATCTAACAGAAGTGAGTACACCCGTCACATTGTTGTTAATATTTTAGTATATATTTTCATGTGACAACACTGAAGAAATGACACTCTGCTACAATGTAAAGTAAGTTTGCTGACCCATCAATAACTCAATACACAGCCATTAATGTCTAAACCATTGGCAACAAAAGTGAGTACACCCCTAATTTGAAATGTCCAAATTGGCACTAAATGTCAATTATGTGTGGCCACCATTATTTGCCAGAACTGCCTTAACCCTCATGGCCAGGGAGTTCACCCGAGCTTCCCAGGTTGCCACTGGAGTCCTCTTCCACTCCTTAATGATACATCAGAGCTGGTTGATGCTAGAGACCTTGCACTCCCCCATCGTCAGTTTGAGGATGCCCCACAGATGCTCAATATGGTTTAGGTCTGGCGCCAAGCTTGGCCAGTCCATCACCTTTACCTTCTTTAGCAAGGCAGTGTCGTCTTGGCGGTGTGTTTAGGGTTGTTATGTTATGTTGCCCTGCATCCCAGTCTCCCAAGGGAGGGGATCATGTTCTGCTTCAGTATGTCACAGTACATGTTTGCATTCATGGTTCCCTCAATGAACTGTAGCTCCCCAGTGCTGGAGGCAGTCACGCAGGCCCTGACCATGACACTCCCACCACCAAAAGTATACATCTATACTGAGCAAAAGTAGTTGAAATAATACCTAAATTACAGATAAATGCATAAGTCACAACGAACACAAAAACATTGATATGAGATGAAACCCTCATTTTAAACCTAAACAGTGATGCAGAGAGAGGGGAGGCAACATCTGAAATCATTAGGTAAATGCATATAGGGGGAATCCACACAACATATTATATAAAACATATATAGACATGCATATATGTTTGGTCTGGGCCTGTATGCATGCTGCCAGCACTGAGGAGCTACAGTTCTTTGAGGGAACCCATGAATGTCAACATGTACTGTGACATACTGAAGCAGAGCATGATCCCTCCCTTCGGAGACTGGGCCGCATGCCAGTATTCCAACATGATAACGACCTCAAACACACCTCCAAGCCGACCACTGCCTGGCTAAAGAAGCTGAAGGTAAAAAGTTGATGGACTGGCCAAGTAGGTCACCAGACCTAAACCCTATCGAGCATCTGTGGGGGCATCCTCAAATGGAAGGTGGGGAGTGCAAGGTCTCTAACATCCACCAGCTCCATGATATCATCATGAAGGAGTGGAAGAGGACTCCAGTGGCAACCTGTGAAGCTCTGGTGAACTCCATCCCCATGAGGGTTAAGTCAGTGCATGAAAATATTTACACTTTCACTTAGGGGTGTACTCACTTTTGATATTTACCCTGAATGAATATCTCCATGTGTCAGAAACACGAATATCATGCATCGCCGTTACTGGAATCAAAATCAGGAATATTACCTCCACCCTCAGCTGCACTAGTGGCTGTTACCTTAACCCTACATTAACACAGGGCTGGTATATTGAAGGAAGATTTATGTACTAATACAATAATGTTGTTGTGTAGCATTCATCTGGTGTTTAACAATCATGGTACAGCACAAACGAAAACAAACAATGATAATGTGAGCAATACATAATATTTATTCTTATGTTTGCAAATTATAGAACCAAAAAATGAAAATTGGAGGCAAACATTCCGTCTGTCGATTTGAACCTAAAGAGATAAGAACAAGACATCAATTAGAACAATATACGCATTGACTGCAACACCTCAACGTCAATAGATCTTGGACATCAATTGCTTCTATATGAAACATGAACATGTTGTTCATGACTCTCCTGGCCTTTGCCAACCGTTGCCCTAGGCCGGCCACGACCTCTTCGATGGGTTGGCGGCTCTTCTGCCCTGGATGCTGGGGCAAGGTCTGGGAGGTTGAGGAGGTACCCTGTTCTTGTGGATGGCCTTCTCGGGCCATTTCGGCCCTTCATGCATATTCCTCCATTACCCGGTGATGCCGCCTTACCTCTTGCAATGCCTGCTCATTGTGCTGTCCCATCTCCATTACCCGGTGATGCCGCCTTAGCTCTTGCAACACCTGGTCATTTTGCTGGCCCATCTCCATGACCTGGTAATGCCGCCTTAACTCTTCAAACACCCGGTCATTATGCTGTCTCATCTCCAGCATGAACTCTTGATTTTGCTCCCGCTCATGCTGGAGATGAGCGAGGAAATCGTGGCACTGGGCCGCTGACAGCGCCGGGCTACCTGGCGCGGACCCAGACCATTGTGTCCTCTGGGTGGAGGCACGTCGGTGTGGAGTGTCCTGCCGGGCCGGAGTGGCCTGCCGGTCCGGAGTGGCCTGCGGGGCCTGCAGGGCCTGTGGGGCTGGAGTGACCAGAGAGGCCTGTGAGGCTGGAGTGGGCAGCGGGGCCTGTGGGGCCGGAATGACCAGCGGGGCCTGCGGGGCCTGTGGGGCCAGAGTGACCAGCGGGGCCTGCGGGGCCTGTGGGGCCAGAGTGACCAGCGGGGCCTGCGGGGCCTGTGGGGCCAGAGTGACCAGTGGGGCCTGCGGGGCCGGAGTGACCAGCGGGGCCTGTGGGGCATGTGGGGCCGGAGTGACCAGCGGGGCCTGCGGGGCCTGTGGGGCAGGAGTGACCAGCGGGGCCTGCGGGGCCTGTGGGGCCGGAGTGGCCAGCGGGGCCTGTGGGGCTAGAGTGGCCAGTGGGGCCTGTGGGGCCGGAGTGGCCAGCGGGGCCTGTGGGGCTGGAGTGGCCAGCGGGGCCAGAGTAGCCTGCGGAACCTGTGGGAGCCACATGCCCTGCCGGGGGCCCATGCTCCAGAGCACCATTACTTGTGGTTCCATACTGTGGGCCCAACTGGGATGGGACCACATTGGATGTCCCCACATTTGGCCAGCCCACATTGACTGTGAGCCAGGCGGCGCCATTATCCTGGCTGGAGGGGCCATTGCTGGAGCCAATGGCTGGCATCTTGTGGAGGGCCCAGGTGGACTTTCTGCAGGTGGTCCTGCTGCAGGTGGTCTTGCTGCAGGTGGTCCTGCATCTCGGCATGGTGCAGGGCCCGCTATTTCAGGGCCCTGAAGAGGCAGGGTACGCCTGGCTGGTACTGAAATGAGACAAGATTTGTATTTGAGTATTGTTGTTCTAAAAATTGATTGATGTGTGTTTCCATATCTCTGAGATCATAGTGACTTGGAATTGGCTGTGAATGTTTGACGCAAATAAAAATTGATCTGCATCATTAGTATTGTGGATCCTGGCTGGGATCTTTCCTGTTATGTGACAGCGACTGCTGGCAGCAGCAGTTGGACCAAGGGGCTGATAGATGGCGCTGCCGCTGTTATATACATCATTTTCACCTTACACACAAGCCCAAAAGCACTAGCCCTCACCCTAATCCGAAACCCTTACCTTAACACCAACATAACCCACTAAATCTGCATGATTATATAATCTCCAGGAAAATGCTGTGACATGTAGAGGCTGCTTACTGCTGCTACCAGCAGTCACGGTCAGACAACAGGAAAGGGCCCATGGCTCATATGACTATATGTAATGCTGGTGCGGTGTGCCAACTGCAGTTAATTAGGACACATGCTCATCTGAATCTGTTGGCCAGTGTGTGAGACAGACCAATCTGTGACCAATGCTCAGCAATGTGAGTTAACATGTTATTGTAACATGGTCCAGATTAGGCTGGTACACGACACAAACTTGCAGTCCATCAGAGTCTGTATCCGCATATGCTGCAGTGTGCACATCCATACATGTAGTCTCATGGGGATGTACCAGCTATACCGGACCTATCCTGTTGTATGTGCGCATCTCTGGAAGTGCACCGCCACCAACTCTACCTACGCCAGCCCAGCAGGCCGGGTAAGTGGTTATGGGTTTTGGGTTCTGGCTACAGTTAGGGGGTATGGGTTAGAGTTAGAAAGTGGGGTTTAGGGGGTTAGGGTTAGAGGGTTAGGGGCTTTGGGTGTACCAACTATTTTTGACTGCTACATGGGGACGCAAGTGCAGCCGCATCCCTAGAGTCGGCGGCGGCACTCTTCCAGCACATACTGAAATGCCGACATAAAACAGGATACATCCGCTATACCTAGTTTCAAGATGTACATGGGTTCTAAGCAGTAGGAGTGTTAAGCCAAACAGCTATGAATAGGCCAGTTTAACATGGAGTAGAGTGTGACAGGGGAACTCATGACAATAAACAAACAATTGCAATGGAGTTGTCATGTATGCTTTATATGCACTCTGAACCAACAGCAAACATAACAGTAACATCAATAAATTTGCAAAACGGTATCATAATCAGTTGTGGGAGGAGGTATTGGACACATATTTCATTGCTAACAATTTTGACAAGTATATTTCTTTACACTGGATTTACATGATTTTTGCTGCCTCATATATCTGTAGTCACAACCAGATATCTTACAGTGCAATTCAACGTCAGTTATCTATCTGTGTGGGGTACATGTGCGTACATATGAGGGTGTTAAGGTGTACATGGTACTCACATTGCAGGCTTTGTGACCGACCCGTGTCCGCCAGGCCAAGGAAGCCCACGACTGCCGCTGGCTGGATCATGTCTCGCACTGTGGCCTCCCAACCGGGGTATGTAAATGTTTCTGGAGGCCCACCACCGGTTCCACGTGCCGCATTGGCCTCATTCGCCATTTTCTTTTTTATATCAATGCGGCAGTCTTGGTACCGGTGCTGGACAGACTGCCAGATCCGATTTGCATACCCCAGCGCAGAGACTTCCGCCGCTATTGCCCTCCAGGGATCTGTCCTTTGCCTGGGCCTCACCTCGCTCCCACCGGTTAAGATGGAGTGGTGGGCTTGAACTCCTCTTATGAGCGTTTCAATCTCATCCTGATTAAAGTTGGCTGCCTTTTTTCTGGCAGCAGCAGCAGCTTGCTGGCTAGCCTGTGGCTGGGGGCCCTGCTCTCCCTGGCCTCTCCCTTCACTGCCTTCTCCCTCCATCTCTCCTCCTCTCCTCACTCTCTCTTGCTCTCTCTCAAAACCCTCCAACTCCAAGACCTGTGTGTCCACTTGCACAGCATACAACACAGTCACAGATTTACGAATTTCCCTCACTTTTAAACTATTTGTGGCCTTGATTGTCATCTTCCTATTGGTTAATTGATTTCAGGTTTGATTTCAGGATTACGGGCTTGAGACTTCTGGCCGTAACGCACGACCGTAGCTTCTTGGTGAAGCACGTACGGGTTTGGCGGATGATTGCCCTCCAAGCCCGTAGCTCATTATTCAAACCCGTGCAGGCTTGCATGATAGATAAAACACGAAGATTGAACATGAAGTTAAATATCTTTATTTGCGGATTTGAGAGTAGGGGAATGTTGAGCTATTAATTCTAAAACCAAACATCACTTTCACTTCTAATAAAAGTACAGGACGGCTTTTCTATGCTACGACTTGTAAGTAAGCCCTTTATGACCCGTAGGTCTATTTTACCCATTTACGGACTTGACGGAGGCTAATCCCGCAGCCTTTGCGGGTCTGAGGTGCTCCAAGCCCTCGGGACTCTGTCCACGGATATTTGACATGAATTAAAATACAAATTATTTACGGATTTGAGTGTAGGGGAATGTTGTGCTATGAATGCTAACACCTACAATCACTTTATCGTCTCCTAAGAGTGCAGGATGGCTTTATTATGTGCTTAATTGTGTGCTTGCGGGACCTTTTTGCTGCAAATAAGCTGCGGCTCGGTTTTAGCCTTGCAGAGAGGGTTCCCGGAGCAATTGAATAGCAACCGGGATTTGCTTGCGGCAGAAACTCTTGCGGCAGTTTAAGATCAAAGGCTTTCCTCTGGCGCGTGCGGCCGCAAGGGATAATAAGGCACCGGCCGCAAGCCTGCCGGAGTCCCCGGCCGGAAGGGAAAAGAATAGGCAAATAGCCTGCGGCCGGTCCTTGCGGCTCCGCATCTCCTACGGCCGTTAATAGAATGAGGCCCTATGTAACTATGTAACTATGTAACTGTTAACCCAACCTTATTTAGAAAAAACCTTTGTTAATTTGGTCAAGCAACCATTGTATGGCCATATGGTGTTACTTCTACCTGCGCACAGCTATCAGAACCTCCTCTCCTGGGGCGCATAGTTGACTTGTGATCTATGGTGGTCAGTTGAGTGAACACAACATATATAGCATTTATTATAATGTATTCCAACTTATCGGCCCATTCCCGGGCTTTGGAACATCTTGTAGGTGCAAACTGTATGTTGAATGTGCCTGATTAGTGAACAGGGTACAGAGGTACGGATACCACCATTGTACCCGCAGGAGTAGATAAACCACTTAAGGTGGCATCCACTGTGTGCACACTGGTTTAATCCATCCACCCCTCTGCACCCTGGCCCCAAAAAAACCCAAACCATCCCCCATTCTAGACTATGTCAACATAAGCCCCTATTACATCACATTATATGCCTCAAGGTCATAGTTCCATAACTAACCCTCCCAAGCCTGCATTATAAAATCCTGCTGTGGGTAGCACCCAAGTTCATTCAGTCCATTCTGGATTCAGAAACAACCAGTGATGCCTGAGGCATTTGCTCAGAACTCAGACGCCTTTGCCGGGTTCTGGGGTCTGAGAGGGGGTGCAGTTACCTGCTGGACCAGCAATTATTTCTCCTGTATCACACCCAGGCTCTGGAGAACTGAGCTACATTCCTCCAATGAGCGGACTACATGAGTCACTGAGGCATGCATGAAGGAAAGGCAAAAGGGGAAGCCCTATCTATATTTAATCTGGGGTTTGGTCAGTATTAGAAGAGTCAGCCTCATCAGTTTGCGTTTCTGGAGCATGAGTGGAGCCAGGTCTGCGTATATTTACAGTGTGGCCCCATCCGACCCCTCAACAGTGGATGTTTTCCTCGCCTACTGTACCACCAGGTCCCTTGTCCACTGTCGAAGGAACTGGATTATTACCTCCTTGGACTGGCCTGACGAGGCAGGTCCTCCCATGGCCCTATGAGCCTGCTCAATCTCCCAGGACTCAGATTATAGAGATGGTAGGGGCGTCGCCACCACATACAGGTCCTGTACTGCTGATGGAACTCCCTGCAGCCTGATGTTAGCTGCTGTGATCTGTTTTCAAGATCCTCGAGTTTTGCCTCAAGACTCATGATATGTGTGGTGTTAGCCAATATCTCAACCCTGACACTGGATTGAGCTTCAATAATCTGATCTGTGACCTTCTCAAGAGCATGGCTTCTTTGGCCCAGATCATTAATTTCTTATTTCAGTTCTTTAACCACCAGTGATAGTCAGGTCTGGAGCAATTGGTGGAATATATATATTTGTACTGACCATAAAGACATGTAACAGATCCCAGCATGTGACTGTCTCATGTTTATTTGTATGGACCATAAATACATGTAACAGATCTCAGCATGTGTCCATCTCATGTTTATTTGTACTGACCAAAAAGACATGTAACAAATCCCAGCGTGTGACCATCTCATGTTTATTTGTACTGGCCATAAATACATGTAACAGATCCCAGCTTGTGACCATCTCGTTAATTTGTACTGACCATAAAGACATGTAACAAATCCCTGGGCGTGTCCGTTTCCTGCTTATTTGAACTGACCATGAAGACATGTAACAAATCCAGGCGTGTGAACATCTCATGTTTATTTGTACTGACCATAAAGACATGTAACAAATCCCAGCTTGTGACCGTCTCATTTTTATTTGTACTGACCATAAAGATGTGTAACAGATCACCGCGTGTGGCCATCTTATGTTTATTTGTACTGATCATAAAGACATGTAACAGATCTAAGCGTGTGACCATTTTCATTTTCATTAGTTCTGACCATAAAGCCATGTAAAAAAAAACAGCGTGTGACCGTCTCATGTTTATTTTTACTGACCATAAAGACGTGACAAATCCCAGCATGTGACTGTCTCATGTTTATTTGTACTAACCATAATAACGTGTAACAAATTCCAGCATGTGACCATATCATGTTTATTTGTACTGTTCATAAAGACATGTAAAAGATTCCAGCTTGTGACCATCTCAGTTTTATTTGTACTGACCATAAAGACATGTAACAGATCTAAGCGTGTGACCATTTCCATTTTTATTAGTACTGACCATAAAGACATGTAAAAAAAAACAGTGTGTGACCGTCTCATGTTTATTTTAATGACCATAAAGACATGTGACAAATCCCAGCTAGTGACTGTCTCATTTTTATTTGTACTGACCATAAAGACATGTAACAGATCCCAGCTTGTAACCGTCTCATTTTTATTTGTACTGACCATAAAGATGTGTACCAGATCTCAGCTTGTGACCATCTCATTTTTATTTGTACTGACCATAAAGATTTGTAACAGATCCCGGCTTGTGACCTTCTAATTTTTATTTGTGCTGACCATCAAGACATGTAACAGATCCCAGCGTGTGACCATCTCATGTTTATTTGTACAAACCATAAAGACATGTAACAGATCCCAGCTTGTGACCATCCCATTTTTTATTTGTACTGATCACAAAGACATGTAAAAGAATCCAGCTTGTGACCGTCTCATTTTTATTTGTACTGACCATAAAGACATGTAACAGATCTAAGCGTGTAACCATCTCATTTTTATTTGTACTGACCATAAAGACATGTAACAGATCCCAGCGTGTGACCGTGTCATGTTTATTTATACTGACCATAAAGACATGTAACAGATCCCAGCTTGTAACCGTCTCGTTTATATTTCTACTGACCATAAAGACATGTAACAGATCCCAGCTTGTGACCATCTCATTTTAATTTGTACTGATCATAAAGACGTGTAACAGATCTCAGCTTGTGACCATCTCATTTTTATTTGTAATGACCATAAAGATTTGTAACAGATCCCGGCTTGTGACCTTCTCATTTTTATTTGTGGTGATCATCAAGACATGTAACAGATCCCAGCATGTGACCATCTCATGTTTATTTGTACAGACCATAAAGACATGTAACAGATCTCAGCTTGTGACCACCTCATTTTTATTTGCACTGATCATAAAGACATAAAAGATTCCAGCTTATGACCGTCTCATTTTTATTTGTACTGACCATAAAGACATGTAACAGATCTAAACGTGTGACCATTTTGATTTTTATTAGAACTGACCATAAAGACGTGTAAAAAAAAACAGCGTGTGACTGTCTCATGTTTATTTATACAGACCATAAAGACATGGAACAGATCCCAGCTTGTGACCATCTCATTTTTATTTGTACTGACCATAAAGACATGTAACAGATCCCAGCTTGTGACCATCTCATTTTTATTTGTACTGACCATAAAGACATGTAACAGATCTAAGCGTGTGACCATTTTCATTCTTATAAGTACTAACCATAAAGACGTGTAAAAAAAAACAGCGTGTGACCGTCTCATTTTTATTTGTACTGGCCATAAAGACATGTAACAGATCCCAGTGTGTGACCATCTCATTTTTATTTCTACTGACAATAAAAACATGTAACAGATCCCAACGTGTAAGCGTCTAATTCTTATTTGTACTGACTATAAAAACGTGTAACAGATCCCAGCTTGTGACCGTCTAATTTTTATTTGTACTGACCATAAAGATTTGTAACAGATCCCGGCTTGTGACCTTCTAATTTTTATTTGTGCTGACCATCAAGACATGTAACAGATCCCAGCGTGTGACCATCTCATGTTTATTTGTACAAACCATAAAGACATGTAACAGATCCCAGCTTGTGACCATCCCATTTTTTATTTGTACTGATCACAAAGACATGTAAAAAAATCCAGCTTGTGACCGTCTCATTTTTATTTGTACTGACCATAAAGACATGTAACAGATCCCAGCGTGTGACCGTCTCATGTTTATTTGTACTGACCATAAAGACATGTAACAGATCCCAGCTTGTAACCATCTCGTTTATATTTCTACTGACCATAAAGACATGTAACAGATCCCAGCTTGTGACCATCTCATTTTAATTTGTACTGATCATAAAGACGTGTAACAGATCTCAGCTTGTGACCATCTCATTTTTATTTGTAATGACCATAAAGATTTGTAACAGATCCTGGCTTGTGACCTTCTCATTTTTATTTGTGGTGATCATCAAGACATGTAACAGATCCCAGCATGTGACCATCTCATGTTTATTTGTACAGACCATAAAGACATGTAACAGATCCCAGCTTGTGACCACCTCATTTTTATTTGCACTGATCATAAAGACGTAAAAGATTCCAGCTTATGACCGTCTCATTTTTATTTGTACTGACCATAAAGACATGTAACAGATCTAAACGTGTGACCATTTTGATTTTTATTAGAACTGACCATAAAGACGTGTAAAAAAAAACAGCGTGTGACTGTCTCATGTTTATTTATACAGACCATAAAGACATGGAACAGATCCCAGCTTGTGACCATCTCATTTTTATTTGTACTGACCATAAAGACATGTAACAGATCCCAGCTTGTGACCATCTCATTTTTATTTGTACTGACCATAAAGACATGTAACAGATCTAAGCGTGTGACCATTTTCATTCTTATAAGTACTAACCATAAAGACGTGTAAAAAAAAACAGCGTGTGACCGTCTCATTTTTATTTGTACTGGCCATAAAGACATGTAACAGATCCCAGCGTGTGACCATCTCATTTTTATTTCTACTGACAATAAAAACATGTAACAGATCCCAACGTGTAAGCGTCTAATTCTTATTTGTACTGACTATAAAAACGTGTAACAGATCCCAGCTTGTGACCGTCTAATTTTTATTTGTACTGACCATAAAGATTTGTAACAGATCCCGGCTTGTGACCTTCTAATTTTTATTTGTGCTGACCATCAAGACATGTAACAGATCCCAGCGTGTGACCATCTCATGTTTATTTGTACAAACCATAAAGACATGTAACAGATCCCAGCTTGTGACCATCCCATTTTTTATTTGTACTGATCACAAAGACATGTAAAAAAATCCAGCTTGTGACCGTCTCATTTTTATTTGTACTGACCATAAAGACATGTAACAGATCCCAGCGTGTGACCGTCTCATGTTTATTTGTACTGACCATAAAGACATGTAACAGATCCCAGCTTGTAACCATCTCGTTTATATTTCTACTGACCATAAAGACATGTAACAGATCCCAGCTTGTGACCATCTCATTTTAATTTGTACTGATCATAAAGACGTGTAACAGATCTCAGCTTGTGACCATCTCATTTTTATTTGTAATGACCATAAAGATTTGTAACAGATCCTGGCTTGTGACCTTCTCATTTTTATTTGTGGTGATCATCAAGACATGTAACAGATCCCAGCATGTGACCATCTCATGTTTATTTGTACAGACCATAAAGACATGTAACAGATCCCAGCTTGTGACCACCTCATTTTTATTTGCACTGATCATAAAGACGTAAAAGATTCCAGCTTATGACCGTCTCATTTTTATTTGTACTGACCATAAAGACATGTAACAGATCTAAACGTGTGACCATTTTGATTTTTATTAGAACTGACCATAAAGACGTGTAAAAAAAAACAGCGTGTGACTGTCTCATGTTTATTTATACAGACCATAAAGACATGGAACAGATCCCAGCTTGTGACCATCTCATTTTTATTTGTACTGACCATAAAGACATGTAACAGATCCCAGCTTGTGACCATCTCATTTTTATTTGTACTGACCATAAAGACATGTAACAGATCTAAGCGTGTGACCATTTTCATTCTTATAAGTACTAACCATAAAGACGTGTAAAAAAAAACAGCGTGTGACCGTCTCATTTTTATTTGTACTGGCCATAAAGACATGTAACAGATCCCAGCGTGTGACCGTCTCATTTTTATTTCTACTGACAATAAAAACATGTAACAGATCCCAACGTGTAAGCGTCTAATTCTTATTTGTACTGACTATAAAAACGTGTAACAGATCCCAGCTTGTGACCGTCTAATTTTTATTTGTACTGACCATAAAGACATGTAACAGATCCCAGCATGTAACCATCTCATGTTTTTTTGTACTGACCATAAAGACATGTAACAGATCCCAGCTTGTCACCGTCTCATTTTGATTTGTACTGACCATAAAGGCATGTAACAGATCTCAGCTTGTGACCGTCTAATTTTTATTTGTACTGACCATAAAGGCATGTAACAGATCCCAGCTTGTGACCGTCTCATTTTTATTTGCACTGACCATAAAGACATGTAACAGATCTAAGCGTGTGACCATTTTCATTTTTATTAGTTCTGACCATAAAGACGTGTAACAAATCCCAGCTTGTGACCGTCTCATTTTTATTTGTACTGACCATAAAGACATGTAACAGATCCCAGCATGTAACCATCTCATGTTTATTTGTCCTGACCATAAAGACATGTAACAGATCCCAGCGTTCGACCGTCGGATGTTTATTTGTACTGACCATAATAATGTGTAACAAATTCCAGCATGTGACCATCTCATGTTTATTTGTACTGTTCATAATGACATGTAACAGATCCCAGCTTTTGATGTCTCATTTTTATTTGTACTGACCATAAAGACATGTAACAGATCTAAGCGTGTGACCATTTCTATTTTTATTAGTACTGACCATAAAGACATGTAAAAAAAAAACAGTGTGTGACCATCTCATGTTTATTTTTACTGACCATAAAGACATGTGACAGATCCCAGCTTGTGACCATCTCATGTTAATTTGTACTGACCATAAAGACATGTAACAAATCCCTGGGCGTGTCCGTTTCCTGCTTATTTGTACTGACCATAAAGACGTGTAACAAATCCCAGCGTGTGACCATCTCATGTTTATTTGTACTGACCATAAATACATTTAACAGATCCCAGCTTGTGACCATCTCATGTTAATTTGTACTGACCATAAAGACATGTAACAAATCCCTGGGCGTGTCCGTTTCCTGTTTATTTGAACTGACCATGAAGACATGTAACAAATCCAGGCGTGTGAACATCTCATGTTTATTTGTACTGACCATAAAGACATGTAACAAATCCCAGCTTGTGACCGTCTCATTTTTATTTGTACTGACCATAAAGATGTGTAACAGATCACCGCGTGTGGCCATCTTATGTTTATTTGTACTGATCATAAAGACATGTAACAGATCTAAGCGTGTGACCATTTTCATTTTCATTAGTTCTGACCATAAAGCCATGTAAAAAAAAACAGCGTGTGACCGTCTCATGTTTATTTTTACTGACCATAAAGACGTGACAAATCCCAGCATGTGACTGTCTCATGTTTATTTGTACTAACCATAATAACGTGTAACAAATTCCAGCATGTGACCATATCATGTTTATTTGTACTGTTCATAAAGACATGTAAAATATTCCAGCTTGTGACCATCTCAGTTTTATTTGTACTGACCATAAAGACATGTAACAGATCTAAGCGTGTGACCATTTCCATTTTTATTAGTACTGACCATAAAGACATGTAAAAAAAAACAGTGTGTGACCGTCTCATGTTTATTTTTACTGACCATAAAGACATGTGACAAATCCCAGCTAGTGACTGTCTCATTTTTATTTGTACTGACCATAAAGACATGTAACAGATCCCAGTTTGTAACCGTCTCATTTTTATTTGTACTGACCATAAAGATGTGTACCAGATCTCAGCTTGTGACCATCTCATTTTTATTTGTACTGACCATAAAGATTTGTAACAGATCCCGGCTTGTGACCTTCTAATTTTTATTTGTGCTGACCATCAAGACATGTAACAGATCCCAGCGTGTGACCATCTCATGTTTATTTGTACAAACCATAAAGACATGTAACAGATCCCAGCTTGTGACCATCCCATTTTTTATTTGTACTGATCACAAAGACATGTAAAAGAATCCAGCTTGTGACCTTCTAATTTTTATTTGTGCTGACCATCAAGACATGTAACAGATCCCAGCGTGTGACCATCTCATGTTTATTTGTACAAACCATAAAGACATGTAACAGATCCCAGCTTGTGACCATCCCATTTTTTATTTGTACTGATCACAAAGACATGTAAAAGAATCCAGCTTGTGACCGTCTCATTTTTATTTGTACTGACCATAAAGACATGTAACAGATCCCAGCGTGTGACCGTCTCATGTTTATTTATACTGACCATAAAGACATGTAACAGATCCCAGCTTGTAACCGTCTCGTTTATATTTCTACTGACCATAAAGACATGTAACAGATCCCAGCTTGTGACCATCTCATTTTAATTTGTACTGATCATAAAGACGTGTAACAGATCTCAGCTTGTGACCATCTCATTTTTATTTGTAATGACCATAAAGATTTATAACAGATCCCAGCTTGTGACCACCTCATTTTTATTTGTGGTGATCATCAAGACATGTAACAGATCCCAGCATGTGACCATCTCATGTTTATTTGTACAGACCATAAAGACATGTAACAGATCCCAGCTTGTGACCACCTCATTTTTATTTGCACTGATCATAAAGACATAAAAGATTCCAGCTTATGACCGTCTCATTTTTATTTGTACTGATCATAAAGACGTGTATCAGATCCCAGCTTTTTACCGTCTTATTTTTATTTGTACTGACCTGTGGCAGAAGCAGCAACAAGAGACTTTTGACTTGATTATTGCCTGTATTTGAACTGTATGTTATTTTAGCATAGTGGATTTGATTAGACTGGTTCTGGCCCTTTTAAATGCTCTGACAAAGGATCTGCAGTTTTGTTATGCACTTCGGATGCAGATTGTGAAGAAAAACCCTGTTTTATGGACTTAGTTTGACTGTTTTATTCCCCTCCCTCTTAGAACACCAGTTTAGAACCCTTAATAACTGTCATTTTTTCAAATACTGTCTTTTTTCAACTGTCAGTTTTCTCTGTCTGAGGAGGAGTTGCTCTGGCTGTGTGAGTGCTGGTGCTTTGGGTGCTCATTAAACAGACCTGCTTGACCCTTTCTGGAAGCCTTGGCTCATGCTTGGGGAAATGTGATAAGTCGGAGTGCCAGCGGGTCCGTTACAATTGATGGCAGCGACGGGATTCAAACCTCACAGCAGACCGTTGTTCGGCAGTTAAAGCCATTTGGGAAATTTGCTATTTTGTATGGAACCGAAAGGAAAGGGTATGTGAATATACCCGAACGGATAGTGAATGGGGACAGACTATACCAACTTGAAACGGGCCACGCTAAAAGAGCTATTGGAAGCAAGGGGAATTATTGCCAGCAATAAAACCAAAGCTACCCTTATTGCTGAACTCATGGAGGGAGACCGGGCAGCTGCTGCAGCACCTCTTATGGACAGCACACAGAATGAGTTTGGAAGAGAACTCCAAAGCAGACTGGCCTTTTTCCCAGGTACGCCTCCCACAGAAACCTTGGAAAGGATTATGGCAGATGTCCACGAATACATAATGGAAAAGCAGCGGGCAGACCGGAGGTCCAGAGAGGGGTCCCTAATCACACCACACATACTACCGGGGAAGCCTAAAATCCTGTACCATGCTTTTAAAAACTATGTGGAGACCGAAGACATTGATGGCTACTTGCATGACTTTGAGAGGTTATGCCAATTACATGAGATCAACGCCGCCGACCAGGTACCCCTGTTGGTGGGTAAGCTAGCGGGCCGGGCATCAGAAGCCTACCGCACCATGCCAGACGAGGATAGCAGAGACTACCAGAAAGTAAAGCAGGCGATCCTGGACAGGTATGCAATTACCCCGGAGGCATACCGGCAGCGGTTCCGAGAAAGCCGAAAGACGGAGAAAGATACTCACAAGGAGTGGGCCCACCGCTTAACTAGGGCGGGCGAAGGTTGGGTGCAAGCCGCACAAGCAACCACAGTGGAGGACATGCTACAATTACTGCTACTGGAGCAATTCTTCCAGGGGTTAACCCCGGATTTACAAAACTGGCTGAGGGATCGGAAACCTTGCATCTTAACCGACGCCGCCAGGTGGGCAGACGAGTACCAAGATGCTGTGGTAACTTGTCTTCCTTGAATGGTAATTCAGGACTACTTAAACAGGCCTTTGTAGGAGGGCTGAGAATCTTTACTTCCCTCCCACAATTGCTAAAGGAAGTCATGGACAGGATGTGATGTAAATTACATCATCTCAACTAAGGATATATCCAGGCAGGAAACTGGTGCTGTTGCCTGTTTTTCTTGCTGGATGGTGTTGGTGATGGTTGATGGTGGTGATGATGGCAATGGTCTAACCGTGGGTAAGATAAAGCGTTTGGGAAAGGGGATTATTATATAGGTAGATAGATTTAAAAAGGGTGTTGCTCCGTGGGTCTGGGCTGTGTGTTTGTGATGCATTTATAGTATTGTGTTATTGCCTTTTAATAAATACCTTTTAATGTAGACAAACCTTGTGTAATATTTATATATATTAATTTGGTGATACACCACATTTGGCGACCACGAATTTTAGACTTCTACAAAGGTTATTTATGAGGTAATATCACATTAACAGATAGTCAGATTTTTTTTTTTTATTTTTTTTTGGGGGGGGGGAGGAAAAAAAGTACTTTGTCTAATTATCCTCTGCATGGGAAATCAAGTGCTGATTGTGTGTGGGGTCTAGGTTAAGCCTCCATTTTTAATATATATCGTACTAGCTTCTGAGTTGAGTTTTGTTTGTACTAGCTTATTTTGATACATAAAACAAATATATATCATACAGGTTGTTTTTGTGGGTTTATCTGAGTTGAGTTTTGTTGTGCTTTTGACTATCAAAGTACAGGCTAGGCCTGCATTTGAATAAGGCTCCATGTGGCTTCTTTGTGTATTTAAATGCTAATTCAAGCCTCCATTTTTAATATATATCGTACTAGCTTCTGAGTTGAGTTTTGTTCGTACTAGCTTATTTTGATACATAAAACAAATATATATCTTACAGGTTGTTTTTGTGGGTTTATCTGAGTTGAGTTTTGTTGTGCTTTTGACTATCAAAGTACAGGCATAGGCCTGCATTTGAATAAGGCTCCATGTGGCTTCTTTGTGTAGTTAAATGCTAATTCAAGCCTCCATTTTTAATATATATCGTACTAGCTTCTGAGTTGAGTTTTGTTCGTACTAGCTTATTTTGATACATAAAACAAATATATATCATACAGGTTGTTTTTGTGGGTTTATCTGAGTTGAGTTTTGTTGTGCTTTTGACTATCAAAGTACAGGCTAGGCCTGCATTTGAATAAGGCTCCATGTGGCTTCTTTGTGTATTTAAATGCTAATTCAAGCCTCCATTTTTAATATATATCGTACTAGCTTCTGAGTTGAGTTTTGTTCGTACTAGCTTATTTTGATACATAAAACAAATATATATCATACAGGTTGTTTTTGTGGGTTTATCTGAGTTGAGTTTTGTTGTGCTTTTGACTATCAAAGTACAGGCATAGGCCTGCATTTGAATAAGGCTCCATGTGGCTTCTTTGTGTAGTTAAATGCTAATTCAAGCCTCCATTTTTAATATATATCGTACTAGCTTCTGAGTTGAGTTTTGTTCGTACTAGCTTATTTTGATACATAAAACAAATATATATCATACAGGTTGTTTTTGTGGGTTTATCTGAGTTGAGTTTTGTTGTGCTTTTGACTATCAAAGTACAGGCATAGGCCTGCATTTGAATAAGGCTCCATGTGGCTTCTTTGTGTATTTAAATGCTAATTCAAGCCTCCATTTTTAATATATATCGTACTAGCTTCTGAGTTGAGTTTTGTTCGTACTACCTTGTTTTGATACATAAAACAATATATATCATACAGGTTATTTTTGTGGGTTTATCTGAGTTGAGTTTTGTTGTGCTTTTGACTATCAAAGTACAGGCATAGGCCTGCATTTGAATAAGGCTCCATGTGGCTTCTTTGTGTATTTAAATGCTAATTCAAGCCTCCATTATTTCAGGCGTGCATTTTAATACACTATAGGCTTCCATACCTTATATATTTTGGGTGTCTTGCATATCCTTGTTCGGGTATATCTCCTACCCTGCAGGCCTTGCTATTATATTTTAAGTTAATTAGCAAGTATTACCTTCACCATACTAAGGTAAGTATAATTTGCATTGTGGGTACTAATCTATTTTTCTACATATTACACCTGGCCTACTTATTAGTCATCAACTATTGTTGGCTACTCAGAAGCATGCTACTTTAGTCGCAAATTGATTTGGATTCTTACTTGGGTGAGTAAAAGAGTAGGAATGTCTTTTCAAGGGGCCAAATACTTTCCCACAGAAGTGCGTGAGTACTTTAGGAAACATATTTAAAAACATGATGGTCCATATGAGCTTCCAGAGCCAGCAAACCCAGACAGTGAAAAAGAGAAGAGATTAATGGATGTTCTAAAACAAATTGTAAATAACAAAAAGTATAGAACAAAGAAGAGAAAAAGTTTGGTCACACAAGCTGTTGTAGCCACAATAGGAGGCCTAATAGACTTAGTTGTAGAATTACGGCAGCATAATTTGGAAACAACAAATAAAATGGAGGAAGCAATGGACAAAAGGGATTGTTTAAAAATTGCAGCTTTGAGAACAACTACAATTGTGGGGGAACTAGAAAGGGAGTTAGGGGAAATAGAAGAACAGAGGGATGCTTATGGAGTAAAAATAACAGAACTTCAAAACATAATAATGGACTATAAAAATAAAACAAAGTTAGAAGGGATAAAAGGAGTCAGAGACATTGCCAAAATATATCCAGATCTGGATATGTTCGTGGCACAAAATAAAGAACCAGTGCCGAAAATGAACCAAGATAGAAAAGATTTCTTATGTTATTCTGTTCCACAAGTAGATACCATACCACAAGCACCAGTTATTGTTTCAGAATTATTTAATGCAAGGCAAACACCTACAGGATTTTCCATGCAGACTCGACCGATGTCTATGGCAGATAAAGACAATTTCCAGAAATGGTGGGGAAGTATGGCAACTAACAACTTTAATACGTTTACACATTGGTTTATGAGGGGAGCATATAGAGCTAAAAAAGGAGGTCTTAACTTAGAGGAATGGACAGAACTGTTAGAATACGCTATGGTCCTTTGGCTAGTAGACTATTGGGATTTAATAACAGTGTGTCTGATCAGGCAGGAAGAATTGCTGCAACTAATTTCTATCTACTTAGCATAGAGAAAGAAATAGCAAGTATTACCATGAGGCCAACAGATGGTCCTAGAGAGGTAGCTCAAAGGATATTTTTTTGGTATACTCTACGACAACCTCAACAGCCTCTAGTGCTGGGCTCACCAGAACATATAGCAAAAGTAATGGAAGCCCTTCCCCGGGAGTGTCAAGAATTTGTCAGGCTTTTTGATCCAACACCAACAGACTTGGAAATGGTACTAACTAGAGCTGATAAGTGGTGGATCAAGCATCCTTTCACAGAACAGGCCTGCTCTGTTTCAGCTGTAAGAACATTTAAGGTCGAGTCTGGTAGAGATATAGATGGTAAATGGAGAAACCAGACGTGGGATGTACCCCAGAACAAGAAGGATGATCAAAACTGGAGACCAAAACAGAACTTTGACAAAAGATGGAGAGATCCACCTAGGGACTATAGGAATAGGGATGGCAGCAACTGGAGGGCTAATCAGGAGGGAGAGAGAAACGGTAACATGGGCTATTGGGAACTCAGGAGACAGACGGATAGGATAGAAGAGGAAAATCACATACTTAAAAACAAGGTAGCTGAGTCAGAGAGGAAATTGAAGGAAAGTGAGGCAAAGATGCAATATAGTGTTATAAAAGAGGGACAGAGTAGAAGTGAGTCACAATGACAAATCCCAACCCCTGCGCCTCAGCATCTCATTCACTCAGCTAATTTAACCATGGAGGAGGCAGGTCGGCCTACCAGTTATACAGTCATCGCACGGGTAGGGAAAAATATGTTGGTAGATACAGGAGCAGCAGTTACAATGACCAACAGGGTCAAAAATGGGGATTCTTCAGTAAGTATTATGGGAGTTACTGGGAATCCACAGGAGGTTAGAGCAGGTCCAATTGATGTAGCAGTTGAAAAAAAAACAATACAAGTAGAAGCAATAGTGGGTTGGCCAGAGGAAATATTGGGAATAGAAGCTTTAAAAAAAGGAAATTTCATTGTAGATCTTGCCAATTTTTGTTTGTGGAAGACAGAAAAGGTGAATCAGGTAAGTACAGAGTTGAAGAAAGGGGTTGTGCTCCCAATGGCATATATTGTCTCTCGGATAAAAAGTCTGGAAAAAGACAAACTGAAAATAGACGGACAACCAGAATGGCTGCAGAAGCTAATCCAAGACATACCTGTTTGGGCAATTACCGAGATGATAGAAATGCTGGAGAGACGTGGAATAATTAAATCTGGAAATGGGTATGCATGTAACTCACCATGTTGGCCTGTGAGAAAAGCTGTGTTAAAAGGGAATGGAGATGAAAAAGCAGCCTCATCATGGAGACTTACCATTGATTACAGGGCCGTGAACAAACTTGCAAAAAGAATGGCCCCTGTTGTTTTTGTTATGTATATGTTTCTAATGATTGAATCTAGTGTTCCCACAGAGCAAGGCCGTATAAGAATGAAGATGCGTGTCAACAGAAGATTGTGGTGGATCCTTGTTACAGGATGGATAAGTATAAGCTGTATCACAGTAGGAATGGGGAGACAGGCAATAAGGCCAGAAGATACCGCAAATAAGGGAGAGAGTTTGAAAAGATTGGAGTTACATTATGTTCAAGCAGATAGATTTATTTGGCCCAGGGAATTGGAAGTAAAAGAGGGCGGAGGGTTACAAGTAAACATTATTTTGCCACATAATAGTACCAGGGGATTAGCTCTTAGAGCTCCAATAAAAAGTATAGAGGGACATAACTGGGAATGGGTTATAAGATATGGACAGATAATGAATACAGGAAACTTTAAAGGAAGGACTAAAATAACAACAAAGGTACAAGGGAGGGTTACAAATATTACAGTAGTAGTGAGTAACTTAACATTAGAAGAAGGTGGAGAATGGGACGCTGCAGTTATAGCTGCCCAGCCTGACCTAGAGGAATTCTGAAATTTTGATACTGGAAAGGGGTGTGTTCTAACAATAGATGAAGTATTTGTCTCTGTAAAGGAGCTGCAACGTTGTAAAGATCAGAAGAAGGTACCATGGCCAATAGGCGGATTGGTGGTGGTACCAACACATGAAACAGTTGTGCAAGGGGTTGGGTGGACTTACTACCCAATAATTCTACATTTTAATGATTTTTCTATTCCTCCAAAGTGCCCGGAATCACAGCGGCAGTGGTTTAAGCAAAGTATACAAGAGACCATCATTGAGTGGACCGGAGCAGGGAGTCGAGTAAAACGGGACACACTTGCAGCCCTTTTAGGAGGAGTCGGAACTGGATTGGGAGTATGGAATTCAGCAGACATCATTGGACTGAACAGCAGGATAAACTCCCTTACTGATGGCATGGGACATGCTATGAAAACAGGTGGAGTAGCTGACTCCCTTATAGTGAGTAGACTGACAGACAATGTTGATGACATACACACCATTGCCAACAACCTGCATCTAGTTGAGGAAAATATTGCTTCCATTGCTAACAGCATTAAGAATGAAACAGTGGGAACTGCCATTTTCTGTTCTATGATTGGAGGAAAGCTGTTGGCAGATTTAAAGGAAACTATTAAAGATATCCAGGAAAACAAGTGGGCAAGACAAATCAATGCAACAAGGATTATCACGTCATTGAAAAGAAAAGGAGTGGACATCACTGAGGACAATCTTAAATACAGCTATATTGAAGGCCCAGATCAATGGATGCCACATGGACTACAATCTGGGACAATAGGACTAATCCTGGCAATTCCCCGTTGGGAGGGGCAGGCAGAGCAACTGAACTTTATACATAGCATTGGCACGTTAAGTGATGGAATCTACAAGCAACACTTCCCATCAAAAAGACTGGCCACTATTACAGGATTGGAGATGGATGAAAGCTGTTGCAGGAAATCTCAACACCGATGGCTGTGCAGTTGTGTTTGGGAGAAAGGAGCTGAGGAGGATGGCTGGGTGCAGTTGATAAAAGAAAGCCTGGTGCAAGAAGTGATCCGCATAGGGGACATTGCATGCTTTATCGGCCACTCTGAATATAGGACAGTTGATGAAATATGTTTGGTGGAAGAAGGGTCTTGTATCATGGTATTTCCATCAAGAAACCTTACCACTGAAATGATCAATTTTACTGCAAATGCAGATTGGACAAATTTGACAATGAAGCTTTTTACCTTGGAACTTCATGAGTCAGAGACACATCCAGTCCTACGAACACTGTCGCTGGTACTCATGTTCATTCAAGTATTAACGACAATTATAATAATATACTTTTGTGTGGCAATGAAACAAATGAGGAAGGAACTTGCAAAGAGGATATATAATAATGTGTATTTTTCCTCTTCTTTCTCTCTCTCATACATTCAATAAAGTTTTACATTGCACATACATAAACATTTATCACACACTCTCACCTAAATTCTATAAATTCTGTTTTTGTGTAATATGTGGATTGACAGACATAGGAAAGTACAGGAGAACTTATGTCGCTGAGGGAACTATTCCGGAGGGACGGTGGGTTGAATTTCTCCTGTATATCAGGTTTTTGCTCCCACTAGGTTCTCCTGTACTAGAGGGATAACTAGAAAACTGAGCAACATAGAAGAAGAAAAAGTGAGGGAATGTGGTAACTTGTCTTCCTTGAATGGTAATTCAGGACTACTTAAACAGGCCTTTGTAGGAGGGCTGAGAATCTTTACTTCCCTCCCACAATTGCTAAAGGAAGTCATAGACAGGATGTGATATAAATTACATCATCTCAACTAAGGATATATCCAGGCAGGAAACTGGTGCTGTTGCCTGTTTTTCTTGCTGGATGGTGTTGGTGATGGTTGATGGTGGTGATGATGGCAATGGTCTAACCGTGGGTAAGATAAAGCGTTTGGGAAAGGGGATTATTATATAGGTAGATAGATTTAAAAAGGGTGTTGCTCCGTGGGTCTGGGCTGTGTGTTTGTGATGCATTTATAGTATTGTGTTATTGCCTTTTAATAAATACCTTTTAATGTAGACGAACCTTGTGTAATATTTATATATATTAATTTGGTGATGCACCACAGATGCCAGGACGGCACAGCGGGCACAGGCACGGTCCATCTTGGGAGCTGCTAACTCACCTCCCGCCATTAACCCCACCCCAGCACTGCGTCCGGGTGGTGGGAACTACCAAACCCCTCCACGGTACAACAATGCCCGATCTTTCATTAGGTGCCACACGTGTAACCAGCAGGGCCACATACAGAGACACTGTCCCAGAAACAGAAACTGCTCCACGTGGAATACTCCAACTAATTCCCCTGCAAACCGGGCAGCAGTACACTGCTACCAGAGTGAGTCTCGACAACCTTTCTCCGGGACCCGGTCTAATGAAGAATCTTTGGGCACCCTCCATGAGGTTAACCCAGTACAAGCAGCTGCAGACAATCGACAGGGACACCACCAAGGGGTACACGTAGAGGGAAAACGCCTTCAGGGTCTGCGCGATTCTGGGGCCACCATAACCCTGGTTCGCAATCACCTAGTCCCCAAGCAACAGCTCACTGGAGAATATGTGGCAGTCCGGGTGGCAGGGGGAGCGATTTACAAAATTCCCACTGCTAAAGTACATTTGGATTGGGGAGCGGGGTCGGGGAATGTGGAAGTGGGCCTCATGCAGGACTTACCAGCTGATGTCATCCTTGGTAACCACTTGGGGAAGCTGACCTCTGCTTTTGTTTCTCAGTACCCTGCGCAGGAAGCGCTACCCGTGGTAACACGGCAGCAGGCCCGCACCACCGCATCTTCTGAACACTCTGAGGCTCCGGTAAGTAATAGTACTGACCCACCTTTCGTCCCCTGGGCTCTCCCCTTAGAATTTGGTACTGAAGTAGTCACCGTCCCGTCCCTGCAGGTATACCGGGATAGGGTTACACAGAATCAGCCAGGGTTGGAGGGGGAAAGATACGGTTGGGAGAAAGGATTATTGTATAGATATGCTGAGAAGGTAGTAGCAGGATCTGTACCCATGACCCTCACACAATTAGTCGTGCCCCGAAAGTACAGGCAAGAATTACTACGTATTGCCCATGACATCCCTTTATCAGAACATATAGGCGTCAGTAGGACGAAGCATCGTTTGACCCAAAACTTCTTTTGGCCAGGGGTCTCCAAAGATATTCGGCAGCATTGCCAAACTTGTGACACATGCCAGAGAGTAGGGAAGAGAGGGGACCGGTACAAGTCAAAAATGCACTCCCTACCCATAATAGATGAGCCCTTCAGCAGAGTGGCAGTAGATATAATCGGACCCCTAGCAAAACCCAGCCCGTCAGGGAAGAAGTATATACTAACCGTAGTAGACTATGCCACCCGTTACCCAGAGGCCGTAGCCCTAACTAATATCCATGCGGAGACTATAGTAGATGCCCTAATCCGAATATTCTCTAGAATGGGGTTCCCCAAAGAGATTATCTCAGATCGGGGTACCCAATTCACAGCCGAAGTCACTCATCAGTTATGGAGAACATGTGGGGTGAAACCTATTGTAAACTCAGCGTATCACACCCAGTCCAATGGGCTCTGTGAACGGTTCAACGGAACCTTAAAGCAAATGCTTCGTACCTTCATAGATACCCTGGTTCCATCCCCAAAGGTTTCTTCCCCATCTGCTCTTCGCGTACCGAGAGGTACCCCAGGAGTCCACGGGGTTCTCGCCATTCAAATTACTATTCGGAAGGAGAGTGCGGGGTCCCTTAGACCTCATTAGGGAACACTGGGAGGGAACGGTCACCAGTAACGGTACCCCTATTGTCCCACATGTACTAGAGTTCAGGGAACGCTTGGAGACCCTAATCCAGACGGTACAGTCTAATCTCCAGGCGGCCCAGCAACGACAGCGCAGATGGTACTATAGGGGAGCCAGAGATCGCAGTTTTCAAATAGGACAAAAGGTGTTAATCTTGAAGCCAGTCCAAAATGATAAACTGCAGGCCTCCTGGCAAGGCCCTTATAAGGTGGTGGAACAGGTATGTGACACCACCTATATAATTGCCCCATGTACAGGAGCAGGCGATAGACGCATGCTCCACGTTAACATGCTGAAACCCTATCACGAGCGGATCAAAGAAGTAACTGCCATATGTGCCTCGGCCGCCGAGGACCCGGATAATCTATCCCTACCAGACCTATTAGCCCAAAGGGGGGCCAACACCAAATTAGGGGAAGTACAGCTAGGAGACAGGCTGAGCACTAGAGAGCGAGCTCAAATACTAGAGCTGATCCGGGAAAAAGGGGATACATTCTCCAACCAGCCCGGGTATACGCCGCTGGCTACCCACAGGGTAGAAACCCCAGGGCAACACCCTCTTCGACAAACCCCCTACCGCATACCCGAATCCGTAAAAGATCATATGCAGAAGGAGATTGACGAAATGTTACAACTAGGAGTGATAGAACACTCAGATAGCCCATGGGCCTCTCCGGTAGTGCTGGTACCGAAGCGGGACGGAACCACCCGCTTCTGCGTTGACTACCGGAAACTTAATGATAAAACCATTTCCGATGCCTATCCCATGCCCCGAATCGATGAGCTCTTAGATAAAATGGCAAGGGGCCAGTATCTCACCACAATAGACTTGTGCAAAGGGTACTGGCAGATCCCACTAGCCGAGGATGCCATCCCAAAGTCCGCATTCGTCAACCCGTTTGGGCTATACCAATTCAAGGTGATGCCATTCGGGATGAAGAATGCGCCGGCTACGTTTCAGCGGATGGTGGACCGGTTACTGGACGGATCCTAGGAATATGCTTGCGCCTATTTAGATGACATAGCAATATTTAGCAACTCCTGGGACTTGACCCATATAGGAGCCATCCTCGACCGCATCAGGGAGGCAGGTCTCACGTTAAAACCCAGCAAGTGCCACGTAGGGATGGCCGAAGTGCAGTACTTAGGCCACAGGGTGGGCAGTGGGCAGCAAAAGCCAGAACCCGCTAAGATAGAGGCCGTAGCTAAGTGGCCAACCCCTCGCACAAAAACTCAGGTTTTAGCTTTTCTAGGGACCGTCGGCCAATACCGTAAATTTGTACCTAATTATAGTGCCCTAGCCAAGCCCCTTACTGACCTCACCAAAAAGAACTTACCCAAAGTAGTGACCTGGAGCCCAGAGTGTGAGCCTGCATTCCAAGAACTGAAAACTTCCCTAATTCATGCCCCTGTACTGGCCGCTCCCGATCCAACTAAACGCTTTCTCGTTCATACAGACGCTTCTATGTTTGGATTGGGAGCAGTGCTGAGCCAAGTTGGGGCCGATGGCGGCGAGCATCCAGTCGCTTACTTAAGTCGGAAACTACGACCCAGGGAAGTAAGCTATGCCGCCATCGAAAAGGAATGCCTGGCGGTGGTGTGGGCCCTCAAGAAACTACAGCCCTACTTATATGGACAACATTTTGCCTTGCTCACAGATCACAACCCGTTGGTGTGGCTAAACCGGGTGTCAGGGGACAACGCTAGACTACTGAGATGGAGCTTGGCACTACAACCATTTGATTTCACCATCCAGTATCTCCCAGGGAAACAAAATGGTAACGCAGACGGGTTGTCCAGACAGACAGAACTTGAGAGATGATCTGTGAGCACTCCTCCGGACATCCCCAAGCAGATCCGTTGGGATCAGACTGTGTATGCCGGCTTGGTTCTGGGGGAGCATTGTGGCAGAAGCAGCCACGAGAGACTTTTGCCTTGATTATTGCCTGTATTTGAACTGTATGTTATTTTAGCATAGTGGATTTTATTAGACTGGTTCTGGCCCTTTAAATGCTCTGACAAAGGATCTGCAGTTTTGTTATGCACTTCGGATGCAGAGTGTGAAGAAAAACCCTGTTTTATGGACTTAGTTTGACTGTTTTATTCCCCTCCCTCTTAGAACACCAGTTTAGAACCCTTAATAACTGTAATTTTTTCAAATACTTTCTTTTTTCAACTGTCAGTTTTCTCTGTCTGAGGAGGAGTTGCTCTGGCTGTGTGAGTGCTGGTGCTTTGGGTGCTCATTAAACAGACCTGCTTGACCCTTTCTGGAAGCCTTGGCTCATGCTTGGGGAAATGTGATAAGTCAGAGTGCCAGCGGGTCCGTTACATGACCATAAAGGCATGTAACAGATCCCAGCGTTTGACCGTCTCATGTTTATTTGTACTGACCATAATAACATGTAACAAATTCCAGCATGTGACCATCTCATGTTTATTTGTACTGTTCATAATGACATGTAACAGATTCCAGCTTGTGACATTTCATTTTTATTTGTACTGACCATATAGACATGTAACAGATCTAAGCGTGTGACCATTTCCATTTTTATTAGTACTTACCATAAAGACATGTAAAAAAAAACAGTGTGTGACCGTCTCATGTTTATTTTTACTGACCATAAAGACATGTGATAAATCCCAGCTAGTGATCATTTCATTTTTATTTTTACTGACCATACTGATGTGTAACAGATCCCACCAGCTTGTGACCATCTCATTTTTATTTGTACTGACCATAAAGACATGTAACAGATCTAATTCGTGTGACCATTTTCATTTTTATTTGTACTGACCATAAAGACGTGTAAAAAAAAAACAGTGTGTCACCGTTTCATGTTTATTTTTACTGACCATAAAGACATGTGGCAAATCCAGGCATGTGACTGTCTCATTTGTATTTGTACTGGCCATAAAGACATGTAACAGTTCCCAGCTTGTGACCGTCTCATTTTTATTTGTACTGACCATAAAGGCACGTAACAGATCCCAGAGTTTGACCGTCTCATGTTTATTTGTACTGACGATAATAACGTGTAACAAATTCCAGCATGTGATCATCTCATGTTTATTTGTACTGACCATAATAATGTGTAACAAATTCCAGCATGTGACCATCTCATGTTTATTTGTACTGTTCATAAAGACATGTAACACATCCCAGCTTGTGACCGTCTCATTTTTATTTGTACTGACCATAACGACATGTAACAGATCTAAGCGTGTGACCATTTCCATTTTTATTAGTACTGACCATAAAAACGTGTAAAAAAACAACGTGTGACCGTCTCTTGTTTATTTTTACTGACCATAAAGACATGTGACAAATCCCAGCTAGTGACTGTCTCATTTTTATTTTTACTGACCATAAAGACGTGTAACAGATTCCAGCTTGTGACCATTTCATTTTTATTTGTACTGACCTTACAGATGTGTAACAGATCCCAGCATGTGACCATCTCATGTTTATTTGTACTAACCATAAAGATATGTAACAGATCCCGGCTTGTGACCTCATTTTTATTTGTATTGACCATCAAGACATTTAACAGATCCCAGCATGTGACCATCTCATGTTTATTTGTACAGACCATAAAGACATGTAACAGATCCCAGCTTGTGACCATCTCATTTTTATTTGGACTGACCATAAAGACATGTAACAGATCCCAGCTTGTGACCATCTCAGTTTTATTTGTACTGACCATAAAGACACTTAACAGATCTACGCGTGTGACCATTTCCATTTTTATTAGTACTGACCATAAAGACGTATAAAAAAAACAGTGTGTGTCCGTCTCATGTTTATTTTTACTCATTAAAAAGACATGTGGCAAATCCCAGCATGTTACTGTCTCATTTGTATTTGTACTGACCATAAAGACATGTAACAGATCCTAGCTTGTGACATCTCATTTTTATTTCTACTGACCATAAAAACATGTAACAGATCCCAACGTGTAAGCGTCTAATTCTTATTTGTACTGACCATAAAGATGTGTAACAGATCCCAGCTTGTGACCATCTCACTTTTATTTGTACTGACCATAAAGATGTGTAACAAATCCCAACATGTGATCATCTCATGTTTATTTGTACGGACCGAAAAAACATGTATCAGATCCCAGCTTGTGACCGTCTCATTTTTATTTGTACTAATCATAAAGACATGTAACAGATTCCAGCTTGTTACTGTCTCATTTTTATTTGCACTGACCATAAAGACATGTGACAGATCTAGAAGTGTGACCATTTTCATTTTTATTAGTGCTGACCATAATGATATATAAAAAAAACAGCATGTGACCGTCTCATGTTTATTTTTACTGATCATAAAGAAATGTGACAAATTCCAGCATGTGACTGTCTCATTTTTATTTGTACTGACCATAAAAACATGTAACAGATCCCAACGTGTAAGCTTCTAATTCTTGTTTGTACTGACCATAAAGACATGTAACAGATCCCAGCTTGTGCCCGTCTCATTTTTATTTGTACTGACCATAAAGATGTATAACAGATCCCAGCGTGTTACCGTCTCATGTTTATTTGTACTAATCATAATGGCATGTAACAGATTCCAGCTTATTACCGTCTCATTTTTATTTGTACTGATCATAAAGACATGTAACAGATTACAGCTTGTGACTGCTCATGTTTGTTTGTACTGACCATAAAGGCATGTAACAGATCCCAGCTTGTGACCGTCTCATTTTTATTTGTACTGATCATAAAGATCATAAAGACATGTAACAGATTCCAGCAAATTTCAGCGTGTGACTGTTTACTGCCTATTTCAATTGACCACAAAGACATGTAACAAATGCCAGCGTGTGACCATCTCATGTTTTTTGTACTGACTATAAAGGCATGTAACAGATCCCAGCTTGTGACCGTCTCATTTTTATTTGTACTGATCATAAAGACATGTAACAGATTCCAGCTTGTGACCGTCTCATTTTTATTTGCACTGACCATAAAGACATGTAACAGATCTAGAAGTGTGACCATTTTCATTTTTATTAGTACTGACCATAATGACATGTAAAAAAAACAACGTGTGACCGTCTCATGTTTATTTCTACTGACCATAAAGAAATGTGAGAAATCCCAGCATGTGACTGTCTCATTCTTATTTGTTTTCACCATAAAAACATGTAACAGATCCCAACGTGTAAGCGTCTAACTCTTATTTATACTGACCATAAAGACATGTAACAGATCCCAGCTTGTGCCCGTCTCATTTTTATTTGTACTGACCATAAAGATGTGTAACAGATCTAGAAGTGTGACCATTTTAATTTTTATTAGTTCTGACCATAATGACATGTAAAAAAAACATTGTGTGACCGTCTCATGTTTATTTGTACTGACCATGAAGACATGTAACAAATTTCAGCTTGTGACCATCTCATTTTTATTTGAACTGGCCATAAAGACATGTAACAGATCCCAGTGTGTGATCATCTCATGTTTATTTGTACAGAACTTACAGATGTGTAGCAAATCTCATCGTGTGACTGTTTCCTGCCCATTTCAACTGATCACAAAGACATGTAACAAATGCCAGCTTGTGACCATCTCATGTTTATTTGTAATGATCATAAAGACATGTAAAAGATCCCAGCGTGTGACCGTTACATGTTCATTTGTACTGACCATAAAGACATGTAACAAATCCCAGCTTTTTACTGTCTCATTTTTATTTGTACTGACCATAAAGATTTGTAACAAATCCCAGCGTGTGACCATCTCAAGTTTATTTGTACTGACCATAAAGATGTGTAACAAATCCCAGCGTGTGACCAAAACATGCTTATTTGTACTGACCATAAAAACATGTAACAGATCCTAGATTGTGACCGTCTCATGTTTATTTGTACTGACCATAAAGGCACTTAACAGATCCCAGCGGTTGACCGTCTCATGTTTATTTGTACTGACCATAATAACGTGTAACAAACTCTAGCATTTGACCATCTTATGTTTATTTGTACTGTTCAAAAAAGACATATAACAGATCCCAGCTTGCGACGTCTCATTTTTATTTGTACTGATCATAAAGACATGTTAAAGATTTCAGCTTGTGACCCTCTAATTTTTATTTGTACTGACCATAATGACATGTAACAGATCTAAGTGTGAGACCATTTCCATTTTTATTAGTACTGACCATAAAGTTGTGTAAAAAACAGCGTGTGACCATCTCATGTTTATTTTTACTGTCCATAAAGACATGTGACAAATCCCAGCTAGTGACTGTCTCATTTTTATTTTTACTGACCATAAAGACATGTGACAAATCCCAGCTAGTGACTGTCTCATTTTTATTTTTACTGACCATAAAGATGTGTAACTGATCCCAGCTTGTGACCATTTCATTTTTATTTGTACTGACCATACAGATGTGTAAAAGATCCCAGCATGTGACCATCTCATTTTTATTTGTACTGACCATAAAGACATGTAACAGATCCCAGCGTGTGACCGTCTCATGTTTATTTGTACTGACCATAAAGACATGTAACAGATCCCAGCTTGTAACCGTCTCGTTTATATTTCTACTGACCATAAAGACGTAAAAGATTCCAGCTTGTGACCGTCTCATTTTTATTTGTACTGACCATAAAGACATGTAACAGATCTAAACGTGTGACCATTTTGATTTTTATTAGAACTGACCATAAAGACGTGTAAAAAAAACAGCGTGTGACTGTCTCATGTTTATTTATACTGACCATAAAGACATGTAACAGATCCCAGCTTGTGACCATCTAATTTTTTTTGTACTGACCATAAAGACATGTAACAGATCCCAGCGTGTGACCATCTCATTTTTATTTGTACTGACCATAAAGACATGTAACAGATCCCAGCTTGTGACCATCTCATTTTTATTTGTACTGACCATAAAGACATGTAACAGATTCCAGGTTGTGACCATCTCAGTTTTATTTGTACTGATCATAAAGACATGTAACAGATCTACGAGTGTGACCATTTTCATTTTTATAAGTACTAACCATAAAGACGTGTAAAAAAAAACAGCGTGTGACCGTCTCATTTTTATTTGTACTGGCCATAAAGACATGTAACAGATCCCAACGTGTAAGCGTCTAATTCTTATTTGTACTGACTATAAAAACGTGTAACAGATCCCAGCTTGTGACCGTCTAATTTTTATTTGTAATGACCATAAAGACATGTAACACATCCCAGCATGTAACCATCTCATGTTTATTTGTACTGACCATAAAGACATGTAACAGATCCCAGCTTGTCACCGTCTCATTTTGATTTGTACTGACCATAAAGGCATGTAACAGATCTCAGCTTGTGACCGTCTAATTTTTATTTGTACTGACCATAAAGGCATGTAACAGATCCCAGCTTGTGACCGTCTCATTTTTATTTGCACTGACGATAAAGACATGTAACAGATCTAAGCGTGTGACCATTTTCATTTTTATTAGTTCTGACCATAAAGATGTGTAACAGATCCCAGCTTGTGACCGTCTCATGTTTATTTTTATTGACCATAAAGACATGTGACAGATCCCAGCATGTAACCATCTCATGTTTATTTGTATTGACCATAAAGACATGTAACAAATCCCAGCGTTCGACCGTCTCATGTTTATTTGTACTGACCATAATAATGTGTAACAAATTCCAGCATGTGACCATCTCATTTTTATTTGTACTGTTCATAATGACATGTAACAGATCCCAGCTTGTGATGTCTCATTTTTATTTGTACTGATCGTAAAGACGTGTAAAATATTTCCGCTTGTGACCATCTCATTTTTATTTGTACTGACCATAAAGACATGTAACAGATCTAAGCGTGTGACCATTTCTATTTTTATTAGTACTGACCATAAAGACATGTAAAAAAAACAGTTTGTGACCATCTAATGTTTAGTTTTTACTGACCATAAAGACATGTGACAAATCCCAGCTAGTGACTGTCTCATTTTTATTTTTACAGACCAAAAAGACGTATAACAGATCCCAGCTTGTGACTATTTCATTTTTATTTGTAGTGACCATACAGATGTGTAACAGATCCCAGCATGTGACCATCTCATGTTTATTTGTACTAACCATAAAGATATGTAACAGATCCCGGCTTGTGACCTTCTCATTTGTATTTGTACTGACCATTAAGACATGTAACAGATCCCAGCGTGTGACCATCTCATGTTTATTTGTACAGACCATAAAGACATGTAACAGATCCCAGCTTGTGACTGTCTCATTTTTATTTGTACTGACCATAAAGACGTGTAACAGATCTCAGCTTGTGATCATCTCATTTTTACTTGTAATGACCATAAAGACGTGTAAAAAAAAACAGCGTGTGACTATCTCATGTTTATTTTTACTGACCATAAAGACATGTGGCAAATCCCAGCTTATGACCGTCTCATTTTTATTTGTACTGACCATAAAGACATATTACAGATCCCAGCATGTGACCGTCTGATGTTTATTTGTACTAACCATAAAGACATGTAACAGATCCCAGCTTGTAACTGTCTCGTTTTTATTTCTACTGACCATAAAGACATGTAACAGATCCCAGCTAGTGACCGTCTCATTTTTATTTGTACTGACCATAAAGACATGTAACAGATCTAAACGTGTGACCATTTCGATTTTTATTAGAACTGACCATAAAGACGTGTAAAAAAAACAGCGTGTGACTGTCTCATGTTTATTTTTACTGACCATAAAGACAAGTGACAAATCCCAACATGTGACCGACTCATTTTTATTAGTACTGACCATAAAGACATATAACAGATCCCAGCATGTGACCGTCTCATGTTTATTTGTACTGACCATAAAGACATGTAACAGATCCCAGCTTGTAACATCTCATTTTTATTTGTACTGACCATAAAGACATGTAACAGATCTAAACGTGTGACCATTTTGATTTTTATTAGAACTGACCATAAAGACGTGTAAAAAAAACAGCGTGTGACTTTCTCATCTTTATTTATACAGAACATAAAGACATGGAACAGATCCCAGCTTGTGACCATCTCATTTTTATTTGTACTGACCATAAAGACATGTAACAGATCCCAACGTGTAAGCGTCTAATTCTTATTTGTACTGACTATAAAAACGTGTAACAGATCCCAGCTTGTGACCGTCTAATTTTTATTTGTAATGACCATAAAGACATGTAACACATCCCAGCATGTAACCATCTCATGTTTATTTGTACTGACCATAAAGACATGTAACAGATCCCAGCTTGTCACCGTCTCATTTTGATTTGTACTGACCATAAAGGCATGTAACAGATCTCAGCTTGTGACCGTCTAATTTTTATTTGTACTGACCATAAAGGCATGTAACAGATCCCAGCTTGTGACCGTCTCATTTTTATTTGCACTGACGATAAAGACATGTAACAGATCTAAGCGTGTGACCATTTTCATTTTTATTAGTTCTGACCATAAAGATGTGTAACAGATCCCAGCTTGTGACCGTCTCATGTTTATTTTTATTGACCATAAAGACATGTGACAGATCCCAGCATGTAACCATCTCATGTTTATTTGTATTGACCATAAAGACATGTAACAAATCCCAGCGTTCGACCGTCTCATGTTTATTTGTACTGACCATAATAATGTGTAACAAATTCCAGCATGTGACCATCTCATTTTTATTTGTACTGTTCATAATGACATGTAACAGATCCCAGCTTGTGATGTCTCATTTTTATTTGTACTGATCGTAAAGACGTGTAAAATATTTCCGCTTGTGACCATCTCATTTTTATTTGTACTGACCATAAAGACATGTAACAGATCTAAGCGTGTGACCATTTCTATTTTTATTAGTACTGACCATAAAGACATGTAAAAAAAACAGTTTGTGACCATCTAATGTTTAGTTTTTACTGACCATAAAGACATGTGACAAATCCCAGCTAGTGACTGTCTCATTTTTATTTTTACAGACCAAAAAGACGTATAACAGATCCCAGCTTGTGACTATTTCATTTTTATTTGTAGTGACCATACAGATGTGTAACAGATCCCAGCATGTGACCATCTCATGTTTATTTGTACTAACCATAAAGATATGTAACAGATCCCGGCTTGTGACCTTCTCATTTGTATTTGTACTGACCATTAAGACATGTAACAGATCCCAGCGTGTGACCATCTCATGTTTATTTGTACAGACCATAAAGACATGTAACAGATCCCAGCTTGTGACTGTCTCATTTTTATTTGTACTGACCATAAAGACGTGTAACAGATCTCAGCTTGTGATCATCTCATTTTTACTTGTAATGACCATAAAGACGTGTAAAAAAAAACAGCGTGTGACTATCTCATGTTTATTTTTACTGACCATAAAGACATGTGGCAAATCCCAGCTTATGACCGTCTCATTTTTATTTGTACTGACCATAAAGACATATTACAGATCCCAGCATGTGACCGTCTCATGTTTATTTGTACTAACCATAAAGACATGTAACAGATCCCAGCTTGTAACTGTCTCGTTTTTATTTCTACTGACCATAAAGACATGTAACAGATCCCAGCTAGTGACCGTCTCATTTTTATTTGTACTGACCATAAAGACATGTAACAGATCTAAACGTGTGACCATTTCGATTTTTATTAGAACTGACCATAAAGACGTGTAAAAAAAACAGCGTGTGACTGTCTCATGTTTATTTTTACTGACCATAAAGACAAGTGACAAATCCCAACATGTGACCGACTCATTTTTATTAGTACTGACCATAAAGACATATAACAGATCCCAGCATGTGACCGTCTCATGTTTATTTGTACTGACCATAAAGACATGTAACAGATCCCAGCTTGTAACATCTCATTTTTATTTGTACTGACCATAAAGACATGTAACAGATCTAAACGTGTGACCATTTTGATTTTTATTAGAACTGACCATAAAGACGTGTAAAAAAAACAGCGTGTGACTTTCTCATCTTTATTTATACAGAACATAAAGACATGGAACAGATCCCAGCTTGTGACCATCTCATTTTTATTTGTACTGACCATAAAGACATGTAACAGATCCCAGCTTGTGACCATCTCATTTTTATTTGTACTGACCATAAAGACATGTAACAGATGCCAGCTTGTGACCATCTCAGTTTTATTTGTACTGATCATAAAGACATGCAACAGATCTAAGCGTGTGACCATTTTCATTTTTATAAGTGCTAACCATAAAGACGTGTAAAAAAAAACAGCGTGTGACCGTCTCATTTTTATTTGTACTGGCCATAAAGACATGTAACAGATCCCAGCGTGTGACCGTCTCATTTTTATTTCTACTGACAATAAAACATGTAACAGATCCCAATGTGTAAGCGTCTAATTCTTATTTGTACTGACTATAAAATCGTGTAACAGATCCCAGCTTGTGACCGTCTAATTTTTATTTGTACTGACCATAAAGACATGCAACAGATCCCAGCTTGTCACCGTCTCATTTTCATTTGTACTAACCATAAAGGCATGTAACAGATCTCAGCTTGTGACCGAATAATTTTTATTTGTACTGACCATAAAGGCATGTAACAGATCTCAGCTTGTGACCGTCTAATTTTTATTTGTACTGACCATAAAGACATGTAACAGATCTAAGCGTGTGACCATTTTCATTTTTATTAGTTCTGACCATAAAGACGTGTAACAGATCCCAGCTTGTGACCGTCTCATGTTTATTTTTACTGACCATAAAGACATGTGACAAATCTCAGCATGTGACTGTCTCATTTTTATTTGTACTGACCATAAAGACATGTAACAGATCCCAGCATGTAACCATCTCATGTTTATTTGTACTGACCATAAAGACATGTAACAGATCCCAGCTTTCGACCGTCTCATGTTTATTTGTACTGACCATAATAATGTGTAACAAATTCCAGCATGTGACCATCTCATGTTTATTTGTACTGTTCATAATGACATGTAACAGATCCCAGCTTGTGATGTCTCATTTTTGTTTGTACTGATCGTAAAGACATGTAAAAGATTTCCGCTTGTGACCATCTCATTTTTATTTGTACTGACCATAAAGACATGTAACAGATCTAAGCGTGTGACCATTTCTATTTTTATTAGTACTGACCATAAAGACATGTAAAAAAAAACAGTCTGTGACCATCTCATGTTTATTTTTACTGACCATAAAGACATGTGACAAATCCCAGCTAGTGACTGTCTCATTTTTTTTTTAATGACCAAAAAGATGTATAACAGATCCCAGCTTGTGACTATTTCATTTTTATTTGTAGTGACCATACAGATGTGTAACAGATCCCAGCATGTGACCATCTCATGTTTATTTATACTAACCATAAAGATATGTAACAGATCCCGGCTTGTGACCTTCTCATTTGTATTTGTACTGACCATTAAGACATGTAACAGATCCCAACGTGTGACCATCTCATGTTTATTTGTACAGACCATAAAGACATGTAACAGATCCCAGATTGTGACCATCACATTTTTATTTGTAATGACCATAAAGTTTTATAACAGATCCCGGCTTGTGACCTTCTCATTTTTATATGTACTGATCATAAAGACGTAAAAGATTCCAGCTTGTGACCGTCTCATTTTTATTTGTACTGACCATAAAGACATGTAACAGATCTAAACGTGTGACCATTTCAATTTTTATTAGAACTGACCATAAAGACGTGTAAAAAAAAACAGCGTGTGACTGTCTCATGTTTATTTTTACTGACCATAAAGACATGTGACAAATCCCAGCTTGTGACCATCTCATTTTTATTTGTACTGACCATAAAGACATGTAACAGATCTCAGCTTGTGACGTCTAATTTTTATTTGTACTGACCATAAAGATGTGTAACAGATCCCAGCGTGTGACCATCTCATGTTTATTTGTACGGACCATAAAGACATGTAACAGATCCCCAGCTTGTGACCATCTCATTTTTATTTGTACTGACCATAAAAACATGTAACAGATCTCAGCTTGTGACCTTCTCAGTTTTATTTGTACTGATCATAAAGACATGTAACAGATCTAAGCGTGTGACCATTTTCATTTTTATTAGTTCTGACCATAAAGACGAGTAAAAAAAAACAGCATGTGACCGTCTCATGTTTATTTGTACTGGCCATAAAGACATGTAACAGATCCCAGCTTGTGACCATCTCATTTTTATTTGTACTGACCATAAAGACATGTAACAGATCTCAGCTTGTGACGTCTCATTTTTATTTGTACTGACCATAAAGATGTGTAACAGATCCCAGCGTGTGACCATCTCAGTTTTATTTGTACTGATCATAAAGACATGTAACAGATCTCAGCTTGTGACCATCTCAGTTTTATTTGTACTGATCATAAAGACATGTAACAGATCTAAGCGTGTGACCATTTTCATTTTTATTAGTTCTGACCATAAAGACGAGTAAAAAAAAACAGCATGTGACCGTCTTATGTTTATTTGTACGGACCATAAAGACATGTAACAGGTCCCAGCTTGTAACCGTCTCGTTTTTATTTCTACTGACCATAAAGACATGTAACAGATCCCAGCTTGTGACAATCTCATTTTTTTTTGTACTGATCATAAAGACGTTAAAGATTCCAGCTTGTGACCGTCTCATTTTAATTTGTACTGACCATTAAGACATGTAACAGATCTAAACGTGTGACCATTTCCATTTTTATTAGTATTGACTATAAAGACGTGTAAAAAAAAACAGCGTGTGACTATCTCATGTTTATTTTTACTGACCATAAAGACATGTGGCAAATCCCAGCATGTGACCATCTCGTTTTTATTTGTACTGACCATAAAAGCATGTAGCAGATCTCAGCTTGTGACCATTTTATTTTTATTAGTACTAACCATAAAGATATGTAACAGATCCCGGCTTGTGACCTTCTCATTTTTATTTGTACTGACCCTCAAGACATGTAACAGATCTCAGCGTGTGACCATCTCATGTTTATTTGTACTGATCATAAAGACATGTAACAGATCTAAGCGTGTGACCATTTTCATTTTTATTAGTACTGACCATAAAGAGGTGTAAAAAAAAACAGCGTGTGACCATCTCATGTTTTTTTTTTTACTGACCATAATGACATGTGGCAAATCCCAGAATTTGACTGTCTTTTTTTTATTCGTACTGACCATAAAGACGTGTAACAGATCCCAGCTTATGACCGTCTCATTTTTATGTGTACTGGCCATAAAGATGTGTAACAGATCTAAGCGTGTGAACATTTTCATTTTTATTAGTTCTGGCCATAAAGACATGTAAAAAAAAACAGCGTGTGACTCTCTCATTTTTATTTTTACTGACCATAAAAACATGTAAGAGATTCAAATATGTAAGCATCTAATTTTTATTTTTACTGACCATAAAGACGTGTAACAGAACCCAGCTTGTGACCATCTAATTTTTATTTGTACTGACCATAAAGATGTGTAACAGATCCCACCCAGCGTGTGACCATCTCATGTTTATTTGTAAAGACCATAAAGACATGTAATAGATCCCAGCTTATGACCGTCTCATTTTTATTTGTACTGACCAGAAAAGCATGTAACAGATACCAGCTTGTGACCGTCTCATTTTTATTTGTACTGATCATAAAGACATGTAACAGATTCCAGCTTGTGACCATCTCATTTTTATTTGCACTGACCATAAAGACATGTAACAGATCTAAGCGTGTGACGATTTTCATTTTTATTAGTTCTGGCCATAAAGACATGTAAAAAGAAAACAGCGTGTGACCGTCTCATGTTTATTTTTCCTGGCCATAAAGACATGTGACAAATCCCAGCATGTGACTGTCTCATTTTTATTTGTACTGAGCATAACGACATGTAACAGATCCCAGCATGTAACCATCTCATGTTTATTTGTACTGACCATAAACACATGTAACAGATCCCAGCTTGTGACATCTCATTTTTATTTGTACTGACCATAAAGACATGTAACAGATCCCAGCTTGTGACCATCTCATTTTTATTAGTTCTGGCCATAAAGACATGTAAAAAAAAACAGTGTGTGACCGTCTCATGTTTATTTGTACTGGCCATAAAGACTTGTAACAGATCCCAGCTTGTGACCGTCTCATTTTTATTTGTACGGACCATAAAGACATGTAACAGATCCCAACGTGTAAGCGTCTAATACTTATTTGTACTGACCATAAAGACATGTAACAGATCACAGCTTGTGACCATCTCAGTTTTATTTGTACTGATCATAAAGACATGTAACAGATCTAAGCGTGTGACCATTTTCATTTTTATTAGTTCTGACCATAAAGACGTGTAAAAAAAAAACAGCGTGTGACCATCTCATATTTATTTTTATTGATCATAAAGACATGTGGCAAATCCCAGCATGTGACTGTCTCATTCTTATTTCTACTGACCATAAAGACGTGTAAAAGATCCCAGCTTGTGACCGTCTCATTTTTGTTTGTACTGACCATAAAGATATGTAACAGATCCCAGCTTGTTACCATCTCAGTTTTATTTGTACTGATCATAAAGACGCAACAGATCTAAGTGTTTGACCATTTTAATTTTTATTAGTACTGACCATAAAGACGTGTAAAAAAAAAACAGCGTGTGACCATCTCATGTTTATTTTTACTGACCATAAAGACATGTGGCAAATCCCAGCATGTGTCTGTCTCATTTTTATTTGTACTGGCGATAAAGACATGTAACAGATCCCAGCGTGTGACCGTCTCATTTTTATTTCTACTGACTATAAAAACATGTAATAGATCCCAATGTGTAAGCGTCTAAATCTTATTTGTACTGACAATAAAGACATGTAACAGATGCCAGCTTGTGACCATCTCAGTTTTATTTGTACTGATCATAAAGACATGTAACAGATCTAAGCGTGTGACCATTTTCATTTTTATAAGTACTTACCATAAAGACGTGTAAAAAAAAACAGCATGTGACCGTCTCATGTTTATTTGTACTGGCCATAAAGACTTGTAACAGATCCCAGCTTGTGACCATCTCATGTTTATTTGTACAGACCATAAAGAAATGTAACAGATCCCAGCTTGTGACCATCTCATTTTTATTTGTACTGACCATAAAGACATGCAACAGATCTCAGCTTGTGACGTCTCATTTTTATTTGTACTGACCATAAAGATGTGTAACAGATCCCAGCGTGTGACCATCTCATGTTTATTTGTACGGACCATAAAGACATGTAACAGATCCCAGCTTGTGACCATCTCATTTTTATTTGTTCTGACAATAAAGACATGTAACAGATCTAAGCGTGTGACCATTTTCATTTTTATTAGTTCTGACCATAAAGACGAGTAAAAAAAAACAGCATGTGACCGTCTCATGTTTATTTGTACTGGCCATAAAGACATGTAACAGATGCCAGCTTGTGACCATCTCAGTTTTATTTGTACTGATCATAAAGACATGTAACAGATCTAAGCGTGTGACCATTTTCATTTTTATAAGTACTAACCATAAAGACGTGTAAAAAAAAACAGCGTCTGACCATCTCATGTTTATTTGTACTGGCCATAAAGACATGTAACAGATCCCAGCTTGTGACCGTCTCATTTTTATTTCTACTGACCATAAAAACATGTAACAGATCCCAGCGTGTAAGCGTCTAATACTTATTTGTACTGACCATAAAGACATGTAACAGATCTCAGCTTGTGACGTCTCATTTTTATTTGTACTGACCATATAGATGTGTAACAGATCCCAGCGTGTGACCATCTCATGTTTATTTGTACTGACCATAAAGACATGTAACAGATCCCAGCTTGTGACCATCTCATTTTTATTTGTAATGACCATAAAGACATGTAACAGATCTCAGCTTGTGACCATCTCAGTTTTAATTGTACTGATCATAAAGACATGTAACAGATCTAAGCGTGTGACCATTTTCATTTTTATTAGTTCTGACCATAAAGACGTGTAAAAAAAAACAGCATGTGATCGTCTTATGTTTATTTGTACTCGCCATAAAGACTTGTAACATATCCCAGCTTGTGACCATCTCATTTTTATTTGTACAGACCATAAAGACATGTAACAGATCTCAGCTTTTGACCATCTCAGTTTTATTTGTACTGATCATAAAGACATGTAACAGATCTAAACATGTGACCATTTTCATTTTTATTAGTTCTGACCATAAAGACGTGTAAAAAAAAAACAGCGTGTGACCATCTCATATTTATTTTTCCTGACCATAAAGACATGTGGCAAATCCCAGCGTGTGACCGTCTCATTTTTATTTGTACTGGCCATAAAGACATGTAACAGATCCCAGCGTGTGACCGTCTCATTTTTATTTCTACTGACAATTAAAACATGTAACAGATCCCAACGTGTAAGCGTCTAATTCTTATTTGTACTGACCATAAAGACAGGTAGATCCCAGCTTGTGACCGTCTCATTTTTATTTGTACTGACCATAAAGATGTGTAACAGATCTCAGCTTGTGACCGTCTCATTTTTATTTGCACTGACCATAAAGACGTGTAACAGATCCCATCTTGTGACCGTCTCATGTTTATTTTTACTGACCATAAAGACATGTGACAAATCCCAGCATGTGACGTTCTCATTTTTATTTGTACTGACCATAAAGACATGTACCAGATGCCAGCTTTTTACCGTCTTATTTTTATTTGTACTGACCATAAAGGCATGTAACAGATCCCAGCATTTGACCGTCTCATGCTTATTTGTACTGACCATAATAACGTGTAACAAATTCCAGCATGTGACCATCTCATGTTTATTTGTACTGTTTTATAATGACATGTAACAGATTCCAGCTTGTGACGTCTCATTTTTATTTATACTGACCATAAAGACATGTAACAGATCCCAGCTTGTAACCATCGTAGTTTTATTTGTACTGATCATAAAGGCATGTAACAGATCCCAGCGTTTGATCGTCTCATGTTTATTTGTACTGACCATAATAACATGTAACAAATTCCAGCATGTGACTATATCATATTTATTTGTACTGTTTATAATGACATGTAACAGATCCCAGATGGTGACGTCTCATTTTTATTTGTACTCATCGTAAAGACATGGAAAAGATTCCAGCTTGTGACCATCTCATTTTTATTTGTACTGACCATAAAGATATGGAAAAAAAAACAGTGTGTGACCGTCTTATGTTTATTTTTACTGACCATAAAGACATGTGACAAATATCAGCTTGTAAACATTTCATTTTTATTTTTACTGACCATACAGATGTGTAACAGATCCCAGCATGTGACCATCTCATATTTATTTGTATTAACCATAAAGATATGTAACAAATCCCGGCATGTGACCTTCTCATTTTTATTTGTACTGACCATCAAGACATGTAACAGATATCAGCGTGTGACCATCTCATGTTTATTTATACAGATCATAAAGACATGTAACAGATCCCTGCTTGTGACCATCTCATTTTTATTTGTACTGACCATAAAGACATGTAACAGATCCCAACGTGTGACCATCTCATTTTTATTTGTACTGACCATAAAGACATTTAACAGATGCCAGCTTGTGACCATCTCAGTTTTATTTGTACTGATCATAAAGACATGTAACAGATCTAAGCGTGTGACCATTTTCATTTTTATAAGTACTAACCATAAAGACGTGTAAAAAAACAGCGTGTGACCGTCTCATGTTTATTTGTACTGGCCATAAAGACATGTAACAGATCCCAGCTTGTGACCCTCTAATACTTATTTCTACTGACCATAAAGACATGTAACAGATCCCAGCTTGTGATGTCTCATTTTTATTTGTACTGACCATAAAGATGTGTAACAGATCCCAGCATGTGACCATCTCATGTTTATTTGTACGGACCATAAAGACATGTAACAGATCTCAGCTTGTGACCATCTCATTTTTATTTGTACTGACCATAAAGACATGTAACAGATCTCAGCTTGTGACCATCTCAGTTTTATTTGTACTGACCATAAAGACATGTAACAGATCTAAGCATGTGACCATTTTCATTTTTATTAGTTCTGACCTTAAAGACGTGTAAAAAAAAACAGCGTGTGACCATCTCATATTTATTTTTACTGACCATAAAGACATGTGGCAAATCCCAGCATGTGACTGTCTCATTTTTATTTGTACTGGCCATAAAGATGTGTAACAGATCCCAGCGTGTGACCATTTCATTTTGATTTCTACTGATCATAAAAACATGTAACAGATCCCAACATGTAAGCATCTAATTCTTATTTGTACTTACAATAAAGACAGGTAACAGATCCCAGCTTGTGACCATCTCATTTTTATTTTTCCTGACCATAAAGACATGTGACAAATCCCAGCATGTGACTGTCTCATTTTTATTTGTACTGAACATAAAGACATGTAACAGATCCCAGCATGTAACCATCTCATGTTTATTTGTACTGATCATAAAGACGTGTATCAGATCCCAGCTTTTTACCGTCTTATTTTTATTTGTACTGACCTGTGGCAGAAGCAGCAACAAGAGACTTTTGCCTTGATTATTGCCTGTATTTGAACTGTATGTTATTTTAGCATAGTGGATTTGATTAGACTGGTTCTGGCCCTTTTAAATGCTCTGACAAAGGATCTGCAGTTTTGTTATGCACTTCGGATGCAGATTGTGAAGAAAAACCCTGTTTTATGGACTTAGTTTGACTGTTTTATTCCCCTCCCTCTTAGAACACCAGTTTAGAACCCTTAATAACTGTCATTTTTTCAAATACTGTCTTTTTTCAACTGTCAGTTTTCTCTGTCTGAGGAGGAGTTGCTCTGGCTGTGTGAGTGCTGGTGCTTTGGGTGCTCATTAAACAGACCTGCTTGACCCTTTCTGGAAGCCTTGGCTCATGCTTGGGGAAATGTGATAAGTCGGAGTGCCAGCGGGTCCGTTACAATTGATGGCAGCGACGGGATTCAAACCTCACAGCAGACCGTTGTTCGGCAGTTACAGCCATTTGGGAAATTTGCTATTTTGTATGGAACCGAAAGGAAAGGGTATGTGAATATACCCGAACGGATAGTGAATGGGGACAGACTATACCAACTTGAAACGGGCCACGCTAAAAGAGATATTGGAAGCAAGGGGAATTATTGCCAGCAATAAAACCAAAGCTACCCTTATTGCTGAACTCATGGAGGGAGACCGGGCAGCTGCTGCAGCACCTCTTATGGACAGCACACAGAATGAGTTTGGAAGAGAACTCCAAAGCAGACTGGCCTTTTTCCCAGGTACGCCTCCCACAGAAACCTTGGAAAGGATTATGGCAGATGTCCACGAATACATAATGGAAAAGCAGCGGGCAGACCGGAGGTCCAGAGAGGGGTCCCTAATCACACCACACATACTACCGGGGAAGCCTAAAATCCTGTACCATGCTTTTAAAAACTATGTGGAGACCGAAGACATTGATGGCTACTTGCATGACTTTGAGAGGTTATGCCAATTACATGAGATCAACGCCGCCGACCAGGTACCCCTGTTGGTGGGTAAGCTAGCGGGCCGGGCATCAGAAGCCTACCGCACCATGCCAGACGAGGATAGCAGAGACTACCAGAAAGTAAAGCAGGTGATCCTGGACAGGTATGCAATTACCCCGGAGGCATACCGGCAGCGGTTCTGAGAAAGCCGAAAGACGGAGAAAGATACTCACATGGAGTGGGCACACCGCTTAACTAGGGCGGGCAAAGGTTGGGTGCAAGCCGCACAAGCAACCACAGTGAAGGACATGCTACAATTACTGCTACTGGAGCAATTCTTCCAGGGGTTAACCCCGGATTTACAAAACTGGCTGAGGGATCGGAAACCTCGCATCTTAACCGACGCCGCCAGGTGGGCAGACGAGTACCAAGATGCTGTGGTAACTTGTCTTCCTTGAATGGTAATTCAGGACTACTTAAACAGGCCTTTGTAGGAGGGCTGAGAATCTTTACTTCCCTCCCACAATTGCTAAAGGAAGTCATGGACAGGATGTGATGTAAATTACATCATCTCAACTAAAGATATATCCAGGCAGGAAACTGGTGCTGTTGCCTGTTTTTCTTGCTGGATGGTGTTGGTGATGGTTGATGGTGGTGATGATGGCAATGGTCTAACCGTGGGTAAGATAAAGCGTTTGGGAAAGGGGATTATTATATAGGTAGATAGATTTAAAAAGGGTGTTGCTCCGTGGGTCTGGGCTGTGTGTTTGTGATGCATTTATAGTATTGTGTTATTGCCTTTTAATAAATACCTTTTAATGTAGACGAACCTTGTGTAATATTTATATATATTAATTTGGTGATACACCACATTTGGCGACCACGAATTTTAGACTTCTACAAAGGTTATTTATGAGGTAATATCACATTAATAGATAGTCAGATTTATTTATTTTATTTTTTTTTGGGGGGGGGAGGAAAAAAAGTACTTTGTCTAATTATCCTCTGCATGGGAAATCAAGTGCTGATTGTGTGTGGGGTCTAGGTTAAGCCTCCATTTTTAATATATATCGTACTAGCTTCTGAGTTGAGTTTTGTTCGTACTAGCTTATTTTGATACATAAAACAAATATATATCATACAGGTTGTTTTTGTGGGTTTATCTGAGTTGAGTTTTGTTGTGCTTTTGACTATCAAAGTACAGGCATAGGCCTGCATTTGAATAAGGTTCCATGTGGCTTCTTTCTGTATTTAAATGCTAATTCAAGCCTCCATTTTTAATATATATCGTACTAGCTTCTGAGTTGAGTTTTGTTCGTACTAGCTTATTTTGATACATAAAACAATATATATCATACAGGTTATTTTTGTGGGTTTATCTGAGTTGAGTTTTGTTGTGCTTTTGACTATCAAAGTACAGGCATAGGCCTGCATTTGAATAAGGCTCCATGTGGCTTCTTTGTGTAGTTAAATGCTAATTCAAGCCTCCATTTTTAATATATATCGTACTAGCTTCTGAGTTGAGTTTTGTTCGTACTAGCTTATTTTGATACATAAAATAAATATATATCATACAGGTTGTTTTTGTGGGTTTATCTGAGTTGAGTTTTGTTGGGCTTTTAACTATCAAAGTACAGGCATAGGCCTGCATTTGAATAAGGCTCCATGTGGCTTCTTTGTGTAGTTAAATGCTAATTCAAGCCTCCATTTTTAATATATATCGTACTAGCTTCTGAGTTGAGTTTTGTTCGTACTAGCTTATTTTGATACATAAAACAAATATATATCATACAGGTTGTTTTTGTGGGTTTATCTGAGTTGAGTTTTGTTGTGCTTTTGACTATCAAAGTACAGGCATAGGCCTGCATTTGAATAAGGCTCCATGTGGCTTCTTTGTGTATTTAAATGCTAATTCAAGCCTCCATTTTTAATATATATCGTACTAGCTTCTGAGTTGAGTTTTGTTCGTACTAGCTTATTTTGATACATAAAACAATATATATCATACAGGTTATTTTTGTGGGTTTATCTGAGTTGAGTTTTGTTGTGCTTTTGACTATCAAAGTACAGGCATAGGCCTGCATTTGAATAAGGCTCCATGTGGCTTCTTTGTGTATTTAAATGCTAATTCAAGCCTCCATTATTTCAGGCGTGCATTTTAATACACTATAGGCTTCCATACCTTATACATTTTGGGTGTCTTGCATATCCTAGTTCGGGTATATCTCCTACCCTGCAGGCCTTGCTATTATATTTTAAGTTAATTAGCAAGTATTACCTTTACCATACTAAGGTAAGTATAATTTGCATTGTGGGTACTAATCTATTTTTCTACATATTACACCTGGCCTACTTATTAGTCATCAACTATTGTTGGCTACTCAGAAGCATGCTACTTTAGTCGCAAATTGATTTGGATTCTTACTTGGGTGAGTAAAAGAGTAGGAATGTCTTTTCAAGGGGCCAAATACTTTCCCACAGAAGTGCGTGAGTACTTTAGGAAAAATATTCAAAAACATGATGGTCCATATGAGCTTCCAGAGCCAGCAAACCCAGACAGTGAAAAAGAGAAGAGATTAATGGATGTTCTAAAACAAATTGTAAATAACAAAAAGTATAGAACAAAGAAGAGAAAAAGTTTGGTCACACAAGCTGTTGTAGCCACAATAGGAGGCCTAATAGACTTAGTTGTAGAATTACGGCAGCATAATTTGGAAACAACAAATAAAATGGAGGAAGCAATGGACAAAAGGGATTGTTTAAAAATTGCAGCTTTGAGAACAACTACAATTGTGGGGGAACTAGAAAGGGAGTTAGGGGAAATAGAAGAACAGAGGGATGCTTATGGAGTAAAAATAACAGAACTTCAAAACATAATAATGGACTATAAAAATAAAACAAAGTTAGAAGGGATAAAAGGAGTCAGAGACATTGCCAAAATATATCCAGATCTGGATATGTTCGTGGCACAAAATAAAGAACCAGTGCCGAAAATGAACCAAGATAGAAAAGATTTCTTATGTTATTCTGTTCCACAAGTAGATACCATACCACAAGCACCAGTTATTGTTTCAGAATTATTTAATGCAAGGCAAACACCTACAGGATTTTCCATGCAGACTCGACCGATGTCTATGGCAGATAAAGACAATTTCCAGAAATGGTGGGGAAGTATGCCAACTAACAACTTTAATACGTTTACACATTGGTTTATGAGGGGAGCAGATAGAGCTAAAAAAGGAGGTCTTAACTTAGAGGAATGGACAGAACTGTTAGAATACGCTATGGGTCCTTTGGCTAGTAGACTATTGGGATTTAATAACAGTGTGTCTGATCAGGCAGGAAGAATTGCTGCAACTAATTTCTATCTACTTAGCATAGAGAAAGAAATAGCAAGTATTACCATGAGGCCAACAGATGGTCCTAGAGTGGTAGCTCAAAGGATATTTTTTTGGTATACTCTACGACAACCTCAACAGCCTCTAGTGCTGGGCTCACCAGAACATATAGCAAAAGTAATGGAAGCCCTTCCCCGGGAGTGTCAAGAATTTGTCAGGCTTTTTGATCCAACACCAACAGACTTGGAAATGGTACTAACTAGAGCTGATAAGTGGTGGATCAAGCATCCTTTCACAGAACAGGCCTGCTCTGTTTCAGCTGTAAGAACATTTAAGGTCGAGTCTGGTAGAGATATAGATGGTAAATGGAGAAACCAGACGTGGGATGTACCCCAGAACAAGAAGGATGATCAAAACTGGAGACCAAAACAGAACTTTGACAAAAGATGGAGAGATCCACCTAGGGACTATAGGAATAGGGATGGCAGCAACTGGAGGGCTAATCAGGAGGGAGAGAGAAACGGTAACATGGGCTATTGGGAACTCAGGAGACAGATGGATAGGATAGAAGAGGAAAATCACATACTTAAAAACAAGGTAGCTGAGTCAGAGAGGAAATTGAAGGAAAGTGAGGCAAAGATGCAATATAGTGTTATAAAAGAGGGACAGAGTAGAAGTGAGTCACAATGACAAATCCCAACCCCTGCGCCTCAGCATCTCATTCACTCAGCTAATTTAACCATGGAGGAGGCAGGTCGGCCTACCAGTTATACAGTCATCGCACGGGTAGGGAAAAATATGTTGGTAGATACAGGAGCAGCAGTTACAATGACCAACAGGGTCAAAAATGGGGATTCTTCAGTAAGTATTATGGGAGTTACTGGGAATCCACAGGAGGTTAGAGCAGGTCCAATTGATGTAGCAGTTGAAAAAAAAACAATACAAGTAGAAGCAATAGTGGGTTGGCCAGAGGAAATATTGGGAATAGAAGCTTTAAAAAAAGGAAATTTCATTGTAGATCTTGCCAATTTTTGTTTGTGGAAGACAGAAAAGGTGAATCAGGTAAGTACAGAGTTGAAGAAAGGGGTTGTGCTCCCAATGGCATATATTGTCTCTCGGATAAAAAGTCTGGAAAAAGACAAACTGAAACTAGACGGACAACCAGAATGGCTGCAGAAGCTAATCCAAGACATACCTGTTTGGGCAATTACCGAGATGATAGAAATGCTGGAGAGACGTGGAATAATTAAATCTGGAAATGGGTATGCATGTAACTCACCATGTTGGCCTGTGAGAAAAGCTGTGTTAAAAGGGAATGGAGATGAAAAAGCAGCCTCATCATGGAGACTTACCATTGATTACAGGGCCGTGAACAAACTTGCAAAAAGAATGGCCCCTGTTGTTTTTGTTATGTATATGTTTCTAATGATGGAATCTAGTGTTCCCACAGAGCAAGGCCATATAAGAATGAAGATGCGTGTCAACAGAAGATTGTGGTGGATCCTTGTTACAGGATGGATAAGTATAAGCTGTATCACAGTAGGAATGGGGAGACAGGCAATAAGGCCAGAAGATACCACAAATAAGGGAGAGAGTTTGAAAAGATTGGAGTTACATTATGTTCAAGCAGATAGATTTATTTGGCCCAGGGAATTGGAAGTAAAAGAGGGCGGAGGGTTACAAGTAAACATTATTTTGCCACATAATAGTACCAGGGGATTAGCTCTTAGAGCTCCAATAAAAAGTATAGAGGGACATAACTGGGAATGGGTTATAAGATATGGACAGATAATGAATACAGGAAACTTTAAAGGAAGGACTAAAATAACAACAAAGGTACAAGGGAGGGTTACAAATATTACAGTAGTAGTGAGTAACTTAACATTAGAAGAAGGTGGAGAATGGGACGCTGCAGTTATAGCTGCCCAGCCTGACCTAGAGGAATTCTGCAATTTTGATACTGGAAAGGGGTGTGTTCTAACAATAGATGAAGTATTTGTCTCTGTAAAGGAGCTGCAACGTTGTAAAGATCAGAAGAAGGTACCATGTCCAATAGGCGGATTGGTGGTGGTACCAACACATGAAACAGTTGTGCAAGGGGTTGGGTGGACTTACTACCCAATAATTCTAAATTTTAATGATTTTTCTATTCCTCCAAAGTGCCCGGAATCACAGCGGCAGTGGTTTAAGCAAAGTATACAAGAGACCATCATTGAGTGGACCGGAGCAGGGAGTCGAGAAAAACGGGACACACTTGCAGCCCTTTTAGGAGGAGTCGGAACTGGATTGGGAGTATGGAATTCAGCAGACATCATTGGACTGAACAGCAGGATAAACTCCCTTACTGATGGCATGGGACATGCTATGAAAACAGGTGGAGTAGCTGACTCCCTTATAGTGAGTAGACTGACAGACAATGTTGATGACATACACACCATTGCCAACAACCTGCATCTAGTTGAGGAAAATATTGCTTCCATTGCTAACAGCATTAAGAATGAAACAGTGGGAACTGCCATTTTCTGTTCTATGATTGGAGGAAAGCTGTTGGCAGATTTAAAGGAAACTATTAAAGATATCCAGGAAAACAAGTGGGCAAGACAAATCAATGCAACAAGGATTATCACGTCATTGAAAAGAAAAGGAGTGGACATCACTGAGGACAATCTTAAATACAGCTATATTGAAGGCCCAGATCAATGGATGCCACATGGACTACAATCTGGGACAATAGGACTAATCCTGGCAATTCCCCGTTGGGAGGGGCAGGCAGAGCAACTGAACTTTATACATAGCATTGGCACGTTAAGTGATGGAATCTACAAGCAACACTTCCCATCAAAAAGACTGGCCACTATTACAGGATTGGAGATGGATGAAAGCTGTTGCAGGAAATCTCAACACCGATGGCTGTGCAGTTGTGTTTGGGAGAAAGGAGCTGAGGCTGATGGCTGGGTGCAGTTGATAAAAGAAAACCTGGTGCAAGAAGTGATCCGCATAGGGGACATTGCATTCTTTATCGGCCACTCTGAATATAGGACAGTTGATGAAATATGTTTGGTGGAAGAAGGGTCTTGTATCATGGTATTTCCATCAAGAAACCTTACCACTGAAATGATCAATTTTACTGCAAATGCAGATTGGACAAATTTGACAATGAAGCTTTTTACCTTGGAACTTCATGAGTCAGAGACACATCCAGTCCTACGAACACTGTCGCTGGTACTCATGTTCATTCAAGTATTAACGACAATTATAATAATATACTTTTGTGTGGCAATGAAACAAATGAGGAAGGAACTTGCAAAGAGGATATATAATAATGTGTATTTTTCCTCTTCTTTCTCTCTCTCATACATTCAATAAGGTTTTACATTGCACATACATAAACATTTATCACACACTCTCACCTAAATTCTATAAATTCTGTTTTTGTGTAATATGTGGATTGACAGACATAGGAAAGTACAGGAGAACTTATGTCGCTGAGGGAACTATTCCGGAGGGACGGTGGGTTGAATTTCTCCTGTATATCAGGTTTTTGCTCCCACTAGGTTCTCCTGTACTAGAGGGATAACTAGAAAACTGAGCAACATAGAAGAAGAAAAAGTGAGGGAATGTGGTAACTTGTCTTCCTTGAATGGTAATTCAGGACTACTTAAACAGGCCTTTGTAGGAGGGCTGAGAATCTTTACTTCCCTCCCACAATTGCTAAAGGAAGTCATTGACAGGATGTGATATAAATTACATCATCTCAACTAAGGATATATCCAGGCAGGAAACTGGTGCTGTTGCCTGTTTTTCTTGGTGGATGGTGTTGGTGATGGTTGATGGTGGTGATGATGGCAATGGTCTAACCGTGGGTAAGATAAAGCGTTTGGGAAAGGGGATTATTATATAGGTAGATAGATTTAAAAAGGGTGTTGCTCCGTGGGTCTGGGCTGTGTGTTTGTGATGCATTTATAGTATTGTGTTATTGCCTTTTAATAAATACCTTTTAATGTAGACGAACCTTGTGTAATATTTATATATATTAATTTGGTGATGCACCACAGATGCCAGGAGGGCACAGCGGGTACAGGCATGGTCCATCTTGGGAGCTGCTAACTCACCTCCCGCCATTAACCCCACCCCAGCACTGCGTCCGGGTGGTGGGAACTACCAAACCCCTCCACGGTACAACAATGCCCGATCTTTCATTAGGTGCCACACGTGTAACCAGCAGGGCCACATACAGAGACACTGTCCCAGAAACAGAAACCGCTCCACGTGGAATACTCCAACTAATTCCCCTGCAAACCGGGCAGCAGTACACTGCTACCAGAGTGAGTCTCGACAACCTTTCTCCGGGACCCGGTCTAATGAAGAATCTTTGGGCACCCTCCACGAGGTTAACCCAGTACAAGCAGCTGCAGACAATCGACAGGGACACCACCAAGGGGTACACGTAGAGGGAAAATGCCTTCAGGGTCTGCGCGATTCTGGGGCCACCATAACCCTGGTTCGCAATCACCTAGTACCCAAGCAACAGCTCACTGGAGAATATGTGGCAGTCCGGGTGGCAGGGGGAGCGATTTACAAAATTCCCACTGCTAAAGTACATTTGGATTGGGGAGCGGGGTCGGGGAATGTGGAAGTGGGCCTCATGCAGGACTTAGTAGCTGATGTCATCCTTGGTAACCACTTGGGGAAGCTGACCTCTGCTTTTGTTTCTCAGTACCCTGCGCAGGAAGCGCTACCCGTGGTAACACGGCAGCAGGCCCGCACCACCGCATCTTCTGAACACTCTGAGGCTCCGGTAAGTAATAGTACTGACCCACCTTTCGTCCCCTGGGCTCCCCCCTTAGAATTTGGTACTGAAGTAGTCACCGACCCGTCCCTGCAGGTATACCGGGATAGGGTTACACAGAATCAGCCAGGGTTGGAGGGGGAAAGATACGGTTGGGAGAAAGGATTATTGTATAGATATGCTGAGAAGGTAGTAGCAGGATCTGTACCCATGACCCTCACACAATTAGTCGTGCCCCGAAAGTACAGGAAAGAATTACTACGTATTGCCCATGACATCCCTTTATCAGAACATATAGGCGTCAGTAGGACGAAGCATCGTTTGACCCAAAACTTCTTTTGGCCAGGGGTCTCCAAAGATATTCGGCAGCATTGCCAAACTTGTGACACATGCCAGAGAGTAGGGAAGAGAGGGGACCGGTACAAGTCAAAAATGCACTCCCTACCCATAATAGATGAGCCCTTCAGCAGAGTGGCAGTAGATATAATCGGACCCCTAGCAAAACCCAGCCCGTCAGGGAAGAAGTATATACTAACCGTAGTAGACTATGCCACCCGTTACCCAGAGGCCGTAGCCCTAACTAATATCCATGCGGAGACTATAGTAGATGCCCTAATCCGAATATTCTCTAGAATGGGGTTCCCCAAAGAGATTATCTCAGATCGGGGTACCCAATTCACAGCCGAAGTCACTCATCAGTTATGGAGAACATGTGGGGTGAAACCTATTGTAAACTCAGCGTATCACCCCCCGTCCAATGGGCTCTGTGAACGGTTCAACGGAACCTTAAAGCAAATGCTTTGTACCTTCATAGATACCCTGGTTCCATCCCCAAAGGTTTCTTCCCCATCTGCTCTTCGCGTACCGAGAGGTACCCCAGGAGTCCACGGGGTTCTCGCCATTCAAATTACTATTCGGAAGGAGAGTGCGGGGTCCCTTAGACCTCATTAGGGAACACTGGGAGGGAACGGTCACCAGTAACGGTACCCCTATTGTCCCACATGTACTAGAGTTTAGGGAACGCTTGGAGACCCTAATCCAGACGGTACAGTCTAATCTCCAGGCGGCCCAGCAACGACAGCGCAGATGGTACTATAGGGGAGCCAGAGATCGCAGTTTTCAAATAGGACAAAAGGTGTTAATCTTGAAGCCAGTCCAAAATGACAAACTGCAGGCCTCCTGGCAAGGCCCTTATAAGGTGGTGGAACAGGTATGTGACACCACCTATATAATTGCCCCATGTACAGGAGCAGGCGGTAGACGCATGCTCCACGTTAACATGCTGAAACCCTATCACGAGCGGATCAAAGAAGTAACTGCCATATGTGCCTCGGCCGCCGAGGACCCGGATAACCTATCCCTACCAGACCTATTAGCCCAAAGGGGGGCCAACACCAAATTAGGGGAAGTACAGCTAGGAGACAGGCTGAGCACTAGAGAGCGAGCTCAAATACTAGAGCTGATCCGGGAAAAAGGGGATACATTCTCCAACCAGCCCGGGTATACGCCGCTGGCTACCCACAGGGTAGAAACCCCAGGGCAACACCCTCTTCGACAAACCCCCTACCGCATACCCGAATCCGTAAAAGATCATATGCAGAAGGAGATTGACGAAATGTTACAACTAGGAGTGATAGAACACTCAGATAGCCCATGGGCCTCTCCGGTAGTGCTGGTACCGAAGCGGGACGGAACCACCCGCTTCTGCGTTGACTACCGGAAACTTAATGATAAAACCATTTCCGATGCCTATCCCATGCCCCGAATCGATGAGCTCTTAGATAAAATGGCAAGGGGCCAGTATCTCACCACAATAGACTTGTGCAAAGGGTACTGGCAGATCCCACTAGCCGAGGATGCCATCCCAAAGTCCGCATTCGTCACCCCGTTTGGGCTATACCAATTCAAGGTGATGCCATTCGGGATGAAGAATGCGCCGGCTACGTTTCAGCGGATGGTGGACCGGTTACTGGACGGATCCTAGGAATATGCTTGCGCCTATTTAGATGACATAGCAATATTTAGCAACTCCTGGGACGAGCACTTGACCCATATAGGAGCCATCCTCGACCGCATCAGGGAGGCAGGTCTCACGTTAAAACCCAGCAAGTGCCACGTAGGGATGGCCGAAGTGCAGTACTTAGGCCACAGGGTGGGCAGTGGGCAGCAAAAGCCAGAACCCGCTAAGATAGAGGCCGTAGCTAAGTGGCCAACCCCTCGCACAAAAACTCAGGTTTTAGCTTTTCTAGGGACCGTCGGCTATTACCGTAAATTTGTACCTAATTATAGTGCCCTAGCCAAGCCCCTTACTGACCTCACCAAAAAGAACTTACCCAAAGTAGTGACCTGGAGCCCAGAGTGTGAGACTGCATTCCAAGAACTGAAAACTACCCTAATTCATGCCCCTGTACTGGCCGCTCCCGATCCAACTAAACGCTTTCTCGTTCATACAGACGCTTCTATGTTTGGATTGGGAGCAGTGCTGAGCCAAGTTGGGGCCGATGGCGGCGAGCATCCAGTCGCTTACTTAAGTCGGAAACTACGACCCAGGGAAGTAAGCTATGCCGCCATCGAAAAGGAATGCCTGGCGGTGGTGTGGGCCCTCAAGAAACTACAGCCCTACTTATATGGACAACAATTTGCCTTGCTCAAAGATCACAACCCGTTGGTGTGGCTAAACCGGGTGTCAGGGGACAACGCTAGACTACTGAGATGGAGCTTGGCACTACAACCATTTGATTTCACCATCCAGTATCTCCCAGGGAAACAAAATGGTAACGCAGACGGGTTGTCCAGACAGACAGAACTTGAGAAATGATCTGTGAGCACTCCTCCGGACATCCCCAAGCAGATCCGTTGGGATCAGACTGTGTATGCCGGCTTGGTTCTGGGGGAGCATTGTGAAGCAGCCACAAGAGACTTTTGCCTTGATTATTGCCTGTATTTGAACTGTATGTTATTTTAGCATAGTGGATTTTATTAGACTGGTTCTGGCCCTTTTAAATGCTCTGACAAAGGATCTGCAGTTTTGTTATGCACTTCGGATGCAGAGTGTGAAGAAAAACCCTGTTTTATGGACTTAGTTTGACTGTTTTATTCCCCTCCCTCTTAGAACACCAGTTTAGAACCCTTAATAACTGTAATTTTTTCAAATACTTTCTTTTTTCAACTGTCAGTTTTCTCTGTCTGAGGAGGAGTTGCTCTGGCTGTGTGAGTGCTGGTGCTTTGGGTGCTCATTAAACAGACCTGCTTGACCCTTTCTGGAAGCCTTGGCTCATGCTTGGGGAAATGTGATAAGTCAGAGTGCCAGCGGGTCCGTTACATGACCATAAAGGCATGTAACAGATCCCAGCGTTTGACCGTCTCATGTTTATTTGTACTGACCATAATAACGTGTAACAAATTCCAGCATGTGACCATCTCATGTTTATTTGTACTGTTCATAATGACATGTAACAGATTCCAGCTTGTGACATCTCATTTTTATTTGTACTGACCATATAGTGTGTGACCGTTTAAAAAGGGTGTTGCTCCGTGGGTCTGGGCTGTGTGTTTGTGATGCATTTATAGTATTGTGTTATTGCCTTTTAATAAATACCTTTTAATGTAGACGAACCTTGTGTAATATTTATATATATTAATTTGGTGATGCACCACAGATGCCAGGAGGGCACAGCGGGTACAGGCACGGTCCATCTTGGGAGCTGCTAACTCACCTCCCGCCATTAACCCCACCCCAGCACTGCGTCCGGGTGGTGGGAACTACCAAACCCCTCCACGGTACAACAATGCCCGATCTTTCATTAGGTGCCACACATGTAACCAGCAGGGCCACATACAGAGACACTGTCCCAGAAACAGAAACCGCTCCACGTGGAATACTCCAACTAATTCCCCTGCAAACCGGGCAGCAGTACACTGCTACCAGAGTGAGTCTCGACAACCTTTCTCCGGGACCCGGTCTAATGAAGAATCTTTGGGCACCCATGCGGAGACTATAGTAGATGCCCTAATTTGAATATTCTCTAGAATGGGGTTCCCCAAAGAGATTATCTCAGATCGGGGTACCCAATTCACAGACGAAGTCACTCATCATTTATGGAGAACATGTGGGGTGAAACCTATTGTAAACTCAGCGTATCACCCCCCGTCCAATGGGCTCTGTGAACGGTTCAACGGAACCTTAAAGCAAATGCTTTGTACCTTCATAGATACCCTGGTTCCATCCCCAAAGGTTTCTTCCCCATCTGCTCTTCGCGTACCGAGAGGTACCCCAGGAGTCCACGGGGTTCTCGCCATTCAAATTACTATTCGGAAGGAGAGTGCGGGGTCCCTTAGACCTCATTAGGGAACACTGGGAGGGAACGGTCACCAGTAACGGTACCCCTATTGTCCCACATGTACTAGAGTTTAGGGAACGCTTGGAGACCCTAATCCAGACGGTACAGTCTAATCTCCAGGCGGCCCAGCAACGACAGCGCAGATGGTACTATAGGGGAGCCAGAGATCGCAGTTTTCAAATAGGACAAAAGGTGTTAATCTTGAAGCCAGTCCAAAATGACAAACTGCAGGCCTCCTGGCAAGGCCCTTATAAGGTGGTGGAACAGGTATGTGACACCACCTATATAATTGCCCCATGTACAGGAGCAGGCGGTAGACGCATGCTCCACGTTAACATGCTGAAACCCTATCACGAGCGGATCAAAGAAGTAACTGCCATATGTGCCTCGGCCGCCGAGGACCCGGATAACCTATCCCTACCAGACCTATTAGCCCAAAGGGGGGCCAACACCAAATTAGGGGAAGTACAGCTAGGAGACAGGCTGAGCACTAGAGAGCGAGCTCAAATACTAGAGCTGATCCGGGAAAAAGGGGATACATTCTCCAACCAGCCCGGGTATACGCCGCTGGCTACCCACAGGGTAGAAACCCCAGGGCAACACCCTCTTCGACAAACCCCCTACCGCATACCCGAATCCGTAAAAGATCATATGCAGAAGGAGATTGACGAAATGTTACAACTAGGAGTGATAGAACACTCAGATAGCCCATGGGCCTCTCCGGTAGTGCTGGTACCGAAGCGGGACGGAACCACCCGCTTCTGCGTTGACTACCGGAAACTTAATGATAAAACCATTTCCGATGCCTATCCCATGCCCCGAATCGATGAGCTCTTAGATAAAATGGCAAGGGGCCAGTATCTCACCACAATAGACTTGTTCAAAGGGTACTGGCAGATCCCACTAGCCGAGGATGCCATCCCAAAGTCCGCATTCGTCACCCCGTTTGGGCTATACCAATTCAAGGTGATGCCATTCGGGATGAAGAATGCGCCGGCTACGTTTCAGCGGATGGTGGACCGGTTACTGGACGGATCCTAGGAATATGCTTGCGCCTATTTAGATGACATAGCAATATTTAGCAACTCCTGGGACGAGCACTTGACCCATATAGGAGCCATTCTCGACCGCATCAGGGAGGCAGGTCTCACGTTAAAACCCAGCAAGTGCCACGTAGGGATGGCCGAAGTGCAGTACTTAGGCCACAGTGTGGGCAGTGGGCAGCAAAAGCCAGAACCCGCTAAGATAGAGGCCGTAGCTAAGTGGCCAACCCCTCGCACAAAAACTCAGGTTTTAGCTTTTCTAGGGACCGTCGGCTATTACCGTAAATTTGTACCTAATTATAGTGCCCTAGCCAAGCCCCTTACTGACCTCACCAAAAAGAACTTACCCAAAGTAGTGACCTGGAGCCCAGAGTGTGAGACTGCATTCCAAGAACTGAAAACTACCCTAATTCATGCCCCTGTACTGGCCGCTCCCGATCCAACTAAACGCTTTCTCGTTCATACAGACGCTTCTATGTTTGGATTGGGAGCAGTGCTGAGCCAAGTTGGGGCCGATGGCGGCGAGCATCCAGTCGCTTACTTAAGTCGGAAACTACGACCCAGGGAAGTAAGCTATGCCGCCATCGAAAAGGAATGCCTGGCGGTGGTGTGGGCCCTCAAGAAACTACAGCCCTACTTATATGGACAACAATTTGCCTTGCTCAAAGATCACAACCCGTTGGTGTGGCTAAACCGGGTGTCAGGGGACAACGCTAGACTACTGAGATGGAGCCTTGCACTACAACCATTTGATTTCACCATCCAGTATCTCCCAGGGAAACAAAATGGTAACGCAGACGGGTTGTCCAGACAGACAGAACTTGAGAAATGATCTGTGAGCACTCCTCCGGACATCCCCAAGCAGATCCGTTGGGATCAGACTGTGTATGCCGGCTTGGTTCTGGGGGAGCATTGTGAAGCAGCCACAAGAGACTTTTGCCTTGATTATTGCCTGTATTTGAACTGTATGTTATTTTAGCATAGTGGATTTTATTAGACTGGTTCTGGCCCTTTTAAATGCTCTGACAAAGGATCTGCAGTTTTGTTATGCACTTCGGATGCAGAGTGTGAAGAAAAACCCTGTTTTATGGACTTAGTTTGACTGTTTTATTCCCCTCCCTCTTAGAACACCAGTTTAGAACCCTTAATAACTGTAATTTTTTCAAATACTTTCTTTTTTCAACTGTCAGTTTTCTCTGTCTGAGGAGGAGTTGCTCTGGCTGTGTGAGTGCTGGTGCTTTGGGTGCTCATTAAACAGACCTGCTTGACCCTTTCTGGAAGCCTTGGCTCATGCTTGGGGAAATGTGATAAGTCAGAGTGCCAGCGGGTCCGTTACATGACCATAAAGGCATGTAACAGATCCCAGCGTTTGACCGTCTCATGTTTATTTGTACTGACCATAATAACGTGTAACAAATTCCAGCATGTGACCATCTCATGTTTATTTGTACTGTTCATAATGACATGTAACAGATTCCAGCTTGTGACATCTCATTTTTATTTGTACTGACCATATAGTGTGTGACCGTTTAAAAAGGGTGTTGCTCCGTGGGTCTGGGCTGTGTGTTTGTGATGCATTTATAGTATTGTGTTATTGCCTTTTAATAAATACCTTTTAATGTAGACGAACCTTGTGTAATATTTATATATATTAATTTGGTGATGCACCACAGATGCCAGGAGGGCACAGCGGGTACAGGCACGGTCCATCTTGGGAGCTGCTAACTCACCTCCCGCCATTAACCCCACCCCAGCACTGCGTCCGGGTGGTGGGAACTACCAAACCCCTCCACGGTACAACAATGCCCGATCTTTCATTAGGTGCCACACATGTAACCAGCAGGGCCACATACAGAGACACTGTCCCAGAAACAGAAACCGCTCCACGTGGAATACTCCAACTAATTCCCCTGCAAACCGGGCAGCAGTACACTGCTACCAGAGTGAGTCTCGACAACCTTTCTCCGGGACCCGGTCTAATGAAGAATCTTTGGGCACCCATGCGGAGACTATAGTAGATGCCCTAATTTGAATATTCTCTAGAATGGGGTTCCCCAAAGAGATTATCTCAGATCGGGGTACCCAATTCACAGCCGAAGTCACTCATCAGTTATGGAGAACATGTGGGGTGAAACCTATTGTAAACTCAGCGTATCACCCCCCGTCCAATGGGCTCTGTGAACGGTTCAACGGAACCTTAAAGCAAATGCTTTGTACCTTCATAGATACCCTGGTTCCATCCCCAAAGGTTTCTTCCCCATCTGCTCTTCGCGTACCGAGAGGTACCCCAGGAGTCCACGGGGTTCTCGCCATTCAAATTACTATTCGGAAGGAGAGTGCGGGGTCCCTTAGACCTCATTAGGGAACACTGGGAGGGAACGGTCACCAGTAACGGTACCCCTATTGTCCCACATGTACTAGAGTTTAGGGAACGCTTGGAGACCCTAATCCAGACGGTACAGTCTAATCTCCAGGCGGCCCAGCAACGACAGCGCAGATGGTACTATAGGGGAGCCAGAGATCGCAGTTTTCAAATAGGACAAAAGGTGTTAATCTTGAAGCCAGTCCAAAATGACAAACTGCAGGCCTCCTGGCAAGGCCCTTATAAGGTGGTGGAACAGGTATGTGACACCACCTATATAATTGCCCCATGTACAGGAGCAGGCGGTAGACGCATGCTCCACGTTAACATGCTGAAACCCTATCACGAGCGGATCAAAGAAGTAACTGCCATATGTGCCTCGGCCGCCGAGGACCCGGATAACCTATCCCTACCAGACCTATTAGCCCAAAGGGGGGCCAACACCAAATTAGGGGAAGTACAGCTAGGAGACAGGCTGAGCACTAGAGAGCGAGCTCAAATACTAGAGCTGATCCGGGAAAAAGGGGATACATTCTCCAACCAGCCCGGGTATACGCCGCTGGCTACCCACAGGGTAGAAACCCCAGGGCAACACCCTCTTCGACAAACCCCCTACCGCATACCCGAATCCGTAAAAGATCATATGCAGAAGGAGATTGACGAAATGTTACAACTAGGAGTGATAGAACACTCAGATAGCCCATGGGCCTCTCCGGTAGTGCTGGTACCGAAGCGGGACGGAACCACCCGCTTCTGCGTTGACTACCGGAAACTTAATGATAAAACCATTTCCGATGCCTATCCCATGCCCCGAATCGATGAGCTCTTAGATAAAATGGCAAGGGGCCAGTATCTCACCACAATAGACTTGTGCAAAGGGTACTGGCAGATCCCACTAGCCGAGGATGCCATCCCAAAGTCCGCATTCGTCACCCCGTTTGGGCTATACCAATTCAAGGTGATGCCATTCGGGATGAAGAATGCGCCGGCTACGTTTCAGCGGATGGTGGACCGGTTACTGGACGGATCCTAGGAATATGCTTGCGCCTATTTAGATGACATAGCAATATTTAGCAACTCCTGGGACGAGCACTTGACCCATATAGGAGCCATTCTCGACCGCATCAGGGAGGCAGGTCTCACGTTAAAACCCAGCAAGTGCCACGTAGGGATGGCCGAAGTGCAGTACTTAGGCCACAGTGTGGGCAGTGGGCAGCAAAAGCCAGAACCCACTAAGATAGAGGCCGTAGCTAAGTGGCCAACCCCTCGCACAAAAACTCAGGTTTTAGCTTTTCTAGGGACCGTCGGCTATTACCGTAAATTTGTACCTAATTATAGTGCCCTAGCCAAGCCCCTTACTGACCTCACCAAAAAGAACTTACCCAAAGTAGTGACCTGGAGCCCAGAGTGTGAGACTGCATTCCAAGAACTGAAAACTACCCTAATTCATGCCCCTGTACTGGCCGCTCCCGATCCAACTAAACGCTTTCTCGTTCATACAGACGCTTCTATGTTTGGATTGGGAGCAGTGCTGAGCCAAGTTGGGGCCGATGGCGGCGAGCATCCAGTCGCTTACTTAAGTCGGAAACTACGACCCAGGGAAGTAAGCTATGCCGCCATCGAAAAGGAATGCCTGGCGGTGGTGTGGGCCCTCAAGAAACTACAGCCCTACTTATATGGACAACAATTTGCCTTGCTCAAAGATCACAACCCGTTGGTGTGGCTAAACCGGGTGTCAGGGGACAACGCTAGACTACTGAGATGGAGCCTTGCACTACAACCATTTGATTTCACCATCCAGTATCTCCCAGGGAAACAAAATGGTAACGCAGACGGGTTGTCCAGACAGACAGAACTTGAGAAATGATCTGTGAGCACTCCTCCGGACATCCCCAAGCAGATCCGTTGGGATCAGACTGTGTATGCCGGCTTGGTTCTGGGGGAGCATTGTGAAGCAGCCACAAGAGACTTTTGCCTTGATTATTGCCTGTATTTGAACTGTATGTTATTTTAGCATAGTGGATTTTATTAGACTGGTTCTGGCCCTTTTAAATGCTCTGACAAAGGATCTGCAGTTTTGTTATGCACTTCGGATGCAGAGTGTGAAGAAAAACCCTGTTTTATGGACTTAGTTTGACTGTTTTATTCCCCTCCCTCTTAGAACACCAGTTTAGAACCCTTAATAACTGTAATTTTTTCAAATACTTTCTTTTTTCAACTGTCAGTTTTCTCTGTCTGAGGAGGAGTTGCTCTGGCTGTGTGAGTGCTGGTGCTTTGGGTGCTCATTAAACAGACCTGCTTGACCCTTTCTGGAAGCCTTGGCTCATGCTTGGGGAAATGTGATAAGTCAGAGTGCCAGCGGGTCCGTTACATGACCATAAAGGCATGTAACAGATCCCAGCGTTTGACCGTCTCATGTTTATTTGTACTGACCATAATAACGTGTAACAAATTCCAGCATGTGACCATCTCATGTTTATTTGTACTGTTCATAATGACATGTAACAGATTCCAGCTTGTGACATCTCATTTTTATTTGTACTGACCATATAGTGTGTGACCGTTTAAAAAGGGTGTTGCTCCGTGGGTCTGGGCTGTGTGTTTGTGATGCATTTATAGTATTGTGTTATTGCCTTTTAATAAATACCTTTTAATGTAGACGAACCTTGTGTAATATTTATATATATTAATTTGGTGATGCACCACAGATGCCAGGAGGGCACAGCGGGTACAGGCACGGTCCATCTTGGGAGCTGCTAACTCACCTCCCGCCATTAACCCCACCCCAGCACTGCGTCCGGGTGGTGGGAACTACCAAACCCCTCCACGGTACAACAATGCCCGATCTTTCATTAGGTGCCACACATGTAACCAGCAGGGCCACATACAGAGACACTGTCCCAGAAACAGAAACCGCTCCACGTGGAATACTCCAACTAATTCCCCTGCAAACCGGGCAGCAGTACACTGCTACCAGAGTGAGTCTCGACAACCTTTCTCCGGGACCCGGTCTAATGAAGAATCTTTGGGCACCCATGCGGAGACTATAGTAGATGCCCTAATTTGAATATTCTCTAGAATGGGGTTCCCCAAAGAGATTATCTCAGATCGGGGTACCCAATTCACAGACGAAGTCACTCATCATTTATGGAGAACATGTGGGGTGAAACCTATTGTAAACTCAGCGTATCACCCCCCGTCCAATGGGCTCTGTGAACGGTTCAACGGAACCTTAAAGCAAATGCTTTGTACCTTCATAGATACCCTGGTTCCATCCCCAAAGGTTTCTTCCCCATCTGCTCTTCGCGTACCGAGAGGTACCCCAGGAGTCCACGGGGTTCTCGCCATTCAAATTACTATTCGGAAGGAGAGTGCGGGGTCCCTTAGACCTCATTAGGGAACACTGGGAGGGAACGGTCACCAGTAACGGTACCCCTATTGTCCCACATGTACTAGAGTTTAGGGAACGCTTGGAGACCCTAATCCAGACGGTACAGTCTAATCTCCAGGCGGCCCAGCAACGACAGCGCAGATGGTACTATAGGGGAGCCAGAGATCGCAGTTTTCAAATAGGACAAAAGGTGTTAATCTTGAAGCCAGTCCAAAATGACAAACTGCAGGCCTCCTGGCAAGGCCCTTATAAGGTGGTGGAACAGGTATGTGACACCACCTATATAATTGCCCCATGTACAGGAGCAGGCGGTAGACGCATGCTCCACGTTAACATGCTGAAACCCTATCACGAGCGGATCAAAGAAGTAACTGCCATATGTGCCTCGGCCGCCGAGGACCCGGATAACCTATCCCTACCAGACCTATTAGCCCAAAGGGGGGCCAACACCAAATTAGGGGAAGTACAGCTAGGAGACAGGCTGAGCACTAGAGAGCGAGCTCAAATACTAGAGCTGATCCGGGAAAAAGGGGATACATTCTCCAACCAGCCCGGGTATACGCCGCTGGCTACCCACAGGGTAGAAACCCCAGGGCAACACCCTCTTCGACAAACCCCCTACCGCATACCCGAATCCGTAAAAGATCATATGCAGAAGGAGATTGACGAAATGTTACAACTAGGAGTGATAGAACACTCAGATAGCCCATGGGCCTCTCCGGTAGTGCTGGTACCGAAGCGGGACGGAACCACCCGCTTCTGCGTTGACTACCGGAAACTTAATGATAAAACCATTTCCGATGCCTATCCCATGCCCCGAATCGATGAGCTCTTAGATAAAATGGCAAGGGGCCAGTATCTCACCACAATAGACTTGTGCAAAGGGTACTGGCAGATCCCACTAGCCGAGGATGCCATCCCAAAGTCCGCATTCGTCACCCCGTTTGGGCTATACCAATTCAAGGTGATGCCATTCGGGATGAAGAATGCGCCGGCTACGTTTCAGCGGATGGTGGACCGGTTACTGGACGGATCCTAGGAATATGCTTGCGCCTATTTAGATGACATAGCAATATTTAGCAACTCCTGGGACGAGCACTTGACCCATATAGGAGCCATTCTCGACCGCATCAGGGAGGCAGGTCTCACGTTAAAACCCAGCAAGTGCCACGTAGGGATGGCCGAAGTGCAGTACTTAGGCCACAGTGTGGGCAGTGGGCAGCAAAAGCCAGAACCCGCTAAGATAGAGGCCGTAGCTAAGTGGCCAACCCCTCGCACAAAAACTCAGGTTTTAGCTTTTCTAGGGACCGTCGGCTATTACCGTAAATTTGTACCTAATTATAGTGCCCTAGCCAAGCCCCTTACTGACCTCACCAAAAAGAACTTACCCAAAGTAGTGACCTGGAGCCCAGAGTGTGAGACTGCATTCCAAGAACTGAAAACTACCCTAATTCATGCCCCTGTACTGGCCGCTCCCGATCCAACTAAACGCTTTCTCGTTCATACAGACGCTTCTATGTTTGGATTGGGAGCAGTGCTGAGCCAAGTTGGGGCCGATGGCGGCGAGCATCCAGTCGCTTACTTAAGTCGGAAACTACGACCCAGGGAAGTAAGCTATGCCGCCATCGAAAAGGAATGCCTGGCGGTGGTGTGGGCCCTCAAGAAACTACAGCCCTACTTATATGGACAACAATTTGCCTTGCTCAAAGATCACAACCCGTTGGTGTGGCTAAACCGGGTGTCAGGGGACAACGCTAGACTACTGAGATGGAGCCTTGCACTACAACCATTTGATTTCACCATCCAGTATCTCCCAGGGAAACAAAATGGTAACGCAGACGGGTTGTCCAGACAGACAGAACTTGAGAAATGATCTGTGAGCACTCCTCCGGACATCCCCAAGCAGATCCGTTGGGATCAGACTGTGTATGCCGGCTTGGTTCTGGGGGAGCATTGTGAAGCAGCCACAAGAGACTTTTGCCTTGATTATTGCCTGTATTTGAACTGTATGTTATTTTAGCATAGTGGATTTTATTAGACTGGTTCTGGCCCTTTTAAATGCTCTGACAAAGGATCTGCAGTTTTGTTATGCACTTCGGATGCAGAGTGTGAAGAAAAACCCTGTTTTATGGACTTAGTTTGACTGTTTTATTCCCCTCCCTCTTAGAACACCAGTTTAGAACCCTTAATAACTGTAATTTTTTCAAATACTTTCTTTTTTCAACTGTCAGTTTTCTCTGTCTGAGGAGGAGTTGCTCTGGCTGTGTGAGTGCTGGTGCTTTGGGTGCTCATTAAACAGACCTGCTTGACCCTTTCTGGAAGCCTTGGCTCATGCTTGGGGAAATGTGATAAGTCAGAGTGCCAGCGGGTCCGTTACATGACCATAAAGGCATGTAACAGATCCCAGCGTTTGACCGTCTCATGTTTATTTGTACTGACCATAATAACGTGTAACAAATTCCAGCATGTGACCATCTCATGTTTATTTGTACTGTTCATAATGACATGTAACAGATTCCAGCTTGTGACATCTCATTTTTATTTGTACTGACCATATAGTGTGTGACCGTTTAAAAAGGGTGTTGCTCCGTGGGTCTGGGCTGTGTGTTTGTGATGCATTTATAGTATTGTGTTATTGCCTTTTAATAAATACCTTTTAATGTAGACGAACCTTGTGTAATATTTATATATATTAATTTGGTGATGCACCACAGATGCCAGGAGGGCACAGCGGGTACAGGCACGGTCCATCTTGGGAGCTGCTAACTCACCTCCCGCCATTAACCCCACCCCAGCACTGCGTCCGGGTGGTGGGAACTACCAAACCCCTCCACGGTACAACAATGCCCGATCTTTCATTAGGTGCCACACATGTAACCAGCAGGGCCACATACAGAGACACTGTCCCAGAAACAGAAACCGCTCCACGTGGAATACTCCAACTAATTCCCCTGCAAACCGGGCAGCAGTACACTGCTACCAGAGTGAGTCTCGACAACCTTTCTCCGGGACCCGGTCTAATGAAGAATCTTTGGGCACCCATGCGGAGACTATAGTAGATGCCCTAATTTGAATATTCTCTAGAATGGGGTTCCCCAAAGAGATTATCTCAGATCGGGGTACCCAATTCACAGCCGAAGTCACTCATCAGTTATGGAGAACATGTGGGGTGAAACCTATTGTAAACTCAGCGTATCACCCCCCGTCCAATGGGCTCTGTGAACGGTTCAACGGAACCTTAAAGCAAATGCTTTGTACCTTCATAGATACCCTGGTTCCATCCCCAAAGGTTTCTTCCCCATCTGCTCTTCGCGTACCGAGAGGTACCCCAGGAGTCCACGGGGTTCTCGCCATTCAAATTACTATTCGGAAGGAGAGTGCGGGGTCCCTTAGACCTCATTAGGGAACACTGGGAGGGAACGGTCACCAGTAACGGTACCCCTATTGTCCCACATGTACTAGAGTTTAGGGAACGCTTGGAGACCCTAATCCAGACGGTACAGTCTAATCTCCAGGCGGCCCAGCAACGACAGCGCAGATGGTACTATAGGGGAGCCAGAGATCGCAGTTTTCAAATAGGACAAAAGGTGTTAATCTTGAAGCCAGTCCAAAATGACAAACTGCAGGCCTCCTGGCAAGGCCCTTATAAGGTGGTGGAACAGGTATGTGACACCACCTATATAATTGCCCCATGTACAGGAGCAGGCGGTAGACGCATGCTCCACGTTAACATGCTGAAACCCTATCACGAGCGGATCAAAGAAGTAACTGCCATATGTGCCTCGGCCGCCGAGGACCCGGATAACCTATCCCTACCAGACCTATTAGCCCAAAGGGGGGCCAACACCAAATTAGGGGAAGTACAGCTAGGAGACAGGCTGAGCACTAGAGAGCGAGCTCAAATACTAGAGCTGATCCGGGAAAAAGGGGATACATTCTCCAACCAGCCCGGGTATACGCCGCTGGCTACCCACAGGGTAGAAACCCCAGGGCAACACCCTCTTCGACAAACCCCCTACCGCATACCCGAATCCGTAAAAGATCATATGCAGAAGGAGATTGACGAAATGTTACAACTAGGAGTGATAGAACACTCAGATAGCCCATGGGCCTCTCCGGTAGTGCTGGTACCGAAGCGGGACGGAACCACCCGCTTCTGCGTTGACTACCGGAAACTTAATGATAAAACCATTTCCGATGCCTATCCCATGCCCCGAATCGATGAGCTCTTAGATAAAATGGCAAGGGGCCAGTATCTCACCACAATAGACTTGTGCAAAGGGTACTGGCAGATCCCACTAGCCGAGGATGCCATCCCAAAGTCCGCATTCGTCACCCCGTTTGGGCTATACCAATTCAAGGTGATGCCATTCGGGATGAAGAATGCGCCGGCTACGTTTCAGCGGATGGTGGACCGGTTACTGGACGGATCCTAGGAATATGCTTGCGCCTATTTAGATGACATAGCAATATTTAGCAACTCCTGGGACGAGCACTTGACCCATATAGGAGCCATTCTCGACCGCATCAGGGAGGCAGGTCTCACGTTAAAACCCAGCAAGTGCCACGTAGGGATGGCCGAAGTGCAGTACTTAGGCCACAGTGTGGGCAGTGGGCAGCAAAAGCCAGAACCCACTAAGATAGAGGCCGTAGCTAAGTGGCCAACCCCTCGCACAAAAACTCAGGTTTTAGCTTTTCTAGGGACCGTCGGCTATTACCGTAAATTTGTACCTAATTATAGTGCCCTAGCCAAGCCCCTTACTGACCTCACCAAAAAGAACTTACCCAAAGTAGTGACCTGGAGCCCAGAGTGTGAGACTGCATTCCAAGAACTGAAAACTACCCTAATTCATGCCCCTGTACTGGCCGCTCCCGATCCAACTAAACGCTTTCTCGTTCATACAGACGCTTCTATGTTTGGATTGGGAGCAGTGCTGAGCCAAGTTGGGGCCGATGGCGGCGAGCATCCAGTCGCTTACTTAAGTCGGAAACTACGACCCAGGGAAGTAAGCTATGCCGCCATCGAAAAGGAATGCCTGGCGGTGGTGTGGGCCCTCAAGAAACTACAGCCCTACTTATATGGACAACAATTTGCCTTGCTCAAAGATCACAACCCGTTGGTGTGGCTAAACCGGGTGTCAGGGGACAACGCTAGACTACTGAGATGGAGCCTTGCACTACAACCATTTGATTTCACCATCCAGTATCTCCCAGGGAAACAAAATGGTAACGCAGACGGGTTGTCCAGACAGACAGAACTTGAGAAATGATCTGTGAGCACTCCTCCGGACATCCCCAAGCAGATCCGTTGGGATCAGACTGTGTATGCCGGCTTGGTTCTGGGGGAGCATTGTGAAGCAGCCACAAGAGACTTTTGCCTTGATTATTGCCTGTATTTGAACTGTATGTTATTTTAGCATAGTGGATTTTATTAGACTGGTTCTGGCCCTTTTAAATGCTCTGACAAAGGATCTGCAGTTTTGTTATGCACTTCGGATGCAGAGTGTGAAGAAAAACCCTGTTTTATGGACTTAGTTTGACTGTTTTATTCCCCTCCCTCTTAGAACACCAGTTTAGAACCCTTAATAACTGTAATTTTTTCAAATACTTTCTTTTTTCAACTGTCAGTTTTCTCTGTCTGAGGAGGAGTTGCTCTGGCTGTGTGAGTGCTGGTGCTTTGGGTGCTCATTAAACAGACCTGCTTGACCCTTTCTGGAAGCCTTGGCTCATGCTTGGGGAAATGTGATAAGTCAGAGTGCCAGCGGGTCCGTTACATGACCATAAAGGCATGTAACAGATCCCAGCGTTTGACCGTCTCATGTTTATTTGTACTGACCATAATAACGTGTAACAAATTCCAGCATGTGACCATCTCATGTTTATTTGTACTGTTCATAATGACATGTAACAGATTCCAGCTTGTGACATCTCATTTTTATTTGTACTGACCATATAGTGTGTGACCGTTTAAAAAGGGTGTTGCTCCGTGGGTCTGGGCTGTGTGTTTGTGATGCATTTATAGTATTGTGTTATTGCCTTTTAATAAATACCTTTTAATGTAGACGAACCTTGTGTAATATTTATATATATTAATTTGGTGATGCACCACAGATGCCAGGAGGGCACAGCGGGTACAGGCACGGTCCATCTTGGGAGCTGCTAACTCACCTCCCGCCATTAACCCCACCCCAGCACTGCGTCCGGGTGGTGGGAACTACCAAACCCCTCCACGGTACAACAATGCCCGATCTTTCATTAGGTGCCACACATGTAACCAGCAGGGCCACATACAGAGACACTGTCCCAGAAACAGAAACCGCTCCACGTGGAATACTCCAACTAATTCCCCTGCAAACCGGGCAGCAGTACACTGCTACCAGAGTGAGTCTCGACAACCTTTCTCCGGGACCCGGTCTAATGAAGAATCTTTGGGCACCCATGCGGAGACTATAGTAGATGCCCTAATTTGAATATTCTCTAGAATGGGGTTCCCCAAAGAGATTATCTCAGATCGGGGTACCCAATTCACAGCCGAAGTCACTCATCAGTTATGGAGAACATGTGGGGTGAAACCTATTGTAAACTCAGCGTATCACCCCCCGTCCAATGGGCTCTGTGAACGGTTCAACGGAACCTTAAAGCAAATGCTTTGTACCTTCATAGATACCCTGGTTCCATCCCCAAAGGTTTCTTCCCCATCTGCTCTTCGCGTACCGAGAGGTACCCCAGGAGTCCACGGGGTTCTCGCCATTCAAATTACTATTCGGAAGGAGAGTGCGGGGTCCCTTAGACCTCATTAGGGAACACTGGGAGGGAACGGTCACCAGTAACGGTACCCCTATTGTCCCACATGTACTAGAGTTTAGGGAACGCTTGGAGACCCTAATCCAGACGGTACAGTCTAATCTCCAGGCGGCCCAGCAACGACAGCGCAGATGGTACTATAGGGGAGCCAGAGATCGCAGTTTTCAAATAGGACAAAAGGTGTTAATCTTGAAGCCAGTCCAAAATGACAAACTGCAGGCCTCCTGGCAAGGCCCTTATAAGGTGGTGGAACAGGTATGTGACACCACCTATATAATTGCCCCATGTACAGGAGCAGGCGGTAGACGCATGCTCCACGTTAACATGCTGAAACCCTATCACGAGCGGATCAAAGAAGTAACTGCCATATGTGCCTCGGCCGCCGAGGACCCGGATAACCTATCCCTACCAGACCTATTAGCCCAAAGGGGGGCCAACACCAAATTAGGGGAAGTACAGCTAGGAGACAGGCTGAGCACTAGAGAGCGAGCTCAAATACTAGAGCTGATCCGGGAAAAAGGGGATACATTCTCCAACCAGCCCGGGTATACGCCGCTGGCTACCCACAGGGTAGAAACCCCAGGGCAACACCCTCTTCGACAAACCCCCTACCGCATACCCGAATCCGTAAAAGATCATATGCAGAAGGAGATTGACGAAATGTTACAACTAGGAGTGATAGAACACTCAGATAGCCCATGGGCCTCTCCGGTAGTGCTGGTACCGAAGCGGGACGGAACCACCCGCTTCTGCGTTGACTACCGGAAACTTAATGATAAAACCATTTCCGATGCCTATCCCATGCCCCGAATCGATGAGCTCTTAGATAAAATGGCAAGGGGCCAGTATCTCACCACAATAGACTTGTGCAAAGGGTACTGGCAGATCCCACTAGCCGAGGATGCCATCCCAAAGTCCGCATTCGTCACCCCGTTTGGGCTATACCAATTCAAGGTGATGCCATTCGGGATGAAGAATGCGCCGGCTACGTTTCAGCGGATGGTGGACCGGTTACTGGACGGATCCTAGGAATATGCTTGCGCCTATTTAGATGACATAGCAATATTTAGCAACTCCTGGGACGAGCACTTGACCCATATAGGAGCCATCCTCGACCGCATCAGGGAGGCAGGTCTCACGTTAAAACCCAGCAAGTGCCACGTAGGGATGGCCGAAGTGCAGTACTTAGGCCACAGGGTGGGCAGTGGACAGCAAAAGCCAGAACCCGCTAAGATAGAGGCCGTAGCTAAGTGGCCAACCCCTCGCACAAAAACTCAGGTTTTAGCTTTTCTAGGGACCGTCGGCTATTACCGTAAATTTGTACCTAATTATAGTGCCCTAGCCAAGCCCCTTACTGACCTCACCAAAAAGAACTTACCCAAAGTAGTGACCTGGAGCCCAGAGTGTGAGACTGCATTCCAAGAACTGAAAACTACCCTAATTCATGCCCCTGTACTGGCCGCTCCCGATCCAACTAAACGCTTTCTCGTTCATACAGACGCTTCTATGTTTGGATTGGGAGCAGTGCTGAGCCAAGTTGGGGCCGATGGCGGCGAGCATCCAGTCGCTTACTTAAGTCGGAAACTACGACCCAGGGAAGTAAGCTATGCCGCCATCGAAAAGGAATGCCTGGCGGTGGTGTGGGCCCTCAAGAAACTACAGCCCTACTTATATGGACAACAATTTGCCTTGCTCAAAGATCACAACCCGTTGGTGTGGCTAAACCGGGTGTCAGGGGACAACGCTAGACTACTGAGATGGAGCTTGGCACTACAACCATTTGATTTCACCATCCAGTATCTCCCAGGGAAACAAAATGGTAACGCAGACGGGTTGTCCAGACAGACAGAACTTGAGAAATGATCTGTGAGCACTCCTCCGGACATCCCCAAGCAGATCCGTTGGGATCAGACTGTGTATGCCGGCTTGGTTCTGGGGGAGCATTGTGAAGCAGCCACAAGAGACTTTTGCCTTGATTATTGCCTGTATTTGAACTGTATGTTATTTTAGCATAGTGGATTTTATTAGACTGGTTCTGGCCCTTTTAAATGCTCTGACAAAGGATCTGCAGTTTTGTTATGCACTTCGGATGCAGAGTGTGAAGAAAAACCCTGTTTTATGGACTTAGTTTGACTGTTTTATTCCCCTCCCTCTTAGAACACCAGTTTAGAACCCTTAATAACTGTAATTTTTTCAAATACTTTCTTTTTTCAACTGTCAGTTTTCTCTGTCTGAGGAGGAGTTGCTCTGGCTGTGTGAGTGCTGGTGCTTTGGGTGCTCATTAAACAGACCTGCTTGACCCTTTCTGGAAGCCTTGGCTCATGCTTGGGGAAATGTGATAAGTCAGAGTGCCAGCGGGTCCGTTACATGACCATAAAGGCATGTAACAGATCCCAGCGTTTGACCGTCTCATGTTTATTTGTACTGACCATAATAACGTGTAACAAATTCCAGCATGTGACCATCTCATGTTTATTTGTACTGTTCATAATGACATGTAACAGATTCCAGCTTGTGACATCTCATTTTTATTTGTACTGACCATATAGTGTGTGACCGTTTAAAAAGGGTGTTGCTCCGTGGGTCTGGGCTGTGTGTTTGTGATGCATTTATAGTATTGTGTTATTGCCTTTTAATAAATACCTTTTAATGTAGACGAACCTTGTGTAATATTTATATATATTAATTTGGTGATGCACCACAGATGCCAGGAGGGCACAGCGGGTACAGGCACGGTCCATCTTGGGAGCTGCTAACTCACCTCCCGCCATTAACCCCACCCCAGCACTGCGTCCGGGTGGTGGGAACTACCAAACCCCTCCACGGTACAACAATGCCCGATCTTTCATTAGGTGCAACACATGTAACCAGCAGGGCCACATACAGAGACACTGTCCCAGAAACAGAAACCGCTCCACGTGGAATACTCCAACTAATTCCCCTGCAAACCGGGCAGCAGTACACTGCTACCAGAGTGAGTCTCGACAACCTTTCTCCGGGACCCGGTCTAATGAAGAATCTTTGGGCACCCATGCGGAGACTATAGTAGATGCCCTAATTTGAATATTCTCTAGAATGAGGTTCCCCAAAGAGATTATCTCAGATCGGGGTACCCAATTCACAGCCGAAGTCACTCATCAGTTATGGAGAACATGTGGGGTGAAACCTATTGTAAACTCAGCGTATCACCCCCCGTCCAATGGGCTCTGTGAACGGTTCAACGGAACCTTAAAGCAAATGCTTTGTACCTTCATAGATACCCTGGTTCCATCCCCAAAGGTTTCTTCCCCATCTGCTCTTCGCGTACCGAGAGGTACCCCAGGAGTCCACGGGGTTCTCGCCATTCAAATTACTATTCGGAAGGAGAGTGCGGGGTCCCTTAGACCTCATTAGGGAACACTGGGAGGGAACGGTCACCAGTAACGGTACCCCTATTGTCCCACATGTACTAGAGTTTAGGGAACGCTTGGAGACCCTAATCCAGACGGTACAGTCTAATCTCCAGGCGGCCCAGCAACGACAGCGCAGATGGTACTATAGGGGAGCCAGAGATCGCAGTTTTCAAATAGGACAAAAGGTGTTAATCTTGAAGCCAGTCCAAAATGACAAACTGCAGGCCTCCTGGCAAGGCCCTTATAAGGTGGTGGAACAGGTATGTGACACCACCTATATAATTGCCCCATGTACAGGAGCAGGCGGTAGACGCATGCTCCACGTTAACATGCTGAAACCCTATCACGAGCGGATCAAAGAAGTAACTGCCATATGTGCCTCGGCCGCCGAGGACCCGGATAACCTATCCCTACCAGACCTATTAGCCCAAAGGGGGGCCAACACCAAATTAGGGGAAGTACAGCTAGGAGACAGGCTGAGCACTAGAGAGCGAGCTCAAATACTAGAGCTGATCCGGGAAAAAGGGGATACATTCTCCAACCAGCCCGGGTATACGCCGCTGGCTACCCACAGGGTAGAAACCCCAGGGCAACACCCTCTTCGACAAACCCCCTACCGCATACCCGAATCCGTAAAAGATCATATGCAGAAGGAGATTGACGAAATGTTACAACTAGGAGTGATAGAACACTCAGATAGCCCATGGGCCTCTCCGGTAGTGCTGGTACCGAAGCGGGACGGAACCACCCGCTTCTGCGTTGACTACCGGAAACTTAATGATAAAACCATTTCCGATGCCTATCCCATGCCCCGAATCGATGAGCTCTTAGATAAAATGGCAAGGGGCCAGTATCTCACCACAATAGACTTGTGCAAAGGGTACTGGCAGATCCCACTAGCCGAGGATGCCATCCCAAAGTCCGCATTCGTCACCCCGTTTGGGCTATACCAATTCAAGGTGATGCCATTCGGGATGAAGAATGCGCCGGCTACGTTTCAGCGGATGGTGGACCGGTTACTGGACGGATCCTAGGAATATGCTTGCGCCTATTTAGATGACATAGCAATATTTAGCAACTCCTGGGACGAGCACTTGACCCATATAGGAGCCATCCTCGACCGCATCAGGGAGGCAGGTCTCACGTTAAAACCCAGCAAGTGCCACGTAGGGATGGCCGAAGTGCAGTACTTAGGCCACAGGGTGGGCAGTGGGCAGCAAAAGCCAGAACCCGCTAAGATAGAGGCCGTAGCTAAGTGGCCAACCCCTCGCACAAAAACTCAGGTTTTAGCTTTTCTAGGGACCGTCGGCTATTACCGTAAATTTGTACCTAATTATAGTGCCCTAGCCAAGCCCCTTACTGACCTCACCAAAAAGAACTTACCCAAAGTAGTGACCTGGAGCCCAGAGTGTGAGACTGCATTCCAAGAACTGAAAACTACCCTAATTCATGCCCCTGTACTGGCCGCTCCCGATCCAACTAAACGCTTTCTCGTTCATACAGACGCTTCTATGTTTGGATTGGGAGCAGTGCTGAGCCAAGTTGGGGCCGATGGCGGCGAGCATCCAGTCGCTTACTTAAGTCGGAAACTACGACCCAGGGAAGTAAGCTATGCCGCCATCGAAAAGGAATGCCTGGCGGTGGTGTGGGCCCTCAAGAAACTACAGCCCTACTTATATGGACAACAATTTGCCTTGCTCAAAGATCACAACCCGTTGGTGTGGCTAAACCGGGTGTCAGGGGACAACGCTAGACTACTGAGATGGAGCTTGGCACTACAACCATTTGATTTCACCATCCAGTATCTCCCAGGGAAACAAAATGGTAACGCAGACGGGTTGTCCAGACAGACAGAACTTGAGAAATGATCTGTGAGCACTCCTCCGGACATCCCCAAGCAGATCCGTTGGGATCAGACTGTGTATGCCGGCTTGGTTCTGGGGGAGCATTGTGAAGCAGCCACAAGAGACTTTTGCCTTGATTATTGCCTGTATTTGAACTGTATGTTATTTTAGCATAGTGGATTTTATTAGACTGGTTCTGGCCCTTTTAAATGCTCTGACAAAGGATCTGCAGTTTTGTTATGCACTTCGGATGCAGAGTGTGAAGAAAAACCCTGTTTTATGGACTTAGTTTGACTGTTTTATTCCCCTCCCTCTTAGAACACCAGTTTAGAACCCTTAATAACTGTAATTTTTTCAAATACTTTCTTTTTTCAACTGTCAGTTTTCTCTGTCTGAGGAGGAGTTGCTCTGGCTGTGTGAGTGCTGGTGCTTTGGGTGCTCATTAAACAGACCTGCTTGACCCTTTCTGGAAGCCTTGGCTCATTCTTGGGGAAATGTGATAAGTCAGAGTGCCAGCGGGTCCGTTACATGACCATAAAGGCATGTAACAGATCCCAGCGTTTGACCGTCTCATGTTTATTTGTACTGACCATAATAACGTGTAACAAATACCAGCATGTGACCATCTCATGTTTATTTGTACTGTTCATAATGACATGTAACAGATTCCAGCTTGTGACATCTCATTTTTATTTGTACTGACCATATAGTGTGTGACCGTTTAAAAAGGGTGTTGCTCCGTGGGTCTGGGCTGTGTGTTTGTGATGCATTTATAGTATTGTGTTATTGCCTTTTAATAAATACCTTTTAATGTAGACGAACCTTGTGTAATATTTATATATATTAATTTGGTGATGCACCACAGATGCCAGGAGGGCACAGCGGGTACAGGCACGGTCCATCTTGGGAGCTGCTAACTCACCTCCCGCCATTAACCCCACCCCAGCACTGCGTCCGGGTGGTGGGAACTACCAAACCCCTCCACGGTACAACAATGCCCGATCTTTCATTAGGTGCCACACATGTAACCAGCAGGGCCACATACAGAGACACTGTCCCAGAAACAGAAACCGCTCCACGTGGAATACTCCAACTAATTCCCCTGCAAACCGGGCAGCAGTACACTGCTACCAGAGTGAGTCTCGACAACCTTTCTCCGGGACCCGGTCTAATGAAGAATCTTTGGGCACCCATGCGGAGACTATAGTAGATGCCCTAATTTGAATATTCTCTAGAATGGGGTTCCCCAAAGAGATTATCTCAGATCGGGGTACCCAATTCACAGCCGAAGTCACTCATCAGTTATGGAGAACATGTGGGGTGAAACCTATTGTAAACTCAGCGTATCACCCCCCGTCCAATGGGCTCTGTGAACGGTTCAACGGAACCTTAAAGCAAATGCTTTGTACCTTCATAGATACCCTGGTTCCATCCCCAAAGGTTTCTTCCCCATCTGCTCTTCGCGTACCGAGAGGTACCCCAGGAGTCCACGGGGTTCTCGCCATTCAAATTACTATTCGGAAGGAGAGTGCGGGGTCCCTTAGACCTCATTAGGGAACACTGGGAGGGAACGGTCACCAGTAACGGTACCCCTATTGTCCCACATGTACTAGAGTTTAGGGAACTCTTGGAGACCCTAATCCAGACGGTACAGTCTAATCTCCAGGCGGCCCAGCAACGACAGCGCAGATGGTACTATAGGGGAGCCAGAGATCGCAGTTTTCAAATAGGACAAAAGGTGTTAATCTTGAAGCCAGTCCAAAATGACAAACTGCAGGCCTCCTGGCAAGGCCCTTATAAGGTGGTGGAACAGGTATGTGACACCACCTATATAATTGCCCCATGTACAGGAGCAGGCGGTAGACGCATGCTCCACGTTAACATGCTGAAACCCTATCACGAGCGGATCAAAGAAGTAACTGCCATATGTGCCTCGGCCGCCGAGGACCCGGATAACCTATCCCTACCAGACCTATTAGCCCAAAGGGGGGCCAACACCAAATTAGGGGAAGTACAGCTAGGAGACAGGCTGAGCACTAGAGAGCGAGCTCAAATACTAGAGCTGATCCGGGAAAAAGGGGATACATTCTCCAACCAGCCCGGGTATACGCCGCTGGCTACCCACAGGGTAGAAACCCCAGGGCAACACCCTCTTCGACAAACCCCCTACCGCATACCCGAATCCGTAAAAGATCATATGCAGAAGGAGATTGACGAAATGTTACAACTAGGAGTGATAGAACACTCAGATAGCCCATGGGCCTCTCCGGTAGTGCTGGTACCGAAGCGGGACGGAACCACCCGCTTCTGCGTTGACTACCGGAAACTTAATGATAAAACCATTTCCGATGCCTATCCCATGCCCCGAATCGATGAGCTCTTAGATAAAATGGCAAGGGGCCAGTATCTCACCACAATAGACTTGTGCAAAGGGTACTGGCAGATCCCACTAGCCGAGGATGCCATCCCAAAGTCCGCATTCGTCACCCCGTTTGGGCTATACCAATTCAAGGTGATGCCATTCGGGATGAAGAATGCGCCGGCTACGTTTCAGCGGATGGTGGACCGGTTACTGGACGGATCCTAGGAATATGCTTGCGCCTATTTAGATGACATAGCAATATTTAGCAACTCCTGGGACGAGCACTTGACCCATATAGGAGCCATCCTCGACCGCATCAGGGAGGCAGGTCTCACGTTAAAACCCAGCAAGTGCCACGTAGGGATGGCCGAAGTGCAGTACTTAGGCCACAGGGTGGGCAGTGGGCAGCAAAAGCCAGAACCCGCTAAGATAGAGGCCGTAGCTAAGTGGCCAACCCCTCGCACAAAAACTCAGGTTTTAGCTTTTCTAGGGACCGTCGGCTATTACCGTAAATTTGTACCTAATTATAGTGCCCTAGCCAAGCCCCTTACTGACCTCACCAAAAAGAACTTACCCAAAGTAGTGACCTGGAGCCCAGAGTGTGAGACTGCATTCCAAGAACTGAAAACTACCCTAATTCATGCCCCTGTACTGGCCGCTCCCGATCCAACTAAACGCTTTCTCGTTCATACAGATGCTTCTATGTTTGGATTGGGAGCAGTGCTGAGCCAAGTTGGGGCCGATGGCGGCGAGCATCCAGTCGCTTACTTAAGTCGGAAACTACGACCCAGGGAAGTAAGCTATGCCGCCATCGAAAAGGAATGCCTGGCGGTGGTGTGGGCCCTCAAGAAACTACAGCCCTACTTATATGGACAACAATTTGCCTTGCTCAAAGATCACAACCCGTTGGTGTGGCTAAACCGGGTGTCAGGGGACAACGCTAGACTACTGAGATGGAGCTTGGCACTACAACCATTTGATTTCACCATCCAGTATCTCCCAGGGAAACAAAATGGTAACGCAGACGGGTTGTCCAGACAGACAGAACTTGAGAAATGATCTGTGAGCACTCCTCCGGACATCCCCAAGCAGATCCGTTGGGATCAGACTGTGTATGCCGGCTTGGTTCTGGGGGAGCATTGTGAAGCAGCCACAAGAGACTTTTGCCTTGATTATTGCCTGTATTTGAACTGTATGTTATTTTAGCATAGTGGATTTTATTAGACTGGTTCTGGCCCTTTTAAATGCTCTGACAAAGGATCTGCAGTTTTGTTATGCACTTCGGATGCAGAGTGTGAAGAAAAACCCTGTTTTATGGACTTAGTTTGACTGTTTTATTCCCCTCCCTCTTAGAACACCAGTTTAGAACCCTTAATAACTGTAATTTTTTCAAATACTTTCTTTTTTCAACTGTCAGTTTTCTCTGTCTGAGGAGGAGTTGCTCTGGCTGTGTGAGTGCTGGTGCTTTGGGTGCTCATTAAACAGACCTGCTTGACCCTTTCTGGAAGCCTTGGCTCATGCTTGGGGAAATGTGATAAGTCAGAGTGCCAGCGGGTCCGTTACATGACCATAAAGGCATGTAACAGATCCCAGCGTTTGACCGTCTCATGTTTATTTGTACTGACCATAAAGACATGTGATAAATCCCAGCTAGTGATCATTTCATTTTTATTTTTACTGACCATACTGATGTGTAACAGATCCCACCAGCTTGTGTCCATCTCATTTTTATTTGTACTGACCATAAAGACATGTAACAGATCTAAGCGTGTGACCATTTTCATTTTTATTTGTACTGACCATAAAGACGTGTAAAAAAAAACAGTGTGTCACCGTTTCATGTTTATTTTTACTGACCATAAAGACATGTGGCAAATCCCAGCATGTGACTGTCTCATTTGTATTTGTACTGGCCATAAAGACATGTAACAGTTCCCAGCTTGTGACCGTCTCATTTTTATTTGTACTGACCATAAAGGCACGTAACAGATCCCAGAGTTTGACCGTCTCATGTTTATTTGTACTGACCATAATAACGTGTAACAAATTCCAGCATGTGACCATCTCATGTTTATTTGTACTGACCATAATAATGTGTAACAAATTCCAGCATGTGACCATCTCATGTTTATTTGTACTGTTCATAAAGACATGTAACACATCCCAGCTTGTGACCGTCTCATTTTTATTTGTACTGACCATAACGACATGTAACAGATCTAAGCGTGTGACCATTTCCATTTTTATTAGTACTGACCATAAAGACGTGTAAAAAAAAACAGCGTGTGACTGTCTCTTGTTTATTTTTACTGACCATAAAGACATGTGACAAATCCCAGCTAGTGACTGTCTCATTTTTATTTTTACTGACCATAAAGACGTGTAACAGATTCCAGCTTGTGACCATTTCATTTTTATTTGTACTGACCTTACAGTTGTGTAACAGATCCCAGCATGTGACCATCTCATGTTTATTTGTACTAACCATAAAGATATGTAACAGATCCCGGCTTGTGACCTCATTTTTATTTGTTGTGACCATCAAGACATTTAACAGATCCCAGCATGTGACCATCTCATGTTTATTTGTACAGACCATAAAGACATGTAACAGATCCCAGCTTGTGACCATCTCATTTTTATTTGGACTGACCATAAAGACATGTAACAGATCCCAGCTTGTGACCATCTCAGTTTTATTTGTACTGACCATAAAGACATGTAATAGATCTACGCGTGTGACCATTTCCATTTTTATTAGTAGTGACCATAAAGACGTATAAAAAAAACAGTGTGTGTCCGTCTCATGTTTATTTTTACTCATTATAAAGACATGTGGCAAATCCCAGCATGTGACTGTCTCATTTGTATTTGTACTGGCCATAAAGACATGTAACAGATCCTAGCTTGTGACCATCTCATTTTTATTTCTACTGACCATAAAAACATGTAACAGATCCCAACGTGTAAGCGTCTAATTCTTATTTGTACTGACCATAAAGATGTGTAACAGATCCCAGCTTGTGACCATCTCACTTTTATTTGTACTGACCATAAAGATGTGTAACAAATCCCAACATGTGATCATCTCATGTTTATTTGTACGGACCATAAAGACATGTACCAGATCCCAGCTTGTGACCGTATCATTTTTATTTGTACTAATCATAAAGACATGTAACAGATTCCAGTTTGTTACTGTCTCATTTTTATTTGCACTGACCATAAAGACATGTGACAGATCTAGAAGTGTGACCATTTTCATTTTTATTAGTGCTGACCATAATGATATGTAAAAAAAACAGCATGTGACCGTCTCATGTTTATTTTTACTGATCATAAAGAAATGTGACAAATTCCAGCATGTGACTGTCTCATTTTTATTTGTACTGACCATAAAAACATGTAACAGATCCCAACTTGTAAGCTTCTAATTCTTATTTGTACTGACCATAAAGACATGTAACAGATCCCAGCTTGTGCCCGTCTCATTTTTATTTGTACTGACCATAAAGATGTATAACAGATCCCAGCGTGTTACCGTCTCATGTTTATTTGTACTGATCATAATGACATGTAACAGATTCCAGCTTGTGACCGTCTCATTTTTATTTGTACTGATCATAAAGACATGTAACAGATTCCAGCTTGTGACCGTCTCATGTTTGTTTGTACTGACCATAAAGGCATGTAACAGATCCCAGCTTGTGACCGTCTCATTTTTATTTTTACTGATCATAAAGATCATAAAGACATGTAACAGATTCCAGCAAATTTCAGCGTGTGACTGTTTACTGCCTATTTCAATTGACCACAAAGACATGTAACAAATGCCAGCGTGTGACCATCTCATGTTTTTTGTACTGACCATAAAGGCATGTAACAGATCCCAGCTTGTGACCGTCTCATTTTTATTTGTACTGATCATAAAGACATGTAACAGATTCCAGCTTGTGACCGTCTCATTTTTATTTGCACTGACCATAAAGACATGTAACAGATCTAGAAGTGTGACCATTTTCATTTTTATTAGTACTGACCATAATGACATGTAAAAAAAACAACGTGTGACCGTCTCATGTTTATTTCTACTGACCATAAAGAAATGTGAGAAATCCCAGTGTGTGACTATCTCATTCTTATTTGTTTTCACCATAAAAACATGTAACAGATCCCAACGTGTAAGCGTCTAACTCTTATTTATACTGACCATAAAGACATGTAACAGATCCCAGCTTGTGCCCGTCTCATTTTTATTTGTACTGACCATAAAGATGTGTAACAGATCCCAGCGTGTTACCGTCTCATGTTTATTTGTACTGATCATAATGACATGTAACAGATTCCAGCTTGTGACCGTCTTATTTTTATTTGCACTGACCATAAAGACATGTAACAGATCTAGAAGTGTGACCATTTTAATTTTTATTATTTCTGACCATAATGACATGTAAAAAAAACCTTGTGTGACCGTCTCATTTTTATTTGTATTGACCATCAAGACATTTAACAGATCCCAGCATGTGACCATCTCATGTTTATTTGTACAGACCATAAAGACATGTAACAGATCCCAGCTTGTGACCATCTCATTTTTATTTGGACTGACCATAAAGACATGTAACAGATCCCAGCTTGTGACCATCTCAGTTTTATTTGTACTGACCATAAAGACATGTAACAGATCTACGCGTGTGACCATTTCCATTTTTATTAGTAGTGACCATAAAGACGTATAAAAAAAACAGTGTGTGTCCGTCTCATGTTTATTTTTACTCATTATAAAGACATGTGGCAAATCCCAGCATGTGACTGTCTTATTTGTATTTGTACTGGCCATAAAGACATGTAACAGATCCTAGCTTGTGACCATCTCATTTTTATTTCTACTGACCATAAAAACATGTAACAGATCCCAACGTGTAAGCGTCTAATTCTTATTTGTACTGACCATAAAGATGTGTAACAGATCCCAGCTTGTGACCATCTCACTTTTATTTGTACTGACCATAAAGATGTGTAACAAATCCCAACATGTGATCATCTCATGTTTATTTGTACGGACCATAAAGACATGTACCAGATCCCAGCTTGTGACCGTATCATTTTTATTTGTACTAATCATAAAGACATGTAACAGATTCCAGTTTGTTACTGTCTCATTTTTATTTGCACTGACCATAAAGACATGTGACAGATCTAGAAGTGTGACCATTTTCATTTTTATTAGTGCTGACCATAATGATATGTAAAAAAAACAGCATATGACCGTCTCATGTTTATTTTTACTGATCATAAAGAAATGTGACAAATTCCAGCATGTGACTGTCTCATTTTTATTTGTACTGACCATAAAAACATGTAACAGATCCCAACTTGTAAGCTTCTAATTCTTATTTGTACTGACCATAAAGACATGTAACAGATCCCAGCTTGTGCCCGTCTCATTTTTATTTGTACTGACCATAAAGATGTATAACAGATCCCAGCGTGTTACCGTCTCATGTTTATTTGTACTGATCATAATGACATGTAACAGATTCCAGCTTGTGACCGTCTCATTTTTATTTGTACTGATCATAAAGACATGTAACAGATTCCAGCTTGTGACCGTCTCATGTTTGTTTGTACTGACCATAAAGGCATGTAACAGATCCCAGCTTGTGACCGTCTCATTTTTATTTTTACTGATCATAAAGATCATAAAGACATGTAACAGATTCCAGCTAATTTCAGCGTGTGACTGTTTACTGCCTATTTCAATTGACCACAAAGACATGTAACAAATGCCAGCGTGTGACCATCTCATGTTTTTTGTACTGACCATAAAGGCATGTAACAGATCCCAGCTTGTGACCGTCTCATTTTTATTTGTACTGATCATAAAGACATGTAACAGATTCCAGCTTGTGACCGTCTCATTTTTATTTGCACTGACCATAAAGACATGTAACAGATCTAGAAGTGTGACCATTTTCATTTTTATTAGTACTGACCATAATGACATGTAAAAAAAACAACGTGTGACCGTCTCATGTTTATTTCTACTGACCATAAAGAAATGTGAGAAATCCCAGTGTGTGACTGTCTCATTCTTATTTGTTTTCACCATAAAAACATGTAACAGATCCCAACGTGTAAGCGTCTAACTCTTATTTATACTGACCATAAAGACATGTAACAGATCCCAGCTTGTGCCCATCTCATTTTTATTTGTACTGACCATAAAGATGTGTAACAGATCCCAGCGTGTTACCGTCTCATGTTTATTTGTACTGATCATAATGACATGTAACAGATTCCAGCTTGTGACCGTCTTATTTTTATTTGCACTGACCATAAAGACATGTAACAGATCTAGAAGTGTGACCATTTTAATTTTTATTAGTTCTGACCATAATGACATGTAAAAAAAACCTTGTGTGACCATCTCATGTTTATTTGTACTGACCATGAAGACATGTAACAAATTTCAGCTTGTGACCATCTCATTTTTATTTGAACTGGCCATAAAGACATGTAACAGATCCCAGTGTGTGATCATCTCATGTTTATTTGTATAGAACTTACAGATGTGTAGCAAATCTCAGCGTGTGACTGTTTCCTGCCCATTTCAACTGATCACAAAGACATGTAACAAATGCCAGCGTGTGACCATCTCATGTTTATTTGTAATGATCATAAAGACATGTAAAAGATCCCAGCGTGTGACTGTTACATGTTCATTTGTACTGACCATAAAGACATGTAACAAATCCCAGCTTTTTACTGTCTCATTTTTATTTGTACTGACCATAAAGATTTGTAACAAATCCCAGCGTGTGACCATCTCAAGTTTATTTGTACTGACCATAAAGATGTGTAACAAATCCCAGCGTGTGACCAAAACATGCTTATTTGTACTGACCATAAAAACATGTAACAGATCCTAGATTGTGACCGTCTCATGTTTATTTGTACTGACCATAAAGGCACGTAACAGATCCCAGCGGTTGACCGTCTCATGTTTATTTGTACTGACCATAATAACGTGTAACAAATTCCAGCATGTAACCAACTCATGTTTATTTGTACTGACCATAATAACGTGTAACAAACTCTAGCATTTGACCATCTTATGTTTATTTGTACTGTTCAAAAAAGACATATAACAGATCCCAGCTTGCGACGTCTCATTTTTATTTGTACTGATCATAAAGACATGTAAAAGATTCCAGCTTGTGACCCTCTCATTTTTATTCGTACTGACCATAAAGACATGTAACAGATCTAAGTGTGAGACCATTTCCATTTTTATTAGTACTGACCATAAAGTTGTGTAAAAAAACAGCGTGTGACCATCTCATGTTTATTTTTACTGACCATAAAGACATGTGACAAATCCCAGCTAGTGACTGTCTCATTTTTATTTTTACTGACCATAAAGACATGTGACAAATCCCAGCTAGTGACTGTCTCGTTTTTATTTTTACTGACCATAAAGATGTGTAACTGATCCCAGCTTGTGACCATTTTATTTTTATTTGTACTGACCATACAGATATATAAACGATCCCAGCATGTGACCGTCTCATTTTTATTTGTACTGACCATAAAGACATGTAACAGATCCCAGCGTGTGACCGTCTCATGTTTATTTGTACTGACCATAAAGACATGTAACAGATCCCAGCTTGTAACCGTCTGGTTTATATTTCTACTGACCATAAAGACATGTAACAGATCCCAGCTTGTGACCATCTCATTTTCATTTGTACTGATCATAAAGACGTGTAACAGATCTCAGCTTGTGACCATCTCATTTTTATTTGTAATGACCATAAAGATTTGTAACAGATCCCGGCTTGTGACCTTCTCATTTTTATTTGTGGTGATCATCAAGACATGTAACAGATCCCAGCATGTGACCATCTCATGTTTATTTGTACAGACCATAAAGACATGTAACAGATCCCAGCTTGTGACCACCTCATTTTTATTTGTACTGACCATAAAGACGTAAAAGATTCCAGCTTGTGACCGTCTCATTTTTATTTGTACTGACCATAAAGACATGTAACAGATCTAAACGTGTGACCATTTTGATTTTTATTAGAACTGACCATAAAGACGTGTAAAAAAAACAGCGTGTGACTGTCTCATGTTTATTTATACTGACCATAAAGACATGTAACAGATTCCAGCTTATGACCATCTCAGTTTTATTTGTACTGATCATAAAGACATGTAACAGATCTAAGCGTGTGACCATTTTCATTTTTATAAGTACTAACCATAAAGACGTGTAAAAAAAAACAGCATGTGACCGTCTCATTTTTATTTGTACTGGCCATAAAGACATGTAACAGATCCCAGCGTGTGACCGTCTCATTTTTATTTCTACTGACAATAAAAACATGTAACAGATCCCAACGTGTAAGCGTCTAATTCTTATTTGTACTGACTATAAAAACGTGTAACAGATCCCAGCTTATGACCGTCTAATTTTTATTTGTAATGACCATAAAGACATGTAACAGATTCCAGCTTGTGACCATCTCAGTTTTATTTGTACTGATCATAAAGACATGTAACAGATCTAAGCGTGTGACCATTTTCATTTTTATAAGTACTAACCATAAAGACGTGTAAAAAAAAACAGCATGTGACCGTCTCATTTTTATTTGTACTGGCCATAAAGACATGTAACAGATCCCAGCGTGTGACCATCTCATTTTTATTTCTACTGACAATAAAAACATGTAACAGATCCCAACGTGTAAGCGTCTAATTCTTATTTGTACTGACTATAAAAACGTGTAACAGATCCCAGCTTATGACCGTCTAATTTTTATTTGTACTGACCATAAAGACATGTAACAGATCTAAGTGTGAGACCATTTCCATTTTTATTAGTACTGACCATAAAGTTGTGTAAAAAACAGCGTGTGACCATCTCATGTTTATTTTTACTGACCATAAAGACATGTGACAAATCCCAGCTAGTGACTGTCTCATTTTTATTTTTACTGACCATAAAGACATGTGACAAATCCCAGCTAGTGACTGTCTCATTTTTATTTTTACTGACCATAAAGATGTGTAACTGATCCCAGCTTGTGACCATTTTATTTTTATTTGTACTGACCATACAGATGTGTAAACGATCCCAGCATGTGACCGTCTCATTTTTATTTGTACTGACCATAAAGACATGTAATAGATCCCAGCGTGTGACCGTCTCATGTTTATTTGTACTGACCATAAAGACATGTAACAGATCCCAGCTTGTAACCGTCTTGTTTATATTTCTACTGACCATAAAGACATGTAACAGATCCCAGCTTGTGACCATCTCATTTTAATTTGTACTGATCATAAAGACGTGTAACAGATCTCAGCTTGTGACCATCTCATTTTTATTTGTAATGACCATAAAGATTTGTAACAGATCCCGGCTTGTGACCTTCTCATTTTTATTTGTGGTGATCATCAAGACATGTAACAGATCCCAGCATGTGACCATCTCATGTTTATTTGTACAGACCATAAAGACATGTAACAGATCCCAGCTTGTGACCAACTCATTTTTATTTGTACTGACCATAAAGACGTAAAAGATTCCAGCTTGTGACCGTCTCATTTTTATTTGTACTGACCATAAAGACATGTAACAGATCTAAACGTGTGACCATTTTGATTTTTATTAGAACTGACCATAAAGACGTGTAAAAAAAACAGCGTGTGACTGTCTCATGTTTATTTATACTGACCATAAAGACATGTAACAGATTCCAGCTTGTGACCATCTCAGTTTTATTTGTACTGATCATAAAGACATGTAACAGATCTAAGCATGTGACCATTTTCATTTTTATAAGTACTAACCATAAACACGTGTAAAAAAAAACAGCATGTGACCGTCTCATTTTTATTTGTACTGGCCATAAAGACATGTAACAGATCCCAGCGTGTGACCGTCTCATTTTTATTTCTACTGACAATAAAAACATGTAACAGATCCCAACGTGTAAGCGTCTAATTCTTATTTGTACTGACTATAAAAACGTGTAACAGATCCCAGCTTATGACCGTCTAATTTTTAATTGTAATGACCATAAAGACATGTAACAGATCCCAGCATGTAACCATCTCATGTTTATTTGTACTGACCATAAAGACATGTAACAGATCCCAGCTTGTCACCGTCTCATTTTGATTTGTACTGACCATAAAGGCATGTAACAGATCTCAGCTTGTGACCGTCTAATTTTTATTTGCACTGACCATAAAGACATGTAACAGATCTAAGCGTGCGACCATTTTCATTTTTATTAGTTCTGACCATAAAGACGTGTAACAGATCCCAGCTTGGGACCATCTCATTTTAATTTGTACTGATCATAAAGACGTGTAACAGATCTCAGCTTGTGACCATCTCATTTTTATTTGTAATGACCATAAAGATTTGTAACAGATCCCGGCTTGTGACCTTCTCATTTTTATTTGTGGTGATCATCAAGACATGTAACAGATCCCAGCATGTGACCATCTCATGTTTATTTGTACAGACCATAAAGACATGTAACAGATCCCAGCTTGTGACCAACTCATTTTTATTTGTACTGACCATAAAGACGTAAAAGATTCCAGCTTGTGACCGTCTCATTTTTATTTGTACTGACCATAAAGACATGTAACAGATCTAAACGTGTGACCATTTTGATTTTTATTAGAACTGACCATAAAGACGTGTAAAAAAAACAGCGTGTGACTGTCTCATGTTTATTTATACTGACCATAAAGACATGTAACAGATTCCAGCTTGTGACCATCTCAGTTTTATTTGTACTGATCATAAAGACATGTAACAGATCTAAGCGTGTGACCATTTTCATTTTTATAAGTACTAACCATAAAGACGTGTAAAACAAAACAGCATGTGACCGTCTCATTTTTATTTGTACTGGCCATAAAGACATGTAACAGATCCCAGCGTGTGACCGTCTCATTTTTATTTCTACTGACAATAAAAACATGTAACAGATCCCAACGTGTAAGCGTCTAATTCTTATTTGTACTGACTATAAAAACGTGTAACAGATCCCAGCTTATGACCGTCTAATTTTTATTTGTAATGACCATAAAGACATGTAACAGATCCCAGCATGTAACCATCTCATGTTTATTTGTACTGACCATAAAGACATGTAACAGATCCCAGCTTGTCACCGTCTCATTTTGATTTGTACTGACCATAAAGGCATGTAACAGATCTCAGCTTGTGACCGTCTAATTTTTATTTGCACTGACCATAAAGACATGTAACAGATCTAAGCGTGCGACCATTTTCATTTTTATTAGTTCTGACCATAAAGACGTGTAACAGATCCCAGCTTGGGACCATCTCATTTTAATTTGTACTGATCATAAAGACGTGTAACAGATCTCAGCTTGTGACCATCTCATTTTTATTTGTAATGACCATAAAGATTTGTAACAGATCCCGGCTTGTGACCTTCTCATTTTTATTTGTGGTGATCATCAAGACATGTAACAGATCCCAGCATGTGACCATCTCATGTTTATTTGTACAGACCATAAAGACATGTAACAGATCCCAGCTTGTGACCAACTCATTTTTATTTGTACTGACCATAAAGACGTAAAAGATTCCAGCTTGTGACCGTCTCATTTTTATTTGTACTGACCATAAAGACATGTAACAGATCTAAACGTGTGACCATTTTGATTTTTATTAGAACTGACCATAAAGACGTGTAAAAAAAACAGCGTGTGACTGTCTCATGTTTATTTATACTGACCATAAAGACATGTAACAGATTCCAGCTTGTGACCATCTCAGTTTTATTTGTACTGATCATAAAGACATGTAACAGATCTAAGCGTGTGACCATTTTCATTTTTATAAGTACTAACCATAAAGACGTGTAAAAAAAAACAGCATGTGACCGTCTCATTTTTATTTGTACTGGCCATAAAGACATGTAACAGATCCCAGCGTGTGACCGTCTCATTTTTATTTCTACTGACAATAAAAACATGTAACAGATCCCAACGTGTAAGCGTCTAATTCTTATTTGTACTGACTATAAAAACGTGTAACAGATCCCAGCTTATGACCGTCTAATTTTTATTTGTAATGACCATAAAGACATGTAACAGATCCCAGCATGTAACCATCTCATGTTTATTTGTACTGACCATAAAGACATGTAACAGATCCCAGCTTGTCACCGTCTCATTTTGATTTGTACTGACCATAAAGGCATGTAACAGATCTCAGCTTGTGACCGTCTAATTTTTATTTGCACTGACCATAAAGACATGTAACAGATCTAAGCGTGTGACCATTTTCATTTTTATTAGTTCTGACCATAAAGACGTGTAACAGATCCCAGCTTGTGACCGTCTCATGTTTATTTTTATTGACCATAAAGACATGTGACAAATCCCAGCATGTGACTGTCTCATTTTTATTTGTACTGACCATAAAGACATGTAACAGATCCCAGCATGTAACCATCTCATGTTTATTTGTACTGACCATAAAGGCATGTAACAGATCCCAGTGTTTGATCGTCTCATGTTTATTTGTACTGACCATAATAACGTGTAACAAATTCCAGCATGTGACCATATCATATTTATTTGTACTGTTTATAATGACATGTAACAGATCCCAGATTGTGACGTCTCATTTTTATTTGTACTGATCGTAAAGACATGGAAAAGATTCCAGCTTGTGACCATCTCATTTTTATTTGTACTGACCATAAAGACATGGAAAGAAAAACAGCGTGTGACCGTCTTATGTTTATTTTTACTGACCATAAAAACATGTGACAAATATCAGCTTGTAAACATTTCATTTTTATTTGTACTGACCATACAGATGTATAACAGATCCCAGCATGTGACCATCTAATATTTATTTGTACTAACCATAAAGATATGTAACAGATCCCGGCATGTGACCTTCTCATTTTTATTTGTACTGATCATCAAAACATGTAACAGATACCAGCGTGTGACCATCTCATGTTTATTTATACAGACCATAAAGACATGTAACAGATCCCTGCTTGTGACCATCTCATTTTTATTTGTACTGACCATAAAGACATGTAACAGATCCCAATGTGTGACCATCTCATTTTTATTTGTACTGACCATAAAGACATGTAACAGATGCCAGCTTGTGACCATCTCAGTTTTATTTGTACTGATCATAAAGACATGTAACAGATCTAAGCGTGTGACCATTTTCATTTTTATAAGTACTAACCATAAAGACGTGTAAAAAAAAACAGCGTGTGACCGTCTCATGTTTATTTGTACTGGCCATAAAGACATGTAACAGATCCCAGCTTGTGACCGTCTCATTTTTATTTCTACTGACCATAAAAACATGTAACAGATCCCAGCGTGTAAGCATCTAATACTTATTTGTACTGACCATAAAGACATGTAACAGATCCCAGCTTGTGATGTCTCATTTTTATTTGTACTGACCATAAAGATGTGTAACAGATCCCAGCATGTGACCATCTCATGTTTATTTGTACGGACCATAAAGACATGTAACAGATCCCAGCTTGTGACCATCTCATTTTTATTTGTACTGACCATAAAGACAGATCTCAGCTTGTGACCATCTCAGTTTTATTTGTACTGACCATAAAGACATGTAACAGATCTAAGCATGTGACCATTTTCATTTTTATTAGTTTTGACCATAAAGACGTGTAAAAAAAACAGCAATTGACCATCTCATATTTATTTTTACTGACCATAAAGACATGTGGCAAATCCCAGCATGTGACTGTCTCATTTTTATTTGTACTGACCATAAAGACATGTAACAGATCCCAGCATGTAACCATCTCATGTTTATTTGTACTGATCATAAAGATGTGTACCAGATCCCAGCTTTTTACCATCTTATTTTTATTTGTACTGACCTGTGGCAGAAGCAGCCACAAGAGACTTTTGCCTTGATTATTGCCTGTATTTGAACTGTATGTTATTTTAGCATAGTGGATTTGATTAGACTGGTTCTGGCCCTTTTAAATGCTCTGACAAAGGATCTGCAGTTTTGTTATGCACTTCGGATGCAGATTGTGAAGAAAAACCCTGTTTTATGGACTTATTTTGACTGTTTTATTCCCCTCCCTCTTAGAACACCAGTTTAGAACCCTTAATAACTGTCATTTTTTCAAATACTGTCTTTTTTCAACTGTCAGTTTTCTCTGTCTGAGGAGGAGTTGCTCTGGCTGTGTGAGTGCTGGTGCTTTGGGTGCTCATTAAACAGACCTGCTTGACCCTTTCTGGAAGCCTTGGCTCATGCTTGGGGAAATGTGATAAGTCGGAGTGCCAGCGGGTCCGTTACAATTGATGGCAGCGACGGGACTCAAACCTCACAGCAGACCGTTGTTCGGCAGTTAAAGCCATTTGGGAAATTTGCTATTTTGTATGGAACCGAAAGGAAAGGGTATGTGAATATACCCGAACGGATAGTGAATGGGGACAGACTATACCAACTTGAAACGGGCCACGCTAAAAGAGCTATTGGAAGCAAGGGGAATTATTGCCAGCAATAAAACCAAAGCTACCCTTATTGCTGAACTCATGGAGGGAGACCGGGCAGCTGCTGCAGCACCTCTTATGGACAGCACACAGAATGAGTTTGGAAGAGAACTCCAAAGCAGACTGGCCTTTTTCCCAGGTACGCCTCCCACAGAAACCTTGGAAAGGATTATGGCAGATGTCCACGAATACATAATGGAAAAGCAGCGGGCAGACCGGAGGTCCAGAGAGGGGTCCCTAATCACACCACACATACTACCGGGGAAGCCTAAAATCCTGTACCATGCTTTTAAAAACTATGTAGAGACCGAAGACATTGATGGCTACTTGCATGACTTTGAGAGGTTATGCCAATTACATGAGATCAACGCCGCCGACCAGGTACCCCTGTTGGTGGGTAAGCTAGCGGGCCGGGCATCAGAAGCCTACCGCACCATGCCAGACGAGGATAGCAGAGACTACCAGAAAGTAAAGCAGGCGATCCTGGACAGGTATGCAATTACCCCGGAGGCATACCGGCAGCGGTTCCGAGAAAGCCGAAAGACGTAGAAAGATACTCACATGGAGTGGGCACACCGCTTAACTAGGGCGGGCAAAGGTTGGGTGCAAGCTGCACAAGCAACCACAGTGGAGGACATGCTACAATTACTGCTACTGGAGCAATTCTTCCAGGGGTTAACCCCGGATTTACAAAACTGGCTGAGGGATCGGAAACCTTGCATCTTAACCGACGCCGCCAGGTGGGCAGACGAGTACCAAGATGCCAGGAGGGCACAGCGGGCACAGGCACGGTCCATCTTGGGAGCTGCTAACTCACCTCCCGCCATTAACCCCACCCCAGCACTGCGTCCGGGTGGTGGGAACTACCAAACCCCTCCACGGTACAACAATGCCCGATCTTTCATTAGGTGCCACACGTGTAACCAGCAGGGCCACATACAGAGACACTGTCCCAGAAACAGAAACCGCTCCACGTGGAATACTCCAACTAATTCCCCTGCAAACCGGGCAGCAGTACACTGCTACCAGAGTGAGTCTCGACAACCTTTCTTCGGGACCCGGTCTAATGAAGAATCTTTGGGCACCCTCCACGAGGTTAACCCAGTACAAGCAGCTGCAGACAATCGACAGGGACACCACCAAGGGGTACACGTAGAGGGAAAACGCCTTCAGGGTCTGCGCGATTCTGGGGCCACCATAACCCTGGTTCGCAATCACCTAGTCCCCAAGCAACAGCTCACTGGAGAATATGTGGCAGTCCGGGTGGCAGGGGGAGCGATTTACAAAATTCCCACTGCTAAAGTACATTTGGATTGGGGAGCGGGGTCGGGGAATGTGGAAGTGGGCCTCATGCAGGACTTACCAGCTGATGTCATCCTTGGTAACAACTTGGGGAAGCTGACCTCTGCTTTTGTTTCTCAGTACCCTGCGCAGGAAGCGCTACCCGTGGTAACACGGCAGCAGGCCCGCACCACCGCATCTTCTGAACACTCTGAGGCTCCGGTAAGTAATAGTACTGACCCACCTTTCGTCCCCTGGGCTCCCCCCTTAGAATTTGGTACTGAAGTAGTCACCGACCCATCCCTGCAGGTATACCGGGATAGGGTAACACAGAATCAGCCAGGGTTGGAGGGGGAAAGATACGGTTGGGAGAAAGGATTATTGTATAGATATGCTGAGAAGGTAGTAGCAGGATCTGTACCCATGACCCTCACACAATTAGTCGTGCCGCGAAAGTACAGGCAAGAATTACTACGTATTGCCCATGACATCCCTTTATCAGAACATATAGGCGTCAGTAGGACGAAGCATCGTTTGACCCAAAACTTCTTTTGGCCAGGGTTCTCCAAAGATATTCGGCAGCATTGCCAAACTTGTGACACATGCCAGAGAGTAGGGAAGAGAGGGGACCGGTACAAGTCAAAAATGCACTCCCTACCCATAATAGATGAGCCCTTCAGCAGAGTGGCAGTAGATATAATCGGACCCCAAGCAAAACCCAGCCCGTCAGGGAAGAAGTATATACTAACCGTAGTAGACTATGCCACCCGTTACCCAGAGGCCGTAGCCCTAACTAATATCCATGCGGAGACTATAGTAGATGCCCTAATCCGAATATTCTCTAGAATGGGGTTCCCCAAAGAGATTATCTCAGATCGGGGTACCCAATTCACAGCCGAAGTCACTCATCAGTTATGGAGAACATGTGGGGTGAAACCTATTGTAAACTCAGCGTATCACCCCCGTCCAATGGGCTCTGTGAACGGTTCAACGGAACCTTAAAGCAAATGCTTCGTACCTTCATAGATACCCTGGTTCCATCCCCAAAGGTTTCTTCCCCATCTGCTCTTCGCGTACCGAGAGGTACCCCAGGAGTCCACGGGGTTCTCGCCATTCAAATTACTATTCGGAAGGAGAGTGCGGGGTCCCTTAGACCTCATTAGGGAACACTGGGAGGGAACGGTCACCAGTAACGGTACCCCTATTGTCCCACATGTACTAGAGTTCAGGGAACGCTTGGAGACCCTAATCCAGACGGTACAGTCTAATCTCCAGGCGGCCCAGCAACGACAGCGCAGATGGTACTATAGGGGAGCCAGAGATCGCAGTTTTCAAATAGGACAAAAGGTGTTAATCTTGAAGCCAGTCCAAAATGACAAACTGCAGGCCTCCTGGCAAGGCCCTTATAAGGTGGTGGAACAGGTATGTGACACCACCTATATAATTGCCCCATGTACAGGAGCAGGCGGTAGACGCATGCTCCACGTTAACATGCTGAAACCCTATCACGAGCGGATCACAGAAGTAACTGCCATATGTGCCTCGGCCGCCGAGGACCCGGATAATCTATCCCTACCAGACCTATTAGCCCAAAGGGGGGCCAACACCAAATTAGGGGAAGTACAGCTAGCAGACAGGCTGAGCACTAGAGAGCGAGCTCAAATACTAGAGCTGATCCGGGAAAAAGGGGATACATTCTCCAACCAGCCCGGGTATACGCCGCTGGCTACCCACAGGGTAGAAACCCCAGGGCAACACCCTCTTCGACAAACCCGCTACCGCATACCCGAATCCGTAAAAGATCATATGCAGAAGGAGATTGACGAAATGTTACAACTAGGAGTGATAGAACACTCAGATAGCCCATGGGCCTCTCCGGTAGTGCTGGTACCGAAGCGGGACGGAACCACCCGCTTCTGCGTTGACTACCGGAAACTTAATGATAAAACCATTTCCGATGCCTATCCCATGCCCCGAATCGATGAGCTCTTAGATAAAATGGCAAGGGGCCAGTATCTCACCACAATAGACTTGTGCAAAGGGTACTGGCAGATCCCACTAGCCGAGGATGCCATCCCAAAGTCCGCATTCGTCACCCCGTTCGGGCTATACCAATTCAAGGTGATGCCATTCGGGATGAAGAATGCGCCGGCTACGTTTCAGCGGATGGTGGACCGGTTACTGGACGGATCCTAGGAATATGCTTGCGCCTATTTAGATGACATAGCAATATTTAGCAACTCCTGGGACGAGCACTTGACCCATATAGGAGCCATCCTCGACCGCATCAGGGAGGCAGGTCTCACGTTAAAACCCAGCAAGTGCCACGTAGGGATGGCCGAAGTGCAGTACTTAGGCCACAGGGTGGGCAGTGGGCAGCAAAAGCCAGAACCCGCTAAGATAGAGGCCGTAGCTAAGTGGCCAACCCCTCGCACAAAAACTCAGGTTTTAGCTTTTCTAGGCTATTACCGTAAATTTGTACCTAATTATAGTGCCCTAGCCAAGCCCCTTACTGACCTCACCAAAAAGAACTTACCCAAAGTAGTGACCTGGAGCCCAGAGTGTGAGACTGCATTCCAAGAACTGAAAACTGCCCTAATTCATGCCCCTGTACTGGCCGCTCCCGATCCAACTAAGCGCTTTCTCGTTCATACAGACGCTTCTATGTTTGGATTGGGAGCAGTGCTGAGCCAAGTTGGGGCCGATGGCGGCGAGCATCCAGTCGCTTACTTAAGTCGGAAACTACGTCCCAGGGAAGTAAGCTATGCCGCCATCGAAAAGGAATGCCTGGCGGTGGTGTGGGCCCTTAAGAAACTACAGCCCTACTTATATGGACAACAATTTGCCTTGCTCACAGATCACAACCCGTTGGTGTGGCTAAACCGGGTGTCAGGGGACAACGCTAGACTACTGAGATGGAGCTTGGCACTACAACCATTTGATTTCACCATCCAGTATCTCCCAGGGAAACAAAATGGTAACGCAGACGGGTTGTCCAGACAGACAGAACTTGAGAAATGATCTGTGAGCACTCCTCCGGACATCCCCAAGCAGATCCGTTGGGATCAGACTGTGTATGCCGGCTTGGTTCTTGGGGAGCATTGTGAAGCAGCCACAAGAGACTTTTGCCTTGATTATTGCCTGTATTTGAACTGTATGTTATTTTAGCATAGTGGATTTTATTAGACTGGTTCTGGCCCTTTTAAATGCTCTGACAAAGGATCTGCAGTTTTGTTATGCACTTCGGATGCAGAGTGTGAAGAAAAACCCTGTTTTATGGACTTAGTTTGACTGTTTTATTCCCCTCCCTCTTAGAACACCAGTTTAGAACCCTTAATAACTGTAATTTTTTCAAATACTTTCTTTTTTCAACTGTCAGTTTTCTCTGTCTGAGGAGGAGTTGCTCTGGCTGTGTGAGTGCTGGTGCTTTGGGTGCTCATTAAACAGACCTGCTTGACCCTTTCTGGAAGCCTTGGCTCATGCTTGGGGAAATGTGATAAGTCAGAGTGCCAGCGGGTCCGTTACATGACCATAAAGGCATGTAACAGATCCCAGCGTTTGACCGTCTCATGTTTATTTGTACTGACCATAATAACGTGTAACAAATTCCAACATGTGACCATCTCATGTTTATTTGTACTGTTCATAATGACATGTAACAGATTCCAGCTTGTGACATCTCATTTTTATTTGTACTGACCATATAGACATGTAACAGATCTAAGCATGTGACCATTTCCATTTTTATTAGTACTAACCATAAAGACATGTAAAAAAAAACAGTGTGTGACCATCTCATGTTTATTTTTACTGACCATAAAGGCATGTGATAAATCCCAGCTAGTGATCATTTCATTTTTATTTTTACTGACCATACTGATTTGTAACAGATCCCACCAGCTTGTGACCATCTCATTTTTATTTGTACTGACCATAAAGACATGTAACAGATCTAAGCGTGTGACCATTTTCATTTTTATTTGTACTGACCATAAAGACGTGTAAAAAAAAAACAGTGTGTCACCGTTTCATGTTTATTTTTACTGACCATAAAGACATGTGGCAAATCCCAGCATGTGACTGTCTCATTTGTATTTGTACTGGCCATAAAGACATGTAACAGTTCCCAGCTTGTGACCGTCTCATTTTTATTTGTACTGACCATAAAGACATGTAACAGATCCCAATGTGTGACCATCTCATTTTTATTTGTACTGACCATAAAGACATGTAACAGATGCCAGCTTGTGACCATCTCAGTTTTATTTGTACTGATCATAAAGACATGTAACAGATCTAAGCGTGTGACCATTTTCATTTTTATAAGTACTAACCATAAAGACGTGTAAAAAAAAACAGCGTGTGACCGTCTCATGTTTATTTGTACTGGCCATAAAGACATGTAACAGATCCCAGCTTGTGACCGTCTCATTTTTATTTCTACTGACCATAAAAACATGTAACAGATCCCAGCGTGTAAGCATCTAATACTTATTTGTACTGACCATAAAGACATGTAACAGATCCCAGCTTGTGATGTCTCATTTTTATTTGTACTGACCATAAAGATGTGTAACAGATCCCAGCATGTGACCATCTCATGTTTATTTGTACGGACCATAAAGACATGTAACAGATCCCAGCTTGTGACCATCTCATTTTTATTTGTACTGACCATAAAGACAGATCTCAGCTTGTGACCATCTCAGTTTTATTTGTACTGACCATAAAGACATGTAACAGATCTAAGCATGTGACCATTTTCATTTTTATTAGTTTTGACCATAAAGACGTGTAAAAAAAACAGCAATTGACCATCTCATATTTATTTTTACTGACCATAAAGACATGTGGCAAATCCCAGCATGTGACTGTCTCATTTTTATTTGTACTGACCATAAAGACATGTAACAGATCCCAGCATGTAACCATCTCATGTTTATTTGTACTGATCATAAAGATGTGTACCAGATCCCAGCTTTTTACCATCTTATTTTTATTTGTACTGACCTGTGGCAGAAGCAGCCACAAGAGACTTTTGCCTTGATTATTGCCTGTATTTGAACTGTATGTTATTTTAGCATAGTGGATTTGATTAGACTGGTTCTGGCCCTTTTAAATGCTCTGACAAAGGATCTGCAGTTTTGTTATGCACTTCGGATGCAGATTGTGAAGAAAAACCCTGTTTTATGGACTTATTTTGACTGTTTTATTCCCCTCCCTCTTAGAACACCAGTTTAGAACCCTTAATAACTGTCATTTTTTCAAATACTGTCTTTTTTCAACTGTCAGTTTTCTCTGTCTGAGGAGGAGTTGCTCTGGCTGTGTGAGTGCTGGTGCTTTGGGTGCTCATTAAACAGACCTGCTTGACCCTTTCTGGAAGCCTTGGCTCATGCTTGGGGAAATGTGATAAGTCGGAGTGCCAGCGGGTCCGTTACAATTGATGGCAGCGACGGGACTCAAACCTCACAGCAGACCGTTGTTCGGCAGTTAAAGCCATTTGGGAAATTTGCTATTTTGTATGGAACCGAAAGGAAAGGGTATGTGAATATACCCGAACGGATAGTGAATGGGGACAGACTATACCAACTTGAAACGGGCCACGCTAAAAGAGCTATTGGAAGCAAGGGGAATTATTGCCAGCAATAAAACCAAAGCTACCCTTATTGCTGAACTCATGGAGGGAGACCGGGCAGCTGCTGCAGCACCTCTTATGGACAGCACACAGAATGAGTTTGGAAGAGAACTCCAAAGCAGACTGGCCTTTTTCCCAGGTACGCCTCCCACAGAAACCTTGGAAAGGATTATGGCAGATGTCCACGAATACATAATGGAAAAGCAGCGGGCAGACCGGAGGTCCAGAGAGGGGTCCCTAATCACACCACACATACTACCGGGGAAGCCTAAAATCCTGTACCATGCTTTTAAAAACTATGTAGAGACCGAAGACATTGATGGCTACTTGCATGACTTTGAGAGGTTATGCCAATTACATGAGATCAACGCCGCCGACCAGGTACCCCTGTTGGTGGGTAAGCTAGCGGGCCGGGCATCAGAAGCCTACCGCACCATGCCAGACGAGGATAGCAGAGACTACCAGAAAGTAAAGCAGGCGATCCTGGACAGGTATGCAATTACCCCGGAGGCATACCGGCAGCGGTTCCGAGAAAGCCGAAAGACATAGAAAGATACTCACATGGAGTGGGCACACCGCTTAACTAGGGCGGGCAAAGGTTGGGTGCAAGCTGCACAAGCAACCACAGTGGAGGACATGCTACAATTACTGCTACTGGAGCAATTCTTCCAGGGGTTAACCCCGGATTTACAAAACTGGCTGAGGGATCGGAAACCTTGCATCTTAACCGACGCCGCCAGGTGGGCAGACAAGTACCAAGATGCCAGGAGGGCACAGCGGGCACAGGCACGGTCCATCTTGGGAGCTGCTAACTCACCTCCCGCCATTAACCCCACCCCAGCACTGCGTCCGGGTGGTGGGAACTACCAAACCCCTCCACGGTACAACAATGCCCGATCTTTCATTAGGTGCCACACGTGTAACCAGCAGGGCCACATACAGAGACACTGTCCCAGAAACAGAAACCGCTCCACGTGGAATACTCCAACTAATTCCCCTGCAAACCGGGCAGCAGTACACTGCTACCAGAGTGAGTCTCGACAACCTTTCTTCGGGACCCGGTCTAATGAAGAATCTTTGGGCACCCTCCACGAGGTTAACCCAGTACAAGCAGCTGCAGACAATCGACAGGGACACCACCAAGGGGTACACGTAGAGGGAAAACGCCTTCAGGGTCTGCGCGATTCTGGGGCCACCATAACCCTGGTTCGCAATCACCTAGTCCCCAAGCAACAGCTCACTGGAGAATATGTGGCAGTCCGGGTGGCAGGGGGAGCGATTTACAAAATTCCCACTGCTAAAGTACATTTGGATTGGGGAGCGGGGTCGGGGAATGTGGAAGTGGGCCTCATGCAGGACTTACCAGCTGATGTCATCCTTGGTAACCACTTGGGGAAGCTGACCTCTGCTTTTGTTTCTCAGTACCCTGCGCAGGAAGCGCTACCCGTGGTAACACGGCAGCAGGCCCGCACCACCGCATCTTCTGAACACTCTGAGGCTCCGGTAAGTAATAGTACTGACCCACCTTTCGTCCCCTGGGCTCCCCCCTTAGAATTTGGTACTGAAGTAGTCACCGACCCATCCCTGCAGGTATACCGGGATAGGGTAACACAGAATCAGCCAGGGTTGGAGGGGGAAAGATACGGTTGGGAGAAAGGATTATTGTATAGATATGCTGAGAAGGTAGTAGCAGGATCTGTACCCATGACCCTCACACAATTAGTCGTGCCGCGAAAGTACAGGCAAGAATTACTACGTATTGCCCATGACATCCCTTTATCAGAACATATAGGCGTCAGTAGGACGAAGCATCGTTTGACCCAAAACTTCTTTTGGCCAGGGTTCTCCAAAGATATTCGGCAGCATTGCCAAACTTGTGACACATGCCAGAGAGTAGGGAAGAGAGGGGACCGGTACAAGTCAAAAATGCACTCCCTACCCATAATAGATGAGCCCTTCAGCAGAGTGGCAGTAGATATAATCGGACCCCAAGCAAAACCCAGCCCGTCAGGGAAGAAGTATATACTAACCGTAGTAGACTATGCCACCCGTTACCCAGAGGCCGTAGCCCTAACTAATATCCATGCGGAGACTATAGTAGATGCCCTAATCCGAATATTCTCTAGAATGGGGTTCCCCAAAGAGATTATCTCAGATCGGGGTACCCAATTCACAGCCGAAGTCACTCATCAGTTATGGAGAACATGTGGGGTGAAACCTATTGTAAACTCAGCGTATCACCCCCGTCCAATGGGCTCTGTGAACGGTTCAACGGAACCTTAAAGCAAATGCTTCGTACCTTCATAGATACCCTGGTTCCATCCCCAAAGGTTTCTTCCCCATCTGCTCTTCGCGTACCGAGAGGTACCCCAGGAGTCCACGGGGTTCTCGCCATTCAAATTACTATTCGGAAGGAGAGTGCGGGGTCCCTTAGACCTCATTAGGGAACACTGGGAGGGAACGGTCACCAGTAACGGTACCCCTATTGTCCCACATGTACTAGAGTTCAGGGAACGCTTGGAGACCCTAATCCAGACGGTACAGTCTAATCTCCAGGCGGCCCAGCAACGACAGCGCAGATGGTACTATAGGGGAGCCAGAGATCGCAGTTTTCAAATAGGACAAAAGGTGTTAATCTTGAAGCCAGTCCAAAATGACAAACTGCAGGCCTCCTGGCAAGGCCCTTATAAGGTGGTGGAACAGGTATGTGACACCACCTATATAATTGCCCCATGTACAGGAGCAGGCGGTAGACGCATGCTCCACGTTAACATGCTGAAACCCTATCACGAGCGGATCACAGAAGTAACTGCCATATGTGCCTCGGCCGCCGAGGACCCGGATAATCTATCCCTACCAGACCTATTAGCCCAAAGGGGGGCCAACACCAAATTAGGGGAAGTACAGCTAGCAGACAGGCTGAGCACTAGAGAGCGAGCTCAAATACTAGAGCTGATCCGGGAAAAAGGGGATACATTCTCCAACCAGCCCGGGTATACGCCGCTGGCTACCCACAGGGTAGAAACCCCAGGGCAACACCCTCTTCGACAAACCCGCTACCGCATACCCGAATCCGTAAAAGATCATATGCAGAAGGAGATTGACGAAATGTTACAACTAGGAGTGATAGAACACTCAGATAGCCCATGGGCCTCTCCGGTAGTGCTGGTACCGAAGCGGGACGGAACCACCCGCTTCTGCGTTGACTACCGGAAACTTAATGATAAAACCATTTCCGATGCCTATCCCATGCCCCGAATCGATGAGCTCTTAGATAAAATGGCAAGGGGCCAGTATCTCACCACAATAGACTTGTGCAAAGGGTACTGGCAGATCCCACTAGCCGAGGATGCCATCCCAAAGTCCGCATTCGTCACCCCGTTCGGGCTATACCAATTCAAGGTGATGCCATTCGGGATGAAGAATGCGCCGGCTACGTTTCAGCGGATGGTGGACCGGTTACTGGACGGATCCTAGGAATATGCTTGCGCCTATTTAGATGACATAGCAATATTTAGCAACTCCTGGGACGAGCACTTGACCCATATAGGAGCCATCCTCGACCGCATCAGGGAGGCAGGTCTCACGTTAAAACCCAGCAAGTGCCACGTAGGGATGGCCGAAGTGCAGTACTTAGGCCACAGGGTGGGCAGTGGGCAGCAAAAGCCAGAACCCGCTAAGATAGAGGCCGTAGCTAAGTGGCCAACCCCTCGCACAAAAACTCAGGTTTTAGCTTTTCTAGGCTATTACCGTAAATTTGTACCTAATTATAGTGCCCTAGCCAAGCCCCTTACTGACCTCACCAAAAAGAACTTACCCAAAGTAGTGACCTGGAGCCCAGAGTGTGAGACTGCATTCCAAGAACTGAAAACTGCCCTAATTCATGCCCCTGTACTGGCCGCTCCCGATCCAACTAAGCGCTTTCTCGTTCATACAGACGCTTCTATGTTTGGATTGGGAGCAGTGCTGAGCCAAGTTGGGGCCGATGGCGGCGAGCATCCAGTCGCTTACTTAAGTCGGAAACTACGTCCCAGGGAAGTAAGCTATGCCGCCATCGAAAAGGAATGCCTGGCGGTGGTGTGGGCCCTTAAGAAACTACAGCCCTACTTATATGGACAACAATTTGCCTTGCTCACAGATCACAACCCGTTGGTGTGGCTAAACCGGGTGTCAGGGGACAACGCTAGACTACTGAGATGGAGCTTGGCACTACAACCATTTGATTTCACCATCCAGTATCTCCCAGGGAAACAAAATGGTAACGCAGACGGGTTGTCCAGACAGACAGAACTTGAGAAATGATCTGTGAGCACTCCTCCGGACATCCCCAAGCAGATCCGTTGGGATCAGACTGTGTATGCCGGCTTGGTTCTTGGGGAGCATTGTGAAGCAGCCACAAGAGACTTTTGCCTTGATTATTGCCTGTATTTGAACTGTATGTTATTTTAGCATAGTGGATTTTATTAGACTGGTTCTGGCCCTTTTAAATGCTCTGACAAAGGATCTGCAGTTTTGTTATGCACTTCGGATGCAGAGTGTGAAGAAAAACCCTGTTTTATGGACTTAGTTTGACTGTTTTATTCCCCTCCCTCTTAGAACACCAGTTTAGAACCCTTAATAACTGTAATTTTTTCAAATACTTTCTTTTTTCAACTGTCAGTTTTCTCTGTCTGAGGAGGAGTTGCTCTGGCTGTGTGAGTGCTGGTGCTTTGGGTGCTCATTAAACAGACCTGCTTGACCCTTTCTGGAAGCCTTGGCTCATGCTTGGGGAAATGTGATAAGTCAGAGTGCCAGCGGGTCCGTTACATGACCATAAAGGCATGTAACAGATCCCAGCGTTTGACCGTCTCATGTTTATTTGTACTGACCATAATAACGTGTAACAAATTCCAACATGTGACCATCTCATGTTTATTTGTACTGTTCATAATGACATGTAACAGATTCCAGCTTGTGACATCTCATTTTTATTTGTACTGACCATATAGACATGTAACAGATCTAAGCATGTGACCATTTCCATTTTTATTAGTACTAACCATAAAGACATGTAAAAAAAAACAGTGTGTGACCATCTCATGTTTATTTTTACTGACCATAAAGGCATGTGATAAATCCCAGCTAGTGATCATTTCATTTTTATTTTTACTGACCATACTGATTTGTAACAGATCCCACCAGCTTGTGACCATCTCATTTTTATTTGTACTGACCATAAAGACATGTAACAGATCTAAGCGTGTGACCATTTTCATTTTTATTTGTACTGACCATAAAGACGTGTAAAAAAAAAACAGTGTGTCACCGTTTCATGTTTATTTTTACTGACCATAAAGACATGTGGCAAATCCCAGCATGTGACTGTCTCATTTGTATTTGTACTGGCCATAAAGACATGTAACAGTTCCCAGCTTGTGACCGTCTCATTTTTATTTGTACTGACCATAAAGGCACGTAACAGATCCCAGAGTATGACCGTCTCATGTTTATTTGTACTGACCATAATAACGTGTAACAAATTCCAGCATGTGACCATCTCATGTTTATTTGTACTGACCATAATAATGTGTAACAAATTCCAGCATGTGACCATCTCATGTTTATTTGTACTGTTCATAAAGACGTGTAACAGATTCCAGCTTGTGATCATTTCATTTTTATTTGTACTGACCTTACAGATGTGTAACAGATCCCAGCATGTGACCATCTCATGTTTATTTGTACTAACCATAAAGATATGTAACAGATCCCGGCTTGTGACCTCATTTTTATTTGTATTGACCATCAAGACATTTAACAGATCCCAGCATGTGACCATCTCATGTTTATTTGTACAGACCATAAAGACATTTAACAGATCCCAGCTTGTGACCATCTCATTTTTATTTGGACTGACCATAAAGACATGTAACAGATCCCAGCTTGTGACCATCTCAGTTTTATTTGTACTGACCATAAAGACATGTAACAGATCTACGCGTGTGACCATTTCCATTTTTATTAGTAGTGACCATAAAGACGTATAAAAAAAACAGTGTGTGTCCGTCTCATGTTTATTTTTACTCATTATAAAGACATGTGGCAAATCCCAGCATGTGACTGTCTCATTTGTATTTGTACTGGCCATAAAAACATGTAACAGATCCCAACGTGTAAGCTTCTAATTCTTATTTGTACTGACCATAAAGACATGTAACAGATCCCAGCTTGTGCCCGTCTCATTTTTATTTGTACTGACCATAAAGATGTATAACAGATCCCAGCGTGTTACCGTCTCATGTTTATTTGTACTGATCATAATGACATGTAACAGATTCCAGCTTGTGACCGTCTCATTTTTATTTGTACTGATCATAAAGACATGTAACAGATTACAGCTTGTGACCGTCTCATGTTTGTTTGTACTGACCATAAAGGCATGTAACAGATCCCAGCTTGTGACCGTCTCATTTTTATTTGTACTGATCATAAAGATCATAAAGACATGTAACAGATTCCAGCAAATTTCAGCGTGTGACTGTTTACTGCCTATTTCAATTGACCACAAAGACATGTAACAAATGCCAGCATGTGACCATCTCATGTTTTTTGTACTGACCATAAAGGCATGTAACAGATCCCAGCTTGTGACCGTCTCATTTTTATTTGTACTGATCATAAAGACATGTAACAGATTCCAGCTTGTGACCGTCTCATTTTTATTTGCACTGACCATAAAGACATGTAACAGATCTAGAAGTGTGACCATTTTCATTTTTATTAGTACTAACCATAATGACATGTAAAAAAAACAAAGTGTGACTGTCTCATGTTTTTTTCTACTGACCATAAAGAAATGTGAGAAATCCCAGCATGTGACTGTCTCATTCTTATTTGTTTTCACCATAAAAACATGTAACAGATCCCAACGTGTAAGCGTCTAACTCTTATTTATACTGACCATAAAGACATGTAACAGATCCCAGCTTGTGCCCGTCTCATTTTTATTTGTACTGACCATAAAGATGTGTAACAGATCCCAGCGTGTTACCGTCTCATGTTTATTTGTACTGATCATAATGACATGTAATAGATTCCAGCTTGTGACCATCTAGTTTTTATTTGCACTGACCATAAAGACATGTAACAGATCTAGAAGTGTGACCATTTTAATTTTTATTAGTTCTGACCATAATGACATGTAAAAAAAACCTTGTGTGACCGTCTCATGTTTATTTGTACTGACCATGAAGACATGTAACAAATTTCAGCTTGTGACCATCTCATTTTTATTTGAACTGGCCATAAAGACATGTAACAGATCCCAGTGTGTGATCATCTCATGTTTATTTGTACAGAACTTACAGATGTGTAGCAAATCTCAGCGTGTGACTGTTTCCTGCCCATTTCAACTGATCACAGACATATAACAAATGCCAGCGTGTGACCATCTCATGTTTATTTGTAATGATCATAAAGACATGTAAAAGATCCCAGCGTGTGACCGTTACATGTTCATTTGTACTGACCATAAAGACATGTAACAAATCCCAGCTTTTTACTGTCTCATTTTTATTTGTACTGACCATAAAGATTTGTAACAAATCCCAGCGTGTGACCATCTCAAGTTTATTTGTACTGACCATAAAGATGTGTAACAAATCCCAGCGTGTGACCAAAACATGCTTATTTGTACTGACCATAAAAACATGTAACAGATCCTAGATTGTGACCGTCTCATGTTTATTTGTACTGACCATAAAGGCACGTAACAGATCCCAGCGGTTGACCGTCTCATGTTTATTTGTACTGACCATAATAACGTGTAACAAATTCCAGCATGTGACCAACTCATGTTTATTTGTACTGACCATAATAACGTGTAACAAACTCTAGCATTTGACCATCTTATGTTTATTTGTACTGTTCAAAAAAGACATATAACAGATCCCAGCTTGCGACGTCTCATTTTTATTTGTACTGATCATAAAGACATGTAAAAGATTCCAGCTTGTGACCCTCTCATTTTTATTTGTACTGACCATAAAGACATGTAACAGATCTAAGTGTGAGATCATTTCCATTTTTATTAGTACTGACCATAAAGTTGTGTAAAAAAAAAAACTGTGTGACTGTCTCATGTTTATTTATACAGACCATAAAGACATGGAACAGATCCCAGCTTGTGACCATCTCATTTGCATTTGTACTGACCATTAAGACATGTAACAGATCCCAGCGTGTGACCATCTCATGTTTATTTGTACAGACCATAAAGACATGTAACAGATCCCAGCTTGTGACCATCTCATTTTTATTTGTACTGATCATAAAGACGTAAAAGATTCCAGCTTGTGACCATCTCATTTTTATTTGTACTGACCATAAAGACATGTAACAGATCTAAACGTGTGACCATTTCGATTTTTATTAGAACTGACCATAAAGACGTGTAAAAAAAAACAGCGTGTGACTGTCTCATGTTTATTTTTACTGACCATAAAGACATGTGACAAATCCCAACATGTGACCGTCTCATTTTTATTAGTACTGACCATAAAGACATATAACAGATCCCAGCATGTGACCGTCTCATGTTTATTTGTACTGACCATAAAGACATGTAACAGATCCCAGCTTGTAACTGTCTCGTTTTTATTTCTACTGACCATAAAGACATGTAACAGATCCCAGCTTGTGACCATCTCATTTTTATTTGTACTGACCATAAAGACATGTAACAGATCTAAACGTGTGACCATTTCGATTTTTATTAGAACTGACCATAAAGACGTGTAAAAAAAAACAGCGTGTGACTGTCTCATGTTTATTTTTACTGACCATAAAGACAAGTGACAAATCCCAACATGTGACCGTCTCATTTTTATTAGTACTGACCATAAAGACATATAACAGATCCCAGCATGTGACCGTCTCATGTTTATTTGTACTGACCATAAAGACATGTAACAGATCCCAGCTTGTGACTATCTCATTTTTATTTGTACTGACCATAAAGACATGTAACAGATGCCAGCTTGTGACCATCTCAGTTTTATTTGTACTGATCATAAAGACATGTAACAGATCTAAGCGTGTGACCATTTTCATTTTTATAAGTACTAACCATAAAGACGTGTAAAAAAAAACAGCGTGTGACCGTCTCATTTTTATTTCTACTGACAATAAAAACATGTAACAGATCCCAACGTTTAAGCGTCTAATTCTTATTTGTACTGACTATAAAATCGTGTAACAGATCCCAGCTTGTGACCGTCTAATTTTTATTTGTACTGACCATAAAGACATGCAACAGATCCCAGCATGTAACCATCTCATGTTTATTTATACTGACCATAAAGACATGTAACAGATCCCAGCTTGTCACCGTCTCATTTTGATTTGTACTGACCATAAAGGCATGTAACAGATCTCAGCTTGTGACCGTCTAATTTTTATTTGTACTGACCATAAAGGCATGTAACAGATCTCAGCTTGTGACCATCTAATTTTTATTTGTACTGACCATAAAGACATGTAACAGATCTAAGCGTGTGACCATTTTCATTTTTATTAGTTCTGACCATAAAGACGTGTAACAGATCCCAGCTTGTGACCGTCTCATGTTTATATTTACTGACCATAAAGACATGTGACAAATCTCAGCATGTGACTGTCTCATTTTTATTTGTACTGACCATGAAGACATGTAACAGATCCCAGCATGTAACCATCTCATGTTTATTTGTACTGACCATAAAGACATGTAACAGATCCCAGCGTTCGACCGTCTCATGTTTATTTGTACTGACCATAATAATGTGTAACAAATTCCAGCATGTGACCATCTCATGTTTATTTGTACTGTTCATAATGAAATGTAACAGATCCCAGCTTGTGATGTCTCATTTTTATTTGTATTGATCGTAAAGACATGTAAAAGATTTCCGCTTGTGACCATCTCATTTGTATTTGTACTGACCATAAAGACATGTAACAGATCTAAGCGTGTGACCATTTCTATTTTTATTAGTACTGACCATAAAGACATGTAAAAAAACAGTGTGTGACCATCTCATGTTTATTTTTACTGACCATAAAGACATGTAACAAATCCCAGCTAGTCACTGTCTCATTTTTATTTTTACTGACCAAAAAGACGTATAACAGATCCCAGCTTGTGACTATTTCATTTTTTTTTGTAGTGACCATACAGATGTGTAACAGATCCCAGCATGTGACCATCCCATGTTTATTTGTACTAACCATAAAGATATGTAACAGATCCCGGCTTGTGACCTTCTTATTTGTATTTGTACTGACCATTAAGACATGTAACAGATCCCAGCGTGTGACCATCTCATGTTTATTTGTACAGACCATAAAGACATGTAACAGATCCCAGCTTGTGACCGTCTCATTTTTATTTGTACTGACCATAAAGACATGTAACAAATCACAGCTTGTGACCGTCTCATTTTTATTTGTACTGACCATAAAGACGTGTAACAGATCTCAGCTTGTGACCATCTCATTTTTATTTGTAATGACCATAAAGATTTGTAACAGATCCCGGCTTGTGACCTTCTCATTTTTATTTGTGGTGATCATCAAGACATGTAACAGAACCCAGCATGTGACCATCTCATGTTTATTTGTACAGACCATAAAGACATGTAACAGATCCTAGCTTGTGACCACCTCATTTTTATTTGTACTGATCATAAAGACGTAAAAGATTCCAGCTTGTGACCGTCTCATTTTTATTTGTACTGACCATAAAGACATGTAACAGATCTAAACGTGTGATCATTTCAATTTTTATTAGAACTGACCATAAAGACGTGTAAAAAAAACAGCGTGTGACTGTCTCATGTTTATTTTTACTGACCATAAAGACATGTGACAAATCCCAACATGTGACCGTCTCATTTTTATTAGTACTGACCATAAAGACATATAACAGATCCCAGCATGTGACCGTCTCATGTTTATTTGTACTGACCATAAAGACATGTAACAGATCCCAGCTTGTAACCGTCTCGTTTTTATTTCTTCTGACCATAAAGACATGTAACAGATCCCAGCTTGTGACAATCTCATTTTTATTTGTACTGATCATAAAGACGTTAAAGATTCCAGCTTGTGACCGTCTCATTTTAATTTGTACTGACCATATAGACATGTAACAGATCTAAACGTGTGACCATTTCCATTTTTATTAGTATTGACTATAAAGACGTGTAAAAAAAAACAGCGTGTGACTGTCTCATGTTTATTTTTACTGACCATAAAGACATGTGACCAATCCCAACATGTGACCATCTCATTTATTTGTACTGACCATAAAGACATATAACAGATCCCAGCGTGTAACCGTCTCATGTTTATTTGTACTGACCATAAAGACATGTAACAGATCCCAGCTTGTGACCATCTAATTTTTATTTGTACTGATCATAAAGACATGTAACAGATCTAAGCGTGTGACCATTTTCATTTTTATTAGCACTGACCACATAAAGACGTGTAAAAAAAAAAAAAACAGCGTGTGACCGTCTCATGTTTTTTCTTACTGACCATAAAGACATGTGGCAAATCCCAGCATGTGACCAATGACAAAGTTAGTGGAAGATGTAGCGTCCTAAAGAATGATTTTAGAGAATTAGGGAATAAGCTTAAAGCAAGGACCTCCAAGGTAGTATTTTCTGAGATACTACCAGTGCCACGTGCTAGCCCAGGGAGGCAGAAGGAGCTTAGGGAGGTTAATGCGTGGCTAAAAAAGTGGTGCAGTGCAGAGGGTTTTGGGTTTTTAGAGCACTGGGCTGACTTCTCACTTGGGTACAATCTCTATAGTAGGGATGGATTGCACCTTAATGATGAGGGCGCTTTTGTGCTAGGGGATAGGATGGTAGAACGGCTGGGGGAGTTTTTAAACTTGTAGGTGGGGGGGAGGGACTATATAGAAGTATTGGGGTAAAAGAGTAGAGAGGGAAAGGGATGAATTATTTACCCATGGGGGAGGAGAAGGGGGGAGGGTTACAATAGAAAGTAGGGAGGTAGTAATAGGGGCCTCAAATACAGTGGCAGGCACTTCACAACAGCAGAGCCATAGCAACATAAAGTGTATGATTGCAAACGCAAGAAGTTTGCCTGGGAAAATGGATGAGCTAGAAATATTAGCAGTACAAGAAAAATGGGGCTTAATAGGCATTACGGAAACATGGTGGGATGAATCTCATGACTGGACTGTTAATCTGGATGGTTATAACCTATTTAGGAAAGATAGGGGAAATGGTAAAAGGGGAGGAGGGATCTGTCTTTATGTTAAGCCTGAATTTAAGCCTATAGTTAGAGAAGATATTTATGCTGGCACTAACGGCATCATTGAATCCTTGTGGGTTGAGCTAAATAGTGGAGGAGCTAATTCTAAACGCATATTGGTGGGAGTATGCTATAAACCCCCAAATATAGCTGAAAGTGAGGAAATACAATTATTGTTACAGATTGGAAATGCAGCTAAGCATGGGCAAGTTCTAATAATGGGAGACTTTAATTACCCTGATATAAACTGGATAAACGAGACCAGCAGCTCAGCTAAGGGGAGCAGGTTCTTGAGTACACTCAGGGATCATTATCTAGCCCAGGTAATACAATAACCTACTAGAAATGGGACCATCTTGGATTTAGTCATCACAAGTAATATTGATATAATATCAAATGTAAAAATAGGGGAACCCTTGGGGAACAGTGATCACAACACAGTCTCATTTGAGATTAAATACAAAAAACAGAGTTGTAAGGGGCCAACAAAAACTCTAAATTTTAAAAGGGCTAACTTTAATGGGCTACGGGCAGCAATACAACATATAGACTGGGACAAAGAACTTACAGGGAAGAATACTGAAAATAAATGGACAACATTCAAATCCTTACTAAATAAACATACTCATCAGCATGTACCATGTGGAAATAAAATGAATAGGAGTAAATCACATCCCATGTGGCTTAACAATGACTTAAAGATCATGATGAGGAAAAAGAAATATGCATTTAAATTATACAAGAAGGAGGGAACAGAGGCAGCTTTATGTGACTATAAGGAAATCAACAAGGCTTGCAAAAGGGCTATTAGACTGGCTAAAATAGAAAATGAGAAGTCAGTTGCAATGGAAAGTAAGACTAACCCTAAAATATTTTATAAATATATTAATGGGAAGAAGGCCAGGAAGGAATCGATAGGATCATTACAATGTGACACAGGCCATCTGATAATTAGTGACCAGGAAAAGGCAGATGAGCTAAATAGATTCTTTTCGTCGGTTTACACAAGGGAGGTACCAGTGGTTGGGACACTGCAACATAATGGGGCTACACTACCTTTACTAAATAATTGGTTAACGCAGGAAGAAATACAAAAGAGGTTGGAGAAAATAAATGTTAATAAAGCCCCAGGTCCTGATGGAATACATCCAAGGGTACTGAGGGAGCTGGGTTCTGTAATAGCCAAACCATTATATCTAATCTTTAAAGACTCACTCACTACAGGGTCTCTACCAGATGACTGGAGAAAAGCAGAGGTGATACCTATATTTAAGAAGGGATCTAGAGCAAATCCGGGGAATTATAGACCAGTGAGCCTCACTTCTGTAGTTGGGAAGCTTTTAGAAGGGTTAATAAGGGACAGAATACAAGAATATGTCTATTTAAACAGGATCATAGGTAGCAGTCAACATGGATTTATGAAGGAAAGGTCGTGTCAGACCAATCTAATTAGTTTTTAGGAGGAGGTTAGTAGGAACTTGGATCAGGGCAACTCAGTGGATGTAGTCTTTTTAGATTTTTCAAAGGCATTTGATACAGTGCCACATGGAAGACTAGTGAGCAAATTAAGGGATACAGGAATTGCAGTAAATATCTGCTCATGGATCGAGAGCTGGCTAAAAGACAGGAAGCAAAGGGTTGTTGTAAATGGAACATACTCCGATTGGTCTAAGGTGATAAGTGGGGTTCCTCAGGGCTCAGTATTGGGTCCTCTCCTTTTTAACATATTTATTAATGACATTGAAGTAGGACTCGAATGTAGTGTCTCCATTTTTGCTGATGACACTAAGTTGTGCAAGGTAATAAAATCAGATAATGATGTACTTTCCCTACAAAAGGATTTGCATAAATTAGAGAAATGGGCGGCTAAATGGCAGATGAGATTTAATACAAATAAATGTAAGGTTATGCATTTGGGAAGGAACAATAGCCAAGCAATCTATAATCTTAATGGAGCAAATCTAGGGGTATCAGATATTGAAAGGGATTTGGGAGTGCTTGTGGACAGCCACCTAGGTAACAGCGCTCAAAGCCAAGCAGCGGCTGCAAAGGCAAATAAAATATTAGCATGTATTAGGAAGGGTATAGAAGCCAGGGAAGCAAATATAATTCTGCCACTATACAAATCTCTAGTACGCCCTCATTTGGAATATGGAGTACAATTTTGGGCACCACCTCATAAAAAAGACATTTTAGAGCTGGAAAAAGTACAGAGAAGGGCTACAAAACTAATAAGGGGAATGGAGGGGCTAAGTTATGAAGAAAGACTAACAAAATTAAACTTATTTTCGCTAGAAAAAAGGCGTCTAAGAAGAGATATGATTACGTTATATAAATACATCCAGGGTCAATATAAGGCTTTGTCAAGTGAACTTTTTGTAGCAAGAGATTTTCAACTGACAAGAGGACATCCGTTGAGGTTAGAGGAAAAAAGATTTCACCTTAAACAAAGAAAAGGGTTCTTCACAGTTAGGGTGGTTAAACTGTGGAATTCTCTACCAAAGGAGGTGGTGACAGCGAATTCGATAGACAACTTCAAAAAGGGGTTAGATATATTTCTGAATAAAGAGGGCATTCAAGGCTATTCTAGATAACTAGCAAGGAATATTGATCCAGGAAGAAATTTGATCGCCAGTTTCTGGGGTCAGGAAGGAATTTTGCTTTTTTTCCCCCTTATGAGACAATTGGCAAAGTTTCAATGGGGTTTTTTTTTATGTTTGCCTTCCTCTGGATCAATTAACAATAATAATAAATAGTCCAAATTAAAAAGATCAATAGAGATCTAAAAAGGTTGAACTTGATGGACTAACTCTATTCATCCTCCAATACTATACTATTAATAATTATTTAATCAATAATTTAATTAATAACTAATCCGCATATTGCAAATCAGAGGAGATCTTAACAGGTTGAACTTGATGGACTGAAAGTCTTTTTTCAACCTTAATTACTATGTAACTATGTAACTATGTAACTATAAAGACATGTGGCAAATCCCAGCATGTGACCATCTCATTTTTATTTGTACTGACCATAAAAGCATGTAGCAGATCTCAGCTTGTGACCATTTCATTTTTATTAGTACTAACCATAAAGATATGTAACAGATCCCGGCTTGTGACCTTCTAATTTTTATTTGTACTGACCATCAAGACATGTAACAGATCCCAGCGTGTGACCATCTCATGTTTATTTGTACTGATCATAAAGACGTGTAAAAAAAAACAGCGTGTGACCATCTCATGTTTTTTTTTTACTGACCATAAAGACATGTGGCAAATCCCAGCTTATGACCGTCTCATTTTTATGTGTACTGACCATAAAGATGTGTAACAGATCTAAGCGTGTGAACATTTTCATTTTTATTAGTTCTGGCCATAAAGACATGTAAAAAAAAACAGCGTGTGACTGTCTCATTTTTATTTTTACTGACCATAAAGACGTGTAACAGATCCCAGCTTGTGACCATCTAATTTTTATTTGTACTGACCATAAAGATGTGTAACAGATCCCACCCAGCGTGTGACCATCTCATGTTTATTTGTACGGACCATAAAGACATGTAATAGATCCCAGCTTATGACCGTCTCATTTTTATTTGTACTGACCATCAAAACATGTAACAGATACCAGCGTGTGACCATCTCATGTTTATTTATACAGACCATAAAGACATGTAACAGATCCCTGCTTGTGACCATCTCATTTTTATTTGTACTGACCATAAAGACATGTAACAGATTCCAACGTGTGACCATCTCATTTTTATTTGTACTGACCATAAAGACATGTAACAGATGTCAGCTTGTGACCATCTCAGTTTTATTTGTACTGATCATAAAGACATGTAACAGATCTAAGCGTGTGACCATTTTCATTTTTATAAGTACTAACCATAAAGACGTGTAAAAAAAAACAGCGTCTGACCGTCTCATGTTTATTTGTACTGGCCATAAAGACATGTAACAGATCCCAGCTTGTGACCGTCTCATTTTTATTTCTACTGACCATAAAAACATGTAACAGATCCCAGCGTGTAAGCGTCTAATACTTATTTGTACTGACCATAAAGACATGTAACAGATCCCAGCTTGTGATGTCTCATTTTTATTTGTACTGACCATAAAGATGAGTAACAGATCCCAGCATGTGACCATCTCATGTTTATTTGTACGGACCATAAAGACATGTAACAGATCTCAGCTTGTGACCATCTCAGTTTTATTTGTACTGACCATAAAGACATGTTACAGATCTAAGCATGTGACCATTTTCATTTTTATTAGTTCTGACCATAAAGACGTGTAAAAAAAAACAGCGTGTGACCATCTCATATTTATTTTTACTGACCATAAAGACATGTGGCAAATCCCAGCATGTGACTGTCTCATTTTTATTTGTACTGGCCATAAAGATGTGTAACAGATCCCAGCGTGTGACCATTTCATTTTGATTTCTACTGATCATAAAAACATGTAACAGATCCCAACATGTAAGCGTCTAATTCTTATTTGTACTTACCATAAAGACAGGTAACAGATCTCAGCTTGTGACCATCTAATTTTTATTTTTCCTGACCATAAAGACATGTGACAAATCCCAGCATGTGATTGTCTCATTTTTATTTGTACTGACCATAAAGACATGTAACAGATCCCAGCATGTAACCATCTCATGTTTATTTGTACTGATCATAAAGACGTGTACCAGATCACAGCTTTTTACCATCTTATTTTTATTTGTACTGACCTGTGGCAGAAGCAGCCACAAGAGACTTTTGCCTTGATTATTGCCTGTATTTGAACTGTATGTTATTTTAGCATAGTGGATTTTATTAGACTGGTTCTGGCCCTTTTAAATGCTCTGACAAAGGATCTGCAGTTTTGTTATGCACTTTGGATGCAGATTGTGAAGAAAGACCCTGTTTTATGGACTTAGTTTGACTGTTTTATTCCCCTCCCTCTTAGAACACCAGTTTAGAACCCTTAATAACTGTCATTTTTTCAAATACTGTCTTTTTTCAACTGTCAGTTTTCTCTGTCTGAGGAGGAGTTGCTCTGGCTGTGTGAGTGCTGGTGCTTTGGGTGCTCATTAAACAGACCTGCTTGACCCTTTCTGGAAGCCTTGGCTCATGCTTGGGGAAATGTGATAAGTCGGAGTGCCAGCGGGTCCGTTACAATTGATGGCAGCGACGGGATTCAAACCTCACAGCAGACCGTTGTTCGACAGTTACAGCCATTTGGGAAATTTGCTATTTTGTATGGAAAGGGTATGTGAATATACCCGAACGGATAGTGAATGGGGACAGACTATACCAATTTGAAACGGGCTATTGTAAGCAAGGGGAATTATTGCCAGCAATAAAACCAAAGCTACCCTTATTGCTGAACTCATGGAGGGAGACCGGGCAGCTGCTGCAGGACCTATTATGGACAGCACACAGAATGAGTTTGGAAGAGAACTCCAAAGCAGACTGGCCTTTTTCCCAGGTACGCCTCCCACAGAAACCTTGGAAAGGATTATGGCAGATGTCCACAAATACATAATGGAAAAGCAGCGGGCAGACCGGAGGTCCAGAGAGGGGTCCCTAATCACACCACACATACTACCGGGGAAGCCTAAAATCCTGTACCATGCTTTTAAAAACTATGTGGAGACCGAAGACATTGATGGCTACTTGCATAACTTTGAGAGGTTATGCCAATTACATGAGATCAACGCTGCCGACCAGGTACCCCTGTTGGTGGGTAAGCTAGCGGGCCGGGCATCAGAAGCCTACCGCACCATGCCAGACGAGGATAGCAGAGACTACCAGAAAGTAAAGCAGGCGATCCTGGACAGGTATGCAATTACCCCGGAGGCATAACGGCAGCGGTTCCGAGAAAGCCGAAAGACGGAGAAAGATACTCACATGGAGTGGGCACACCGCTTAACTAGGGCGGGCAAAGGTTGGGTGCAAGCCGCACAAGCAACCACAGTGGAGGACATGCTACAATTACTACTACTGGAGCAATTCTTCCAGGGGGTAACCCCGGATTTACAAAACTGGCTGAGGGATCGGAAACCTTGCATCTTAACCGACGCCGCCAGGTGGGCAGACGAGTACCAAGATGCCAGGAGGGCACAGCGGGCACAGGCACGGTCCATCTTGGGAGCTGCTAACCCACCTCCCGCCATTAACCCCACCCCAGCACTGCGTCCGGGTGGTGGGAACTACCAAAACCCTCCACGGTACAACAATGCCCGATCTTTCATTAGGTGCCACACGTGTAACCAGCAGGGCCACATACAGAGACACTGTCCCAGAAACAGAAACCGCTCCACGTGGAATACTCCAACTAATTCCCCTGCAAACCGGGCAGCAGTACACTGCTACCAGAGTGAGCCTCAACAACCTTTCTTCGGGACCAGGTCTAATGAAGAATCTTTGGGCACCCTCCACGAGGTTAACCCAGTACAAGCAGCTGCAGACAATCGACAGGGACATCACCAAGGGGTACACGTAGAGGGAAAACGTCTTCAGGGTCTGCGCGATTCTGGGGCCACCATAACCCTGGTTCGCAATCACCTAGTCCCCAAGCAACAGCTCACTGGAGAATATGTGGCAGTCCGGGTGGCAGGGGGAGCAATTTACAAAATTCCCACTGCTAAAGTACATTTGGATTGGGGAGCGGGGTCGGGGAATGTGGAAGTGGGCCTCATGCAGGACTTACCAGCTGATGTCATCCTTGGTAACCACTTGGGGAAGCTGACCTCTGCTTTTGTTTCTCATTACCCTGCGCAGGAAGCAGGCCCGCACCACCGCATCTTCTGAACACTCTGAGGCTCCGGTAAGTAATAGTACTGACCCACCTTTCGTCCCCTGGGCTCCCCCTTAGAATTTGGTACTGAAGTAGTCACCGACCCGTCCCTGCAAGTATACCGGGATAGGGTTACACAGAATCAGCCAGGGTTGGAGGGGGAAAGATACGGTTGGGAGAAAGGATTATTGTATAGATATGCTGAGAAGGTAGTAGCAGGATCTGTACCCATGACCCTCACACAATTAGTCGTGCCACGAAAGTACAGGCAAGAATGACTACGTATTGCCCACGACATCCCTTTATCAGAACATATAGGCGTCAGTAGGACGAAGCATCGTTTGACCCAAAACTTCTTTTGGCCAGGGGTCTCCAAAGATATTCGGCAGTATTGCCAAACTTGTGACACATGCCAGAGAGTAGGGAAAGAGAGGGGACCGGTACAAGTCAAAAATGCACTCCCTACCCATAATAGATGAGCCCTTCAGCAGAGTGGCAGTAGATATAATCGGACCCCTAGCAAAACCCAGCCCGTCAGGGAAGAAGTATATACTAACCGTAGTAGACTTTGCCACCCGGTACCCAGAGGCCGTAGCCCTAACTAATATCCATGCGGAGACTATAGTAGATGCCCTAATCCGAATATTCTCTAGAATGGGGTTCCCCAAAGAGATTATCTCAGATCGGGGTACCCAATTCACAGCCGAAGTCACTCATCAGTTATGGAGAACATGTGGGGTGAAACCTATTGTAAACTCAGCATATCACCCCCCGTCCAATGGGCTCTGTGAACGGTTCAACTGAACCTTAAAGCAAATGCTTCGTACCTTCATAGATACCCTGGTTCCATCCCCAAAGGTTTCTTCCCCATCTGCTCTTCGCGTACCAAGAGGTACCCCAGGAGTCCACGGGGTTCTCGCCATTAAAATTACTATTCGGAAGGAGAGTGCGGGGTCCCTTAGACCTCATTAGGGAACACTGGGAGGGAACGGTCACCAGTAACGGTACCCCTATTGTCCCACATGTACTAGAGTTCAGGGAACGCTTGGAGACCCTAATCCAGACGGTACAGTCTAATCTCCAGGCGGCCCAGCAACGACAGCGCAGATGGTACTATAGGGGAGCCAGAGATCGCAGTTTTCAAATAGGACAAAAGGTGTTAATCTTGAAGCCAGTCCAAAATGACAAACTGCAGGCCTCCTGGCAAGCCCCTTGTAAGGTGGTGGAACAGGTATGTGACACCACCTATATAATTGCCCCATGTACAGGAGCAGGCGGTAGACGCATGCTCCACGTTAACATGCTGAAACCCTATCACGAGCGGATCAAAGAAGTAACTGCCATATGTGCCTCGGCCGCCGAGGACCCGGATAATCTATCCCTACCAGACCTATTAGCCCAAAGGGGGGCCAACACCAAATTAGGGGAAGTACAGCTAGGAGACAGGCTGAGCACTAGAGAGCGAGCTCAAATACTAGAGCTGATCCGGGAAAAAGGGGATACATTCTCCAACCAGCCCAGGTATACGCCGCTGGCTACCCACAGGGTAGAAACCCCAGGGCAACACCCTCTTCGACAAACCCCCTACCGCATACCCGAATCCGTAAAAGATCATATGCAGAAGGAGATTGACGAAATGTTACAACTAGGAGTGATAGAACACTCAGATAGCCCATGGGCCTCTCCGGTAGTGCTGGTACCGAAGCGGGACGGAAACACCCGCTTCTGCGTTGACTAGCGGAAACTTAATGATAAAACCATTTCCGATGCCTATCCCATGCCCCGAATCGATGAGCTCTTAGATAAAATGGCAAGGGGCCAGTATCTCACCACAATAGACTTGTGCAAAGGGTACTGGCAGATCCCACTAGCGAGGATGCCATCCCAAAGTCCGCATTCGTCACCCCGTTTGGGCTATACCAATTCAAGGTGATGCCATTCGGGATGAAGAATGCGCCGGCTACGTTTCAGCGGATGGTGGACCGGTTACTGGACGGATCCTAGGAATATGCTTGCGCCTATTTAGATGACATAGCAATATTTAGCAACTCCTGGGACGAGCACTTGACCCATATAGGAGCCATCCTCAACCGCATCAGGGAGGCAGGTCTCACGTTAAAACCCAGCAAGTGCCACGTAGGGATGACCGAAGTGCAGTACTTAGGCCACAGGGTGGGCAGTGGGCAGCAAAAGCCAGAACCCGCTAAGATAGAGGCCGTAGCTAAGTGGCCAACCCCTCGCACAAAAACTCAGGTTTTAGCTTTTCTAGGGACCGTCGGCTATTACCTTAAATTTGTACCTAATTATAGTGCCCTAGCCAAGCCCCTTACTGACCTCACCAAAAAGAACTTACCCAAAGTAGTGACCTGGAGCCCAGACTGTGAGACTGCATTCCAAGAACTGAAAACTGCCCTAATTCATGCCCCTGTACTGGCCGCTCCCGATCCAACTAAACGCTTTCTCGTTCATACAGACGCTTCTATGTTTGGATTAGGAGCAGTGCTGAGCCAAGTTGGGGCCGATGGCGGCGAGCATCCAGTCGCTTACCTAAGTCGGAAACTACGACCCAGGGAAGTAAGCTATGCCGCCATCGAAAAGGAATGCCTGGCGGTGGTGTGGGCCCTCAAGAAACTACAGCCCTACTTATATGGACAACAATTTGCCTTGCTCACAGATCACAACCCGTTGGTGTGGCTAAACCGGGTGTCAGGGGACAACACTAGACTACTGAGATGGAGCTTGGCACTACAACCATTTGATTTCACCATCCAGTATCTCCCAGGGAAACAAAATGGTAACGCAGACGGGTTGTCCAGACAGACAGAACTTGAGAAATGATCTGTGAGCACTCCTCCGGACATCCCCAAGCAGATCCATTGGGATCAGACTGTGTATGCCGGCTTCGTTCTGGGGGAGCATTTTGGCAGAAGCAGCCACAAGAGACTTTTGCCTTGATTATTGCCTGTATTTGAACTGTATGTTATTTTAGCATAGTGGATTATATTAGACTGGTTCTGGCCCTTTTAAATGCTCTGACAAAGGATCTGCAGTTTTGTTATGCACTTCGGATGCAGAGTGTGAAGAAAAACCTGTTTTATGGACTTAGCTTGACTGTTTTATTCCCCTCCCTCTTAGAACACCAGTTTAGAACCCTTAATAACTGTAATTTTTTCAAATACTTTCTTTTTTCAACTGTCAGTTTTCTCTGTCTGAGGAGGAGTTGCTCTGGCTGTGTGAGTGCTGGTGCTTTGGGTGCTCATTAAACAGACCTGCTTGACCCTTTTTGGAAGCCTTGGCTCATGCTTGGGGAAATGTGATAAGTCAGAGTGCCAGCGGGTCCGTTACATGACCATAAAGGCATGTAACAGATCCCAGCGTTTGACCGTCTCATGTTTATTTGTACTGACCATAATAACGTGTAACAAATTCCAGCATGTGACCATCTCATGTTTATTTGTACTGTTCATAATGACATGTAACAGATTCCAGCTTGTGACATCTCATTTTTATTTGTACTGACCATATTGTGTGTGACCGTCTCATGTTTATTTTTACTGACCATAAAGACATGTGATAAATCCCAGCTAGTGATCATTTCATTTTATATTTTTACTGACCATACTGATGTGTAACAGATCCCACCAGCTTGTGACCATCTCATTTTTATTTGTACTGACCATAAAGACATGTAACAGATCTAAATGTGTGACCATTTTGATTTTTATTAGAACTGACCATAAAGACGTGTAAAAAAAACAGCGTGTGACTGTCTCATCTTTATTTATACAGACCATAAAGACATGGAACAGATCCCAGCTTGTGACCATCTCATTTTTATTTGTAATGACCATAAAGACATGTAACAGATCCCAGCTTGTGACCATCTCATTTTTATTTGTACTGACCATAAAGACATGTAATAGATGCCAGCTTGTGACCATCTCAGTATTATTTGTACTGATCATAAAGACATGTAACAGATCTAAGCGTGTGACCATTTTCATTTTTATAAGTACTAACCATAAAGACGTGTAAAAAAAAACAGCGTGTGACCGTCTCATTTTTATTTGCACTGGCCATAAAGACATGTAACAGATCCCAGCGTGTGACCGTCTCATTTTTATTTCTACTGACAATAAAAACATGTAACAGATCCCAACGTGTAAGCGTCTAATTCTTATTTGTACTGACTATAAAGACATGTAACAGATCCCTGCTTGTGACCATCTCATTTTTATTTGTACTGACCATAAAGACATGTAACAGATCCCAACGTGTGACCATCTCATTTTTATTTTTACTGACCATAAAGACATGTAACAGATGCCAGCTTGTGACCATCTCAGTTTTATTTGTACTGATCATAAAGACATGTAACAGATCTAAGCGTGTGACCATTTTCATTTTTATAAGTACTAACCATAAAGACGTGTAAAAAAAAACAGCTTCTGACCATCTCATGTTTATTTGTACTGGCCATAAAGACATGTAACAGATCCCAGCTTGTGACCGTCTCATTTTTATTTCTACTGACCATAAAAACATGTAACAGATCCCAGCGTGTAAGCGTCTAATACTTATTTGTACTGACCATAAAGACATGTAACAGATCCCAGCTTGTGATGTCTCATTTTTATTTGTACTGACCATAAAGATGTGTAACAGATCCCAGCATGTGACCATCTCATGTTTATTTGTACGGACCATAAAGACATGTAACAGATCCCAGCTTGTGACCATCTCATTTTTATTTGTACTGACCATAAAGACATGTAACAGATCTCAGCTTGTGACCATCTCAGTTTTATTTGTACTGACCATAAAGACATGTAACAGATCTAAGCATGTGACCATTTTCATTTTTATTAGTTCTGACCATAAAGACGTGTAAAAAAAAACAGCGTGTGACCATCTCATATTTATTTTTACTGACCATAAAGACATGTGGCAAATCCCAGCATGTGACTGTCTCATTTTTATTTGTACTGGCCATAAAGATGTGTAACAGATCCCAGCGTGTGACCATTTCATTTTGATTTCTACTGATGATAAAAACATGTAACAGATCCCAACATGTAAGCGTCTAATTCTTATTTGTACTTACCATAAAGACAGGTAACAGATCTCAGCTTGTGACCATCTCATTTTTATTTTTCCTGACCATAAAGACATGTGACAAATCCCAGCATGTGACTGTCTCATTTTTATTTGTACTGACCATAAAGACATGTAACAGATCCCAGCAGGTAACCATCTCATGTTTATTTGTACTGATCATAAAGACGTGTACCAGATCACAGCTTTTTACCATCTTATTTTTATTTGTACTGACCTGTGGCAGAAGCAGCCACAAGAGACTTTTGCCTTGATTATTGCCTGTATTTGAACTTTATGTTATTTTAGCATAGTGGATTTTATTAGACTGGTTCTGGCCCTTTTAAATGCTCTGACAAAGGATCTGCAGTTTTGTTATGCACTTCGGATGCAGATTGTGAAGAAAAACCCTGTTTTATGGACTTAGTTTGACTGTTTTATTCCCCTCCCTCTTAGAACACCAGTTTAGAACCCTTAATAACTGTCATTTTTTCAAATACTGTCTTTTTTCAACTGTCAGTTTTCTCTGTCTGAGGAGGAGTTGCTCTGGCTGTGTGAGTGCTGGTGCTTTGGGTTCTCATTAAACAGACCTGCTTGACCCTTTCTGGAAGCCTTGGCTCATGCTTGGGGAAATGTGATAAGTCGGAGTGCCAGCGGGTCCGTTACAATTGATGGCAGCGACGGGATTCAAACCTCACAGCAGACCGTTGTTCGGCAGTTACAGCCATTTGGGAAATTTGCTATTTTGTATGGAAAGGGTATGTGAATATACCCGAACGGATAGTGAATGGGGACAGACTATACCAACTTGAAACGGGCCACGCTAAAAGAGATATTGGAAGCAAGGGGAATTATTGCCAGCAATAAAACCAAAGCTACCCTTATTGCTGAACTCATGGAGGGAGACCGGGCAGCTGCTGCAGCACCTCTTATGGACAGCACACAGAATGAGTTTGGAAGAGAACTCCAAAGCAGACTGGCCTTTTTCCCAGGTACGCCTCCCACAGAAACCTTGGAAAGGATTATGGCAGATGTCCACGAATACATAATGGAAAAGCAGCGGGCAGACCGGAGGTCCAGAGAGGGGTCCCTAATCACACCACACATACTACCGGGGCAGCCTAAAATCCTATACCATGCTTTTAAAAACTATGTGGAGACCGAAGACATTGATGGCTACTTGCATGACTTTGAGAGGTTATGCCAATTACATGAGATCAACACCGCCGACCAGGTACCCCTGTTGGTGGGTAAGCTAGCGGGCCGGGCATCAGAAGCCTACCGCACCATGCCAGACGAGGATAGCAGAGACTACCAGAAAGTAAAGCAGGCGATCCTGGACAGGTATGCAATTACCCCGGAGGCATACCGGCAGCGGTTCCGAGAAAGCCGAAAGACGGAGAAAGATACATGGAGTGGGCACACCGCTTAACTAGGGCGGGCAAAGGTTGGGTGCAAGCCGCACAAGCAACCACAGTGGAGGACATGCTACAATTACTGCTACTGGAGCAATTCTTCCAGGGGTTAACCCCGGATTTACAAAACTGGCCGAGGGATCGGAAACCTCGCATCTTAACCGACGCCGCCAGGTGGGCAGACGAGTACCAAGATGCCAGGAGGGCACAGCGGGCACAGGCACGGTCCATCTTGGGAGCTGCTAACCCACCTCCCACCATTAACCCCACCCCAGCACTGCGTCCGGGTGGTGGGAACTACCAAAACCCCTCCACGGTACAACAATGCCCGATCTTTCATTAGGTGCCACACGTGTAACCAGCAGGGCCACATACAGAGACACTGTCCCAGAAACAGAAACCGCTCCAAGTGGAATACTCCAACTAATTCCCCTGCAAACCGGGCAGCAGTACACTGCTACCAGAGTGAGCCTCGACAACCTTTCTTCGGGACCCGGTCTAATTAAGAATCTTTGGGCACCCTCCACGAGGTTAACCCAGTACAAGCAGCTGCAGACAATCAACAGGGACATCGCCAAGGGGTACACGTAGAGGGAAAACGTCTTCAGGGTCTGCGCGATTCTGGGGCCACCATAACCCTGGTTCGTAATCACCTAGTCCCCAAGCAACAGCTCACTGGAGAATATGTGGCAGTCCGGGTGGCAGGAGGAGCAATTTAAAAAATTCCCACTGCTAAAGTACATTTGGATTGGGGAGCGGGGTCGGGGAATGTGGAAGTGGGCCTCATGCAGGACTTACCAGCTGATGTCATCCGTGGTAACCACTTGGGGAAGCTGACCTCTGCTTTTGTTTCTCAGTACCCTGCGCAGGAAGCGCTACCCGTGGTAACACGGCAGCAGGCCCGCACCACCGCATCTTCTGAACACTCTGAGGCTCCGGTAAGTAATAGTACTGACCCACCTTTCGTCCCCTGGGCTCCCCCCTTAGAATTTGGTACTGAAGTAGTCACCGACCCGTCCCTGCAGGTATACCGGGATAGGGTTACACAGAATCAGCCAGGGTTGGAGGGGGAAAGATACGGTTGGGAGAAAGGATTATTGTATAGATATGCTGAGAAGGTAGTAGCAGTATCTGTACCCATGACCCTCACACAATTAGTCGTGCCCCGAAAGTACAGGCAAGAATTACTACGTATTGCCCATGACATCCCTTTATCAGAACATATAGGCGTCAGTAGGACGAAGCATCGTTTGACCCAAAACTTCTTTTGGCCAGGGGTCTCCAAAGATATTCGGCAGTATTGCCAAACTTGTGACACATGCCAGAGAGTAGGGAAAGAGAGGGGACCGGTACAAGTCAAAAATGCACTCCCTACCCATAATAGATGAGCCCTTCAGCAGAGTGGCAGTAGATATAATCGGACCCCTAGCAAAACCCAGCCCGTCAGGGAAGAAGTATATACTAACCGTAGTAGACTTTGCCACCCGGTACCCAGAGGCCGTAGCCCTAACTAATATCCATGCAGAGACTATAGTAGATGCCCTAATCCGAATATTCTCTAGAATGGGGTTCCCCAAAGAGATTATCTCAGATCGGGGTACCCAATTCACAGCCGAAGTCACTCATCAGTTATGGAGAACATGTGGGGTGAAACCTATTGTAAACTCAGCGTATCACCTCCCGTTCAATGGGCTCTGTGAACGGTTCAACTGAACCTTAAAGCAAATGCTTCGTACCTTCATAGATACCCTGGTTCCATCCCCAAAGGTTTCTTCCCCATCTGCTCTTCGCGTACCAAGAGGTACCCCAGGAGTCCACGGGGTTCTCGCCATTCAAATTACTATTCGGAAGGAGAGTGCGGGGTCCCTTAGACCTCATTAGGGAACACTGGGAGGGAACGGTCACCAGTAACGGTACCCCTATTGTCCCACATGTACTAGAGTTCAGGGAACGCTTGGAGACCCTAATCCAGACGGTACAGTCTAATCTCCAGGCGGCCCAGCAACGACAGCGCAGATGGTACTATAGGGGAGCCAGAGATCGCAGTTTTCAAATAGGACAAAAGGTGTTAATCTTGAAGCCAGTCCAAAATGACAAACTGCAGGCCTCCTGGCAAGGCCCTTGTAAGGTGGTGGAACAGGTATGTGACACCACCTATATAATTGCCCCATGTACAGGAGCAGGCGGTAGACGCATGCTCCACGTTAACATGCTGAAACCCTATCACGAGCGGATCAAAGAAGTAACTGCCATATGTGCCTCGGCCGCCGAGGACCCGGATAACCTATCCCTACCAGACCTATTAGCCCAAAGGGGGGCCAACACCAAATTAGGGGAAGTACAGCTAGGAGACAGGCTGAGCACTAGAGAGCGAGCTCAAATACTAGAGCTGATCCGGGAAAAAGGGGATACATTCTCCAACCAGCCCGGGTATACGCCGCTGGCTACCCACAGGGTAGAAACCCCAGGGCAACACCCTCTTCGACAAACCCCCTACCGCATACCCGAATCCGTGAAAGATCATATGCAGAAGGAGATTGACGAAATGTTACAACTAGGAGTGATAGAACACTCAGATAGCCCATGGGCCTCTCCGGTAGTGCTGGTACCGAAGCGGGACGGAACCACCCGCTTCTGCGTTGACTAGCGGAAACTTAATGATAAAACCATTTCCGATGCCTATCCCATGCCCCGAATCGATGAGCTCTTAGATAAAATGGCAAGGGGCCAGTATCTCACCACAATAGACTTGTGCAAAGGGTACTGGCAGATCCCACTAGCCGAGGATGCCATCCCAAAGTCCGCATTCGTCACCCCGTTTGGGCTATACCAATTCAAGGTGATGCCATTCGGGATGAAGAATGCGCCGGCTACGTTTCAGCGGATGGTGGACCGGTTACTGGACGGATCCTAGGAATATGCTTGCGCCTATTTGAACTGTATGTTATTTTAGCATAGTGGATTTTATTAGACTGGTTCTGGCCCTTTTAAATGCTCTGACAAAGGATCTGCAGTTTTGTTATGCACTTCGGATGCAGAGTGTGAAGAAAAACCCTGGCGGTGGTGTGGGCCCTCAAGAAACTACAGCCCTACTTATATGGACAACAATTTGCCTTGCTCACAGATCACAACCCGTTGGTGTGGCTAAACCGGGTGTCAGGGGACAACGCTAGACTACTGAGATGGAGCTTGGCACTACAACCATTTGATTTCACCATCCAGTATCTCCCAGGGAAACAAAATGGTAACGCAGACGGGTTGTCCAGACAGACAGAACTTGAGAAATGATCTGTGAGCACTCCTCCGGACATCCCCAAGCAGATCCGTTGGGATCAGACTGTGTATGCCGGCTTCGTTCTGGGGGAGCATTGTGGCAGAAGCAGCCACAAGAGACTTTTGCCTTGATTATTGCCTGTATTTGAACTGTATGTTATTTTAGCATAGTGGATTTTATTAGACTGGTTCTGGCCCTTTTAAATGCTCTGACAAAGGATCTGCAGTTTTGTTATGCACTTCGGATGCAGAGTGTGAAGAAAAACCTGTTTTATGGACTTAGCTTGACTGTTTTATTCCCCTCCCTCTTAGAACACCAGTTTAGAACCCTTAATAACTGTAATTTTTTCAAATACTTTCTTTTTTCAACTGTCAGTTTTCTCTGTCTGAGGAGGAGTTGCTCTGGCTGTGTGAGTGCTGGTGCTTTGGGTGCTCATTAAACAGACCTGCTTGACCCTTTTTGGAAGCCTTGGCTCATGCTTGGGGAAATGTGATAAGTCAGAGTGCCAGCGGGTCCGTTACATGACCATAAAGGCATGTAACAGATCCCAGCGTTTGACAGTCTCATGTTTATTTGTACTGACCATAATAACGTGTAACAAATTCAAGCATGTGACCATCTCATGTTTATTTGTACTGTTCATAATGACATGTAACAGATTCCAGCTTGTGACATCTCATTTTTATTTGTACTGACCATATAGTGTGTGACCGTCTCATGTTTATTTTTACTGACCATAAAGACATGTGATAAATCCCAGCTAGTGATCATTTCATTTTATATTTTTACTGACCATACTGATGTGTAACAGATCCCACCAGCTTGTGACCATCTCATTTTTATTTGTACTGACCATAAAGACATGTAACAGATCTAAGCGTGTGACCATTTTCATTTTTATTTGTACTGACCATAAAGACGTGTAAAAAAAAACAGTGTGTCACCGTTTCATGTTTATTTTTACTGACCTTACAGATGTGTAACAGATCCCAGCATGTGACCATCTCATGTTTATTTGTACTAACCATAAAGATATGTAACAGATCCCGGCTTGTGACCTCATTTTTATTTGTATTGACCATCAAGACATTTAACAGATCCCAGCATGTGACCATCTCATGTTTATTTGTACAGACCATAAAGACATGTAACAGATCCCAGCTTGTGACCATCTCATTTTTATTTGGACTGACCATAAAGACATGTAACAGATCCTAGCTTGTGACCATCTCAGTTTTATTTGTACTGACCATAAAGACATGTAACAGATCTACGCGTGTGACCATTTTCATTTTTATTAGTAGTGACCATAAAGACGTATAAAAAAAAACAGTGTGTGTCCGTCTCATGTTTATTTTTACTCATTATAAAGACATGTGGCAAATCCCAGCATGTGACTGTCTCATTTGTATTTGTACTGGCCATAAAGACATGTAACAGATCCTAGCTTGTGACCATCTCATTTTTATTTCTACTGACCATAAAACATGTAACAGATCCCAACGTGTAAGCGTCTAATTCTTATTTGTACTGACCATAAAGATGTGTAACAGATCCCAGCTTGTGACCATCTCACTTTTATTTGTACTGACCATAAAGATGTGTAACAAATCCCAACATGTGATCATCTCATGTTTATTTGTACGGACCATAAAGACATGTACCAGATCCCATTTTGTGACCGTCTCATTTTTATTTGTACTAATCATAAAGACATGTAACAGATTCCAGCTTGTTACTGTCTCATTTTTATTTGCACTGACCATAAAGACATGTGACAGATCTAGAAGTGTGACCATTTTCATTTTTCTTAGTGCTGACCATAATGATATGTAAAAAAAACAGCATGTGACCGTCTCATGTTTATTTTTTACTGATCATAAAGAAATGTGACAAATTCCAGCATGTGACTGTCTCATTTTTATTTGTACTGACCATAAAAACATGTAACAGATCCCAACGTGTAAGCTTCTAATTCTTATTTGTACTGACCATAAAGACATGTAACAGATCCCAGCTTGTGCCCGTCTCATTTTTATTTGTACTGACCATAAAGACGTATAACAGATCCTAGCGTGTTACCGTCTCATGTTTATTTGTACTGATCATAATGACATGTAACAGATTCCAGCTTGTGACCGTCTCATTTTTATTTGTACTGATCATAAACACATGTAACAGATTCCAGCTTGTGACCGTCACATGTTTGTTTGTACTGACCATAAAGGCATGTAACAGATCCCAGCTTGTGACCGTCTCATTTTTATTTGTACTGATCGTAAAGATTATAAAGACATGTAACAGATTCCAGCAAATTTCAGCGTGTGACTGTTTACTGCCTATTTCAACTGACCACAAAGACGTAACAAATGCCAGCTTGTGACCATCTCATGTTTTTTATACTGACCATAAAGGCATGTAACTGATCCCAGCTTATGACCGTCTCATTTTTATTAGTACTGATCATAAAGACATGTAACAGATTCCAGCTTGTGACCGTCTCATTTTTATTTGCACTGACCATAAAGACATGTAACAGATCTAGAAGTGTGACCATTTTCATTTTTATTAGTTCTGACCATAATGACATGTAAAAAAAACCTTGTGTGACCGTCTCATGTTTATTTGTACTGACCATAAAGAAATGTGAGAAATCCCATCATGTAACTGTCTCATTCTTATTTGTTTTTACCATAAAAACATGTAACAGATCCCAACGTGTAAGCGTCTAACTCTTATTTATACTGACCATAAAGACATGTAACAGATCCCAGCTTGTGCCCGTCTCATTTTTATTTGTACTGACCATAAAGATGTGTAACAGATCCAAGCGTGTTACCATCTCATGTTTATTTGTACTGATCATAATGACATGTAACAGATTCCAGCTTGTGACCGTCTCATTTTTATTTGCACTGACCATAAAGACATGTAACAGATCTAGAAGTGTGACCATTTTCATTTTTATTAGTTCTGACCATAATGACATGTAAAAAAAACCTTGTGTGACCGTCTCATGTTTATTTGTACTGACCATGAAGACATGTAAAAAAATTCAGCTTGTGACCATCTCATTTTTATTTGAACTGGCCATAAAGACATGTAACAGATCCCAGTGTGTGATCATCTCATGTTTATTTGTACAGAACTTACAGATGTGTAGCAAATCTCAGCGTGTGACTGTTTCCTGCCCATTTGAACTGATCACAAAGACATGTAACAAATGCCAGCGTGTGACCATCTCATGTTTATTTGTAATGATCATAAAGACATGTAAAAGATCCCAGCGTGTGACCGTTACATGTTCATTTGTACTGACCATAAAGACATGTAACAAATCCCAGCTTTTTACCGTCTCATTTTTATTTGTACTGACCATAAAGATTTGTAACAAATCCCAGCATGTGATAATCTCAAGTTTATTTGTACTGACCATAAAGATGTGTAACAAATCCCAGCGTGTGACCAAAAACATGCTTATTTGTACTGACCATAAAAACATGTAACAGATCCTAGCTTGTGACCGTCTCATGTTTATTTGTACTGACCATAAAGGCACGTAACAGATCCCAGCGGTTGACCGTCTCATGTTTATTTGTACTGACCATAATAACGTGTAACAAATTCCAGCATGTGACCAACTCATGTTTATTTGTACTGACCATAATAACGTGTAACAAACTCTAGCATTTGATCATCTTATGTTTATTTGTACTGTTCAAAAAAGACATATAAAAGATCCCAGCTTGCGACGTCTCATTTTTATTTGTACTGATCATAAAGACATGTAAAAGATTCCAGCTTGTGACCCTCTCATTTTTATTTGTACTGACCATAAAGACATGTAACAGATCTAAGTGTGAGACCATTTCCATTTTTATTGGTACTGACCATAAAGTTGTGTAAAAAAAGACAGCGTGTGACCATCTCATGTTTATTTTTACTGACCATAAAGACATGTGACAAATCCCAGCAAGTGACTGTCTCATTTTTATTTTTACTGACCATAAAGACATGTGACAAATCCCAGCTAGTGACTGTCTCATTTTTATTTTTACTGACCATAAAGATGTGTAACTGATCCCAGCTTGTGACCATTTCATTTTTATTTGTACTGACCATACAGATGTGTAAAAGATTCTAGCATGTGACCGTCTCATTTTTATTTGTACTGACCATAAAGACATGTAACAGATACCAGCGTGTGACCGTCTCATGTTTATTGGTACTGACCATAAAGACATGTAACAGATCCCAGCTTTTAACCGTCTTGTTTATATTTCTACTGACCATAAAGACATGTAACAGATCCCAGCTTGTGACCATCTCATTTTAATTCATACTGATCATAAAGACGTGTAACAGATCTCAGCTTGTGACCATCTCATTTTTATTTGTAATGACCATAAAGATTTGTAACAGGTCCCGGCTTGTGACCTTCTCATTTTTATTTGTGGTGATCATCAAGACATGTAACAGATCCCAACGTGTGACCATCTCATGTTTATTTGTACAGACCATAAAGACATGTAACAGATCCCAGCTTGGGACCACCTAATTTTTATTTGTACTGATCATAAAGACGTAAAAGATTCCAGCTTGTGACCGTCTCATTTTTATTTGTACTGACCATAAAGACATGTAACAGATCTAAACATGTGACCATTTTGATTTTTATTAGAACTGACCATAAAGACGTATAAAAAAACAGCATGTGACTGTCTCATGTTTATTTATACAGACCATAAAGACATGGAACAGATCCCAGCTTGTGACCATCTCATTTTTATTTGTACTGACCATAAAGACATGTAACAGATCCCAGCTTGTCACCATCTCATTTTTATTTGTACTGACCATAAAGACATGTAACAGATGCCAGCTTGTGACCATCTCAGTTTTATTTGTACTGATCATAAAGACATGTAACAGATCTAAGCGTGTGACCATTTTCATTTTTATAAGTACTAACCATAAAGACGTGTAAAAAAAAACAGCGTGTGACCGTCTCATTTTTATTTGTACTGGCCATAAAGACATGTAACAGATCCCAGCGTGTGACCGCCTCATTTTTATTTCTACTGACAATAAAAACATGTAACAGATCCCAACGTGTAAGCGTCTAATTCTTATTTGTACTGACTATAAAAACGTGTAACAGATCCCAGCTTGTGACCGTCTAATTTTTATTTGTACTGACCATAAAGACATGTAACAGATCCCAGCATGTAACCATCTCATGTTTATTTGTACTGACCATAAAGACATGTAACAGATCCCAGCTTGTCACCGTCTCATTTTGATTTGTACTGACCATAAAGGCATGTAACAGATCTTAGCTTGTGACCGTCTAATTTTTATTTGTACTGACCATAAAGGCATGTAACAGATCCCAGCTTGTGACCGTCTCATTTTTATTTGCACTGACCATAAAGACATGTAACAGATCTAAGCGTGTGACCATTTTCATTTTTATTAGTTCTGACCATAAAGACCTGTAACAGATCCCATCTTGTGACCGTCTCATGTTTATTTTTACTGACCATAAAGACATGTGACAAATCCCAGCATGTGACTGTCATATTTTTATTTGTACTGACCGTAAAGACATGTAACAGATCCCAGCATGTAACCATCTCATGTTTATTTGTACTGACCATAAAGACATGTAACAGATCCCAGCGTTCGACCGTCTCATGTTTATTTGTACTGACCATAATAATGTGTAACAAATTCCAGCATGTGACCATCTCATGTTTATTTGAACTTTTCATAATGACATGTACCAGATCCCAGCTTGTGATGTCTCATTTTTATTTGTACTGATCGTAAAGACATGTAAAAGATTTCCGCTCTTGACCATCTCATTTTTATTTGTACTGACCATAAAGACATGTAACAGATCTAAGCATGTGACCATTTTCATTTTTATTAGTTCTGGCCATAATCACATTTAAAAAATAAACAGCGTGTGATCGTCTCTTGTTTATTTTTACTGACCATAAAGACATGTGAGAAATCCCAGCATGTGACTTTCTCATTTTTATTTTTACTGACCATAAAGACGTGTAACAGATTCCAGCTTGTGACCATTTCATTTTTATTTGTACTGACCTTACAGATGTGTAACAGATCCCAGCATGTGACCATCTCATGTTTATTTGTACTAACCATAAAGATATGTAACAGATCCCGGCTTGTGACCTCATTTTTATTTGTATTGACCATCAAGACATTTAACAGATCCCAGCATGTGACCATCTCATGTTTATTTGTACAGACCATAAAGACATGTAACAGATCCCAGCTTGTGACCATCTCATTTTTATTTGGACTGACCATAAAGACATGTAACAGATCCTAGCTTGTGACCATCTCAGTTTTATTTGTACTGACCATAAAGACATGTAACAGATCTAGGCGTGTGACCATTTCCATTTTTATTAGTAGTGACCATAAAGACGCATAAAAAAAAACAGTGTGTGTCCGTCTCATGTTTATTTTTACTCATTAAAAAAGACATGTGGCAAATCCCAGCTTGTGACCGTCTCATTTTTATTTGTACTAATCATAAAGACATGTAACAGATTCCAGCTTGTTACTGTCTCATTTTTATTTGCACTGACCATAAAGACATGTGACAGATCTAGAAGTGTGACCATTTTCATTTTTCTTAGTGCTGACCATAATGATATGTAAAAAAAACAGCATGTGACCGTCTCATGTTTATTTTTTACTGATCATAAAGAAATGTGACAAATTCCAGCATGTGACTGTCTCATTTTTATTTGTACTGCCCATAAAAACATGTAACAGATCCCAACGTGTAAGCTTCTAATTCTTATTTGTACTGACCATAAAGACATGTAACAGATCCCAGCTTGTGCCCGTCTCATTTTTATTTGTACTGACCATAAAGACGTATAATAGATCCCAGCGTGTTACCATCTCATGTTTATTTGTACTGATCATAATGACATGTAACAGATTCCAGCTTGTGACCGTCTCATTTTTATTTGTACTGATCATAAACACATGTAACAGATTCCAGCTTGTGACCGTCACATGTTTGTTTGTACTGACCATAAAGGCATGTAACAGATCCCAGCTTGTGACCGTCTCATTTTTATTTGTACTGATCATAAAGATTATAAAGACATGTAACAGATTCCAGCAAATTTCAGCGTGTGACTGTTTACTGCCTATTTCAACTGACCACAAAGACGTAACAAATGCCAGCGTGTGACCATCTCATGTTTTTTATACTGACCATAAAGGCACGTAACTGATCCCAGCTTATGACCGTCTCATTTTTATTTGTACTGATCATAAAGACATGTAACAGATTCCAGCTTGTGACCGTCTCATTTTTATTTGCACTGACCATAAAGACATGTAACAGATCTAGAAGTGTGACCATTTTCATTTTTATTAGTTCTGACCATAATGACATGTAAAAAAAACCTTGTGTGACCGTCTCATGTTTATTTGTACTGACCATAAAGAAATGTGAGAAATCCCAGCATATGACTGTCTCATTCTTATTTGTTATCACCATAAAAACATGTAACAGATCCCAACGTGTAAGCGTCTAACTCTTATTTATACTGACCATAAAGACATGTAACAGATCCCAGCTTGTGCCCGTCTCATTTTTATTTGTACTGACCATAAAGATGTGTAACAGATCCAAGCGTGTTACCGTCTCATGTTTATTTGTACTGATCATAATGACATGTAACAGATTCCAGCTTGTGACCGTCTCATTTTTATTTGCACTGACCATAAAGACATGTAACAGATCTAGAAGTGTGACCATTTTCATTTTTATTAGTTCTGACCATAATGACATGTAAAAAAAACCTTGTGTGACCGTCTCATGTTTATTTGTACTTACCATGAAGACATGTAAAAAAATTCAGCTTGTGACCATCTCATTTTTATTTGTACAGACCATAAAGACATGTAACAGATCCCAGCTTGTGACCATCTCATTTTTATTTGGACTGACCATAAAGACATTTAACAGATCCCAGCATGTGACCATCTCATGTTTATTTGTACAGACCATAAAGACATGTAACAGATCCCAGCTTGTGACCATCTCATTTTTATTTGGACTGACCATAAAGACATGTAACAGATCCTAGCTTGTGACCATCTCAGTTTTATTTGTACTGACCATAAAGACATGTAACAGATCTAGGCGTGTGACCATTTCCATTTTTATTAGTAGTGACCATAAAGACACATAAAAAAAAACAGTGTGTGTCCGTCTCATGTTTATTTTTACTCATTAAAAAAGACATGTGGCAAATCCCAGCTTGTGACCGTCTCATTTTTATTTGTACTAATCATAAAGACATGTAACAGATTCCAGCTTGTTACTGTCTCATTTTTATTTGCACTGACCATAAAGACATGTGACAGATCTAGAAGTGTGACCATTTTCATTTTTCTTAGTGCTGACCATAATGATATGTAAAAAAAACAGCATGTGACCGTCTCATGTTTATATTTTACTGATCATAAAGCATGTGACTGTCTCATTTTGTCTCATTTCTCATTTGTACTGACCATAAAAACATGTAACAGATCCCAACGTGTAAGCTTCTAATTCTTATTTGTACTGACCATAAAGACATGTAACAGATCCCAGCTTGTGCCCGTCTCATTTTTATTTGTACTGACCATAAAGACGTATAACAGATCCCAGCGTGTTACCGTCTCATGTTTATTTGTACTGATCATAATGACATGTAACAGATTCCAGCTTGTGACCGTCTCATTTTTATTTGTACTGATCATAAACACATGTAACAGATTCCAGCTTGTGACCGTCACATGTTTGTTTGTACTGACCATAAAGGCATGTAACAGATCCCAGCTTGTGACCGTCTCATTTTTATTTGTACTGATCATAAAGATTATAAAGACATGTAACAGATTCCAGCAAATTTCAGCGTGTGACTGTTTACTGCCTATTTCAACTGACCACAAAGACGTAACAAATGCCAGCGTGTGACCATCTCATGTTTTTTATACTGACCATAAAGGCATGTAACTGATCCCAGCTTATGACCGTCTCATTTTTATTTGTACTGATCATAAAGACATGTAACAGATTCCAGCTTGTGACCGTCTCATTTTTATTTGCACTGACCATAAAGACATGTAACAGATCTAGAAGTGTGACCATTTTCATTTTTATTAGTTCTGACCATAATGACATGTAAAAAAAACCTTGTGTGACCGTCTCATGTTTATTTGTACTGACCATAAAGAAATGTGAGAAATCCCAGCATATGACTGTCTCATTCTTATTTGTTATCACCATAAAAACATGTAACAGATCCCAACGTGTAAGCGTCTAACTCTTATTTATACTGACCATAAAGACATGTAACAGATCCCAGCTTGTGCCCGTCTCATTTTTATTTGTACTGACCATAAAGATGTGTAACAGATCCAAGCGTGTTACCGTCTCATGTTTATTTGTACTGATCATAATGACATGTAACAGATTCCAGCTTGTGACCGTCTCATTTTTATTTGCACTGACCATAAAGACATGTAACAGATCTAGAAGTGTGACCATTTTCATTTTTATTAGTTCTGACCATAATGACATGTAAAAAAAACCTTGTGTGACCGTCTCATGTTTATTTGTACTGACCATGAAGACATGTAAAAAAATTCAGCTTGTGACCATCTCATTTTTATTTGAACTGGCCATAAAGACATGTAACAGATCCCAGTGTGTGATCATCTCATGTTTATTTGTACAGATCTTACAGATGTGTAGCAAATCTCAGCGTGTGACTGTTTCCTGCCCATTTGAACTGATCACAAAGACATGTAACAAATGCCAGCGTGTGACCATCTCATGTTTATTTGTAATGATCATAAAGACATGTAAAAGATCCCAGCGTGTGACCGTTACATGTTCATTTGTACTGACCATAAAGACATGTAACAAATCCCAGCTTTTTACCGTCTCATTTTTATTTGTACTGACCATAAAGATTTGTAACAAATCCCAGCATGTGATAATCTCAAGTTTATTTGTACTGACCATAAAGATGTGTAACAAATCCCAGCGTGTGACCAAAACATGCTTATTTGTACTGACCATAAAAACATGTAACAGATCCTAGCTTGTGACCGTCTCATGTTTATTTGTACTGACCATAAAGGCACGTAACAGATCCCAGCGGTTGACCGTCTCATGTTTATTTGTACTGACCATAATAACGTGTAACAAATTCCAGCATGTGACCAACTCATGTTTATTTGTACTGACCATAATAACGTGTAACAAACTCTAGCATTTGACCATCTTATGTTTATTTGTACTGTTCAAAAAAGACATATAAAAGATCCCAGCTTGCAACGTCTCATTTTTATTTGTACTGATCATAAAGACATGTAAAAGATTCCAGCTTGTGACCCTCTCATTTTTATTTGTACTGACCATAAAGACATGTAACAGATCTAAGTGTGAGACCATTTCCATTTTTATTGGTACTGACCATAAAGTTGTGTAAAAAAAGACAGCGTGTGACCATCTCATGTTTATTTTTACTGACCAAAAGACATGTGACAAATCCCAGCAAGTGACTGTCTCATTTTTATTTTTACTGACCATAAAGACATGTGACAAATCCCAGCTAGTGACTGTCTCATTTTTATTTTTACTGACCATAAAGATGTGTAACTGATCCCAGCTTGTGACCATTTCATTTTTATTTGTACTGACCATACAGATGTGTAAAAGATTCTAGCATGTGACCGTCTCATTTTTATTTGTACTGACCATAAAGACATGTAACAGATACCAGCGTGTGACCGTCTCATGTTTATTGGTACTGACCATAAAGACATGTAACAGATCCCAGCTTTTAACCGTCTTGTTTATATTTCTACTGACCATAAAGACATGTAACAGATCCCAGCTTGTGACCATCTCATTTTAATTCATACTGATCATAAAGACGTGTAACAGATCTCAGCTTGTGACCATCTCATTTTTATTTGTAATGACCATAAAGATTTGTAACAGGTCCCGGCTTGTGACCTTCTCATTTTTATTTGTGGTGATCATCAAGACATGTAACAGATCCCAACGTGTGACCATCTCATGTTTATTTGTACAGACCATAAAGACATGTAACAGATCCCAGCTTGGGACCACCTAATTTTTATTTGTACTGATCATAAAGACGTAAAAGATTCCAGCTTGTGACCGTCTCATTTTTATTTGTACTGACCATAAAGACATGTAACAGATCTAAACGTGTGACCATTTTGATTTTTATTAGAACTGACCATAAAGACGTATAAAAAAACAGCATGTGACTGTCTCATGTTTATTTATACAGACCATAAAGACATGGAACAGATCCCAGCTTGTGACCATCTCATTTTTATTTGTACTGACCATAAAGACATGTAACAGATCTCAGCTTGTCACCATCTCATTTTTATTTGTACTGACCATAAAGACATGTAACAGATGCCAGCTTGTGACCATCTCAGTTTTATTTGTACTGATCATAAAGACATGTAACAGATCTAAGCGTGTGACCATTTTCATTTTTATAAGTACTAACCATAAAGACGTGTAAAAAAAAACAGCGTGTGACAGTCTCATTTTTATTTGTACTGGCCATAAAGACATGTAACAGATCCCAGCGTGTGACCGCCTCATTTTTATTTCTACTGACAATAAAAACATGTAACAGATCCCAACGTGTAAGCGTCTAATTCTTATTTGTACTGACTATAAAAACGTGTAACAGATCCCAGCTTCTGACCGTCTAATTTTTATTTGTACTGACCATAAAGACATGTAACAGATCCCAGCATGTAACCATCTCATGTTTATTTGTACTGACCATAAAGACATGTAACAGATCCCAGCTTGTCACTGTCTCATTTTGATTTGTACTGACCATAAAGGCATGTAACAGATCTTAGCTTGTGACCGTCTAATTTTTATTTGTACTGACCATAAAGGCATGTAACAGATCCCAGCTTGTGACCGTCTCATTTTTATTTGCACTGACCATAAAGACATGTAACAGATCTAAGCGTGTGACCATTTTCATTTTTATTAGTTCTGACCATAAAGACCTGTAACAGATCCCATCTTGTGACCGTCTCATGTTTATTTTTACTGACCATAAAGACATGTGACAAATCCCAGCATGTGACTGTCATATTTTTATTTGTACTGACCATAAAGACATGTAACAGATCCCAGCGTTCGACCGTCTCATGTTTATTTGTACTGACCATAATAATGTGTAACAAATTCCAGCATATGACCATCTCATGTTTATTTGAACTTTTCATAATGACATGTGCCAGATCCCAGCTTGTGATGTCTCATTTTTATTTGTACTGATCGTAAAGACATGTAAAAGATTTCCGCTCTTGACCATCTCATTTTTATTTGTACTGACCATAAAGACATGTAACAGATCTAAGCATGTGACCATTTTCATTTTTATTAGTTCTGGCCATAATCACATTTAAAAAATAAACAGCGTGTGATCGTCTCTTGTTTATTTTTACTGACCATAAAGACATGTGACAAATCCCAGCATGTGACTTTCTCATTTTTATTTTTACTGACCATAAAGACGTGTAACAGATTCCAGCTTGTGACCATTTCATTTTTATTTGTACTGACCTTACAGATGTGTAACAGATCCCAGCATGTGACCATCTCATGTTTATTTGTACTAACCATAAAGATATGTAACAGATCCCGGCTTGTGACCTCATTTTTATTTGTATTGACCATCAAGACATTTAACAGATCCCAGCATGTGACCATCTCATGTTTATTTGTACAGACCATAAAGACATGTAACAGATCCCAGCTTGTGACCATCTCATTTTTATTTGGACTGACCATAAAGACATGTAACAGATCCTAGCTTGTGACCATCTCAGTTTTATTTGTACTGACCATAAAGACATGTAACAGATCTAGGCATGTGACCATTTCCATTTTTATTAGTAGTGACCATAAAGACGCATAAAAAAAAACAGTGTGTGTCCGTCTCATGTTTATTTTTACTCATTAAAAAAGACATGTGGCAAATCCCAGCTTGTGACCGTCTCATTTTTATTTGTACTAATCATAAAGACATGTAACAGATTCCAGCTTGTTACTGTCTCATTTTTATTTGCACTGACCATAAAGACATGTGACAGATCTAGAAGTGTGACCATTTTCATTTTTATTAGTGCTGACCATAATGATATGTAAAAAAAACAGCGTATGACCATCTCATATTTATTTTTACTGACCATAAAGACATGTAACAGATTCCAGCTTGTGACCGTCTCATTTTTATTTGCACTGACCATAAAGACATGTAACAGATCTAGAAGTGTTACCATTTTCATTTTTATTAGTACTGACCATAATGACATGTAAAAAAAACAACGTGTGACCGTCTCATGTTTATTTTTACTGACCATAAAGAAATGTGACAAATCCCAGCATGTGACTGTCTCATTTTTATTTGTACTGACCATAAAAACATGTAACAGATCCCAGCTTGTGCCCGTCTCATTTTTGTTTGTACTGACCATAAAGATGTGTAACAGATCCCAGCGTGTGACCATCTCAGTTTTATTTGTACTGATCATAAAGACATGTAACAGTTCTAAGCATGTGACCATTTCCATTTTTATTAGTACTGACCATAAAGACGTGTAAAAAAAAACAGTGTGTGACCTTCTCATGTTTATTTTTACTGATCATAAAGACATGTGACAAATCCCAGCATGTGACCGTCTCATTTTTATTTGTTCTGACTATAAAGATGTGTAAGAAATCCAAGCGTGTGATCATCTCATGTTTATTTTTTCGGACCATAAAGACATGTAACAGATCCCAGCTTGTGACCATCTCATTTTTATTTGTACTGATCATAAAGACATGTAACAGATTCCAGCTTGTGACCGTCTCATTTTTATTTGCACTGACCATAAAGACATGTAACAGATCTAGAAGTGTTACCATTTTCATTTTTATTAGTACTGACCATAATGACATGTAAAAAAAACAACATGTGACCGTCTCATGTTTATTTTTACTGACCATAAAGAAATGTGACAAATCCCAGCATGTGACTGTCTCATTTTTATTTGTACTGACCATAAAAACATGTAACAGATCCCAGCTTGTGCCCGTCTCATTTTTGTTTGTACTGACCATAAAGATGTGTAACAGATCCCAGCGTGTGACCGTCTCATGTTTATTTGTACTGATCATAATGACATGTAACAGATTCCAGCTCTTGACCGTCTCATTTTTATTTGCACTGACCATAAAGACATGTAACAAGTCTAGAAGTGTGACCATTTTCATTTTTATTAGTTTTAACCATAATGACATGTAAAAAAACAGCGTGTGACAGTCTCATGTTTATTTTTACTGACCATAAAGAAATGTGACAAATCCCAGCATGTGACTGTCTCATTTTTATTTGTACTGACCATAAAGTCATGTAACAGATCCTAGCGTTGTACCATCTCATGTTTATTTGTACTGACCATAAAGACATGTAACAGATCCTAGCTTGTGACCGTCTCATTTTTATTTGTACTGACCATAAAGGCATGTAACAGATCCCAGCATTTGACCGTCTCGTTTATTTATACTGACTATAATAACGTGTAACAAATTCCAGCATGTGACCATCTCATGTTTATTTGTACTGACCATAATAACGTGTAACAAATTCCAGCATGTGACCGTCTAATATTTATTTGTACTGTTGATAAAGACATGTAACAGATCCCAGCTTGTGACGTCTCATTTTTATTTGTACTGATCATAAAGACATGTGAAAGATTCCAGCTTGTGACCGTCTCATTTTTATTTGTACTGACCATAAAAACATGTAACAGATCTAAGCATGTGACCATTTTTATTTTTATTAGTACTGACCATAAAGACGTGTTAAAAAAAACAGTGTGTGACCGTCTAATAATTACTTTTGCAGACCATAAAGACATTTGAAAAATCTCAGCTTGTGACTTTCTCATTTTTATTTGTACTGACCATAAAGACATGTAACAGATCCCAGCTTGTGACGTCTCATTTTTATTTGTACTGATCATAAAGACATGTGAAAGATTCCAGCTTGTGACCGTCTCATGTTTGTTTGTACTGAAAATAATAACGTGTAACGAATTTCAGCGTGTGACTGTCTCCTGTATATTTGGACTCACCATAAAGACATGTAACAGAACTCAGGATATGACCATCTCATGTTTATTTGTACTGACTATAAAGACGTTTAACAGATCACAGCGTGTGATCGTCTTATGTTTATTTGTACTGACCATGAAGACATGTAACCAATTTCAGCTTGTCACCATCTCATTTTTATTTGAACTTACCATAAAGACATGTAACAGATCCCAGTGTGACCATCTTATGTTTTTCTGTACAGACCTTACAGACGTGTGGCAAATTTCAGCGTGTGACTGTTTACTGCCTATTTCAACTGACCACAAAGACATGTAACAAATGCCAGCATGTGACCATCTCATGTTTGTTTGTACTGACCATAAAGGCATGTAACAGATCCCAGCTTGTGACCGTCTCATTTTTATTTGTACTGATCATAAAGACATGTAACAGATTCCAGCTTGTGACCGTCTCATTTTTATTTGCACTGACCATAAAGACATGTAACAGATCTAGAAGTGTGACCATTTTCATTTTTATTAGTACTGACCATAATGACATGTAAAAAAACCAACGTGTGACCGTCTCATGTTTATTTCTGTAATGGATCTCCTGGCACCCCGACCGGGTATATCCATTGATAGACGCGTCCTAGTTTGCGTCGAGGACTACAAGCACCGCACCGGACACCAAAACCACCACAGACTCCAAGGATAGTACATCAGGAACAAGGGTTCAGTTGGTACAGCTCAAGGGAGTATGCAAAAGCATAGCAATCCCCAATATGATCTAGAGATCCCCTCCAATAACGAGACGAGGCTACGTTTTGAAGGGTCAAGAAGAACTATAAATTTAATGACAGGGAATCTCCTTTTATGCAATAGTGCCCTCTGAAGGGCTACACCCACATAATTATCACAGCCAATTAGATACATGGTTCAACCCCCACGTCTCCTCCCCTCAGATAACAGGTAACACAATTAAAACAGACACAATTTTAACCACATTCTGGATGTACCCCAAAAACAGGGGGTACACCTTTAAGTCCAGCACCATTCAATAGCTCTCACCCAGGGGAACAACATATTAAAAAATGGCATGAATCAGACCTGGGGTTCAAAAGTTAGTAAAAGTATGTTTTTCACATAACATACAGACATGTCACATATCCCCCACACAATACACATATAGGACAATAGGTGAGTCACACCTCCCTGAGGCATCTTGATGTAATCAGACAATGATTAAATCAGCCCTCTTTGTACTTATCTGAGAATGAAAACAGTTTATACAATCAACTTTTCTTATCTGTAACAGGATTATCTATTAGCCTAGCCGCTTTGATATTCTGAGCCAATATATTCTGTAGAACATAAAACAACATATCTACAGTACAGCAATGTGATCATATTTTAACCAAGAATTAAATAATCATAAAACAGGGTAAAACAGTGATGGGTTCCGTTACAGCTGGGATCTGAGCGCACAAAACTACCGAATAACGCTCAGATCATCTTCACACAGTTCAATTGCCATGTAGCTAAAGTCTTTCCCATAGTCTTTCATCATATGAATGGGCTCCATGGCATATCTATCTGTGGTATCATGGTTCACACAGGGCAAGTACCGAATGACCCCCTGTATGTAAAGGGCCAGAATGAGTGACATACACTCTGGTATGGCCGAATACTGTGTTTGAAGGGCAGTATGTACCAGGGCCATAGTTGCAGGGCAGGAGGCTGGTAAACAGTCCTCTCCAAGACAAAGTGGCGAAGGGCACTTCGTCACACATCTCCCCTTTGGGGGGAAGTCTAACCAGGCACCTGACCTTCTGCCGGTCAGTGCCTCCGTTAGACGATCCACCAACCCACAATAAACCAGTGCTAGAGCAGCCCGTCCACAACAACAAAGTGCAAGAGCAGCCCACCCACAACAAACCGTTACGGCACCTGGATATTTCGCTGTGGTGATGGGGCAACACGCTGAGGGGACTTGAGGGGCAGAGGCCAGCGGCACTCTGCCCTGATGCCAGCTTCTCTGCTGGTGTAACCTGCAGGACATCCTGCTCTGTACAAGGGACAAAGGGAGGGCAGAGGCCGACTGCACTCTGCCCGCTGTCAGGTCTTCTGCTGGGGTACTTGGGGCATATTCCGGCTCAGTAGCCAGGGAAAGGTGGGGGTAAGTGGGGGTTAACATTTCCTCTGTTAACCCTAAGGCCACATTAGAAGTTAGCTGGGGAGGGGAATTTGTACTTACCCCCTCCTCCGGTTGTCCCAGTGAGGGTAGTTGGGGGTCTGGACAAGCTGTGGGCGCAGAGACCACGGTCCCATCTGCGCCGTCTGGGAGATTGGTGTCTCCCCTGGTTAGGGTAAACTGTCGCTGGGGGGAAAGGATGACACCTTCTTCCCCCTGGGGTTCACACTGCCGCTGGGGGGGAAGGACGACACCTTCTGCCCCCTGGGGTTCACACTACCGCTGGGGGGGAAGGATGACAACTTCTGCCCCCTGGGGTTCACACTGCTGCTGGGGGGGAAGGACAACACCTTCTGCCCCCTGGGGTTCACACTGCTGCTGGGGGGGAAGGACGACACCTTCTGCCCCCTGGGGTTCACACTGCCGCTGGGGGGGAAGGACGACACCTTCTGCCCCCTGGGGTTCACACTGCCTCTGGGGGGGAAGTACGACACCTTCTGCCCCCTGGGGTTCACACTGCCGCTGGGGGGGAAGGACGACACCTTCTGCCCCCTGGTGTTCACACTGCCGCTGGGGAGGAAGGACGACACCTTCTGCCCCCTGGGGTTCACACTGCCGCTGGGGGGGAAGGACGACACCTTCTGCCCCCTGGGGTTCACACTGCCGCTGGGGGGGAAGGACGACACCTTCAGCCCCCTGGGGTTCACTCTGCCACTGGGGGGGAAGGACGACACCTTCTGCCCCCTGGGGTTCACACTACCGCTGGGGGGGAAGGAAGACACCTTCTGCCCCCTGGGGTTCACACTGCCGCTGGGGGGGAAGGATGACACCTTCTGCCCCCTGAGGTTCACACTGCCGCTGGGGGGGAAGGATGACACCTTCTGTCCCCTGGGGTTCACACTGCCGCTGGGGGGAAGGACGACACCTTCTGCCCCCTGTAGGGCCGGTAGAGAGACCTCGGTCCCATCTCTACCTGCCATCTGGAGGTCATCCCAGGACCAGTCAATGAAGTCTGGTTCCGCTTTTTGAGTAGGTTGGGGCTGCACGAAGCTGAGCAGGTGTTGGTAGTCCTGCTCCAGCTCCCACTCTCTTGTCACCAGGTGGGTCATGTCTTTGCTCACCTCGCCTTCGTCATCCCAGACATACATGCCCATCCGGTAGTCGTAGATGTCCCAGAACCTAGACTCCTCCGTGCTGCCAAGATCAATGTCGTCCTCCAAGGCATCCCATAATAAACCCGGGCCATCATAATCATCTCCCTCCGGTAAGTCGTGTTCGGACGTCCAGGGGGTAAGTCGAACGGTATGCCACCAGAGGGCCTGGTATGCGTTGTCTAGCCAGATCTCTCGCCGTACCAGGGTCTCCAGTCTTGTCACCCACTCATCCAGGGGATGCTCTCCCAATAGATACATCCGCATCGCCACCCGCTTCTGTAGCCGCTGCTTATCACTGGGGAGACTCTCACCTCGCCGCCATTGGGCATCTTCCAGGGCATCATACCAGAGTTCCTTTCTGTCTGCATCCCTGTAGTCCGCGGCCTCCTCCTCATCCTCATCAAGGAACGCTGTCCGAAAACTAGCCGGTTCCATCCTGCTGTAGCCAGGGGCGCTGTAGGGATACTAGCGTTGCCCTCAATTTGTAACTCTAAACGTTACCGGTGTCTCCGTGCTGCTTTTCCTCTTACTAGGACAGCATCCCACCGCTGCCAGCCAATGTAGCGGATCTCCTGGCACCCCGACCAGGTACCTCCATTGATAGACGCGTCCTAGTTTGCGTAGAGGACTACAAGCACCGCACCGGACACCAAAACCACCACAGACTCCAAGGATAGTACATCAGGAACAAGGGTTCAGTTGGTACAGCTCAAGGGAGTATGCAAAAGCATAGCAATCCCCAATATGATCTAGAGATCCCCTCTAATAACGAGACAAGGCTACGTTTTGAAGGGTCAAGAAGAACTATAACTTTAATGACAGGGAATCTCCTTTTATGCAATGGTGCCCTCTGAAGGGCTACACCCACATAATTATCACAGCCAATTAGATACATGGTTCAACCCCCACGTCTCCTCCCCTCAGATAACAGGTAACACAATTAAGACAGACACAATTTTAACCACATTCTGGATGTACCCCAAAAACAGGGGGTACACCTTTAAGTCCAGCACCATTCAATAGCTCTCACCCAGGGGAACAACATATTAAAATAATGGCATGAATCAGACCTGGGGTTCAAAAGTTAGTAAAAGTATGTTTTTCACATAACACACAGACATGTCACATATCCCCCACACAATACACATATAGGACAATAGGTGAGTCACACCTCCCTGAGGCATCTTGATATAATCAGACAATGATTAAATCAGCCCTCTTTGTTCTTATCTGAGAATGAAAACAGTTTATACAATAAATTTTTCTTATCTGTAACAGGATTATCTATTAGCCTAGCCGCTTTGATATTCTGAGCCAATATATTCTGTAGAACATAAAACAACATATCTACAGTACAGCAATGTGATCATATTTTAACCAAGAATTAAATAATCATAAAACAGGGTAAAACGGTGATGGGTTCCGTTACAGCTGGGATCTGAGCGCACAAAACTACAGAATAGCGCTCAGATCATCTTCACACAGTTCAATTGCCATGTAGCTAAAGTCTTTCCCATAGTCTTTCATCATATGAATGGGCTCCATGGCATATCTATCTGTGGTATCATGGTTCACACAGGGCAAGTACCGAATGACCCCCCTGTATGTAAAGGGCCAGAATGAGTGACATACACTCTGGTATGGCCGAATACTGTGTTTGAAGGGCAATATGTACCAGGGCCATAGTCGCAGGGCAGGAGGCTGGCAAACAGTCCTCTCCAAGACAAAGTGGCGAAGGGCACTTCGTCACAATTTCTACTGACCATAAAGAAATGTGAGAAATCCCAGCATGTGACTGTCTCATTCTTATTTGTTTTCACCATAAAAACATGTAACAGATCCCAACGTGTAAGCGTCTAATTCTTATTTGTACTGACCATAAAAACATGTAACAGATCCCAGCTTGTGCCCATCTCATTTTTGTTTGTACTGACCATAAAGATGTGTAACAGATCCCAGCGTGTGATCATTTCATGTTTATTTGTACTGACCATAAAGACATGTAACAGATCCCAGCTTGTGACCGTCTCATTTTTATTTGTACTGACCATAAAGTCATGTAACAGATCCCAGCGTGTGACCATCTCATGTTTATTTGTACTGACCATAAAGACATGTAACAGATCCCAGCTTGTGACGTAATAACGTGTAACAAATTCCAGCATGTGACCATCTCATATTTATTTGTACTGTTGATAAAGACATGTAACAGATCCCAGCTTGTGAAGTCTCATTTTTATTTGTACTGATCATAAAGAAATGTAAAAGATTCCAGCTTGTTACCGTCTCATTTTTATTTGTACTGACCATAAAGACATGTAACAGATCTAAGCATGTGACCATTTTTATTTTAATTAGTACTGACCATAAAGACCTGTAACAGATCCCATCTTGTGACCGTCTCATGTTTATTTTTACTGACCATAAAGACATGTGACAAATCCCAGCATGTGACTGTCATATTTTTATTTGTACTGACCATAAAGACATGTAACAGATCCCAGCATGTAACCATCTCATGTTTATTTGTACTGACCATAAAGACATGTAACAGATCCCAGCGTTCGACCGTCTCATGTTTATTTGTACTGACCATAATAATGTGTAACAAATTCCAGCATGTGACCATCTCATGTTTATTTGAACTTTTCATAATGACATGTACCAGATCCCAGCTTGTGATGTCTCATTTTTATTTGTACTGATCGTAAAGACATGTAAAAGATTTCCGCTCTTGACCATCTCATTTTTATTTGTACTGACCATAAAGACATGTAACAGATCTAAGCATGTGACCATTTTCATTTTTATTAGTTCTGGCCATAATCACATTTAAAAAATAAACAGCGTGTGATCGTCTCTTGTTTATTTTTACTGACCATAAAGACATGTGACAAATCCCAGCATGTGACTTTCTCATTTTTATTTTTACTGACCATAAAGACGTGTAACAGATTCCAGCTTGTGACCATTTCATTTTTATTTGTACTGACCTTACAGATGTGTAACAGATCCCAGCATGTGACCATCTCATGTTTATTTGTACTAACCATAAAGATATGTAACAGATCCCGGCTTGTGACCTCATTTTTATTTGTATTGACCATCAAGACATTTAACAGATCCCAGCATGTGACCATCTCATGTTTATTTGTACAGACCATAAAGACATGTAACAGATCCCAGCTTGTGACCATCTCATTTTTATTTGGACTGACCATAAAGACATGTAACAGATCCTAGCTTGTGACCATCTCAGTTTTATTTGTACTGACCATAAAGACATGTAACAGATCTAGGCGTGTGACCATTTCCATTTTTATTAGTAGTGACCATAAAGACGTATAAAAAAAAACAGTGTGTGTCCGTCTCATGTTTATTTTTACTCATTAAAAAAGACATGTGGCAAATCCCAGCTTGTGACCGTCTCATTTTTATTTGTACTAATCATAAAGACATGTAACAGATTCCAGCTTGTTACTGTCTCATTTTTATTTGCACTGACCATAAAGACATGTGACAGATCTAGAAGTGTGACCATTTTCATTTTTCTTAGTGCTGACCATAATGATATGTAAAAAAAACAGCATGTGACCGTCTCATGTTTATTTTTTACTGATCATAAAGAAATGTGACAAATTCCAGCATGTGACTGTCTCATTTTTATTTGTACTGACCATAAAAACATGTAACAGATCCCAACGTGTAAGCTTCTAATTCTTATTTGTACTGACCATAAAGACATGTAACAGATCCCAGCTTGTGCCCGTCTCATTTTTATTTGTACTGACCATAAAGACGTATAACAGATCCCAGCGTGTTACCGTCTCATGTTTATTTGTACTGATCATAATGACATGTAACAGATTCCAGCTTGTGACCGTCTCATTTTTATTTGTACTGATCATAAACACATGTAACAGATTCCAGCTTGTGACCGTCACATGTTTGTTTGTACTGACCATAAAGGCATGTAACAGATCCCAGCTTGTGACCGTCTCATTTTTATTTGTACTGATCATAAAGATTATAAAGACATGTAACAGATTCCAGCAAATTTCAGCGCGTGACTGTTTACTGCCTATTTCAACTGACCACAAAGACGTAACAAATGCCAGCGTGTGACCATCTCATGTTTTTTATACTGACCATAAAGGCATGTAACTGATCCCAGCTTATGACCGTCTCATTTTTATTTGTACTGATCATAAAGACATGTAACAGATTCCAGCTTGTGACCGTCTCATTTTTATTTGCACTGACCATAAAGACATGTAACAGATCTAGAAGTGTGACCATTTTCATTTTTATTAGTTCTGACCATAATGACATGTAAAAAAAACCTTGTGTGACCGTCTCATGTTTATTTGTACTGACCATAAAGAAATGTGAGAAATCCCAGCATGTGACTGTCTCATTCTTATTTGTTTTCACCATAAAAACATGTAACAGATCCCAACGTGTAAGCGTCTAACTCTTATTTATACTGACCATAAAGACATGTAACAGATCCCAGCTTGTGCCCGTCTCATTTTTATTTGTACTGACCATAAAGATGTGTAACAGATCCAAGCGTGTTACCGTCTCATGTTTATTTGTACTGATCATAATGACATGTAACAGATTCCAGCTTGTGACCGTCTCATTTTTATTTGCACTGACCATAAAGACATGTAACAGATCTAGAAGTGTGACCATTTTCATTTTTATTAGTTCTGACCATAATGACATGTAAAAAAAACCTTGTGTGACCGTCTCATGTTTATTTGTACTGACCATGAAGACATGTAAAAAAATTCAGCTTGTGACCATCTCATTTTTATTTGAACTGGCCATAAAGACATGTAACAGATCCCAGTGTGTGATCATCTCATGTTTATTTGTACAGAACTTACAGATGTGTAGCAAATCTCAGCGTGTGACTGTTTCCTGCCCATTTGAACTGATCACAAAGACATGTAACAAATGCCAGCGTGTGACCATCTCATGTTTATTTGTAATGATCATAAAGACATGTAAAAGATCCCAGCGTGTGACCGTTACATGTTCATTTGTACTGACCATAAAGACATGTAACAAATCCCAGCTTTTTACCGTCTCATTTTTATTTGTACTGACCATAAAGATTTGTAACAAATCCCAGCATGTGATAATCTCAAGTTTATTTGTACTGACCATAAAGATGTGTAACAAATCCCAGCGCGTGACCAAAAACATGCTTATTTGTACTGACCATAAAAACATGTAACAGATCCTAGCTTGTGACCGTCTCATGTTTATTTGTACTGACCATAAAGGCACGTAACAGATCCCAGCGGTTGACCGTCTCATGTTTATTTGTACTGACCATAATAACGTGTAACAAATTCCAGCATGTGACCAACTCATGTTTATTTGTACTGACCATAATAACGTGTAACAAACTCTAGCATTTGACCATCTTATGTTTATTTGTACTGTTCAAAAAAGACATATAAAAGATCCCAGCTTGCGACGTCTCATTTTTATTTGTACTGATCATAAAGACATGTAAAATATTCCAGCTTGTGACCCTCTCATTTTTATTTGTACTGACCATAAAGACATGTAACAGATCTAAGTGTGAGACCATTTCCATTTTTATTGGTACTGACCATAAAGTTGTGTAAAAAAAGACAGCGTGTGACCATCTCATGTTTATTTTTACTGACCATAAAGACATGTGACAAATCCCAGCAAGTGACTGTCTCATTTTTATTTTTACTGACCATAAAGACATGTGACAAATCCCAGCTAGTGACTGTCTCATTTTTATTTTTACTGACCATAAAGATGTGTAACTGATCCCAGCTTGTGACCATTTCATTTTTATTTGTACTGACCATACAGATGTGTAAAAGATTCTAGCATGTGACCGTCTCATTTTTATTTGTACTGACCATAAAGACATGTAACAGATACCAGCGTGTGACCGTCTCATGTTTATTGGTACTGACCATAAAGACATGTAACAGATCCCAGCTTTTAACCGTCTTGTTTATATTTCTACTGACCATAAAGACAAGTAACAGATCCCAGCTTGTGACCATCTCATTTTAATTCATACTGATCATAAAGACGTGTAACAGATCTCAGCTTGTGACCATCTCATTTTTATTTGTAATGACCATAAAGATTTGTAACAGGTCCCGGCTTGTGACCTTCTCATTTTTATTTGTGGTGATCATCAAGACATGTAACAGATCCCAACGTGTGACCATCTCATGTTTATTTGTACAGACCATAAAGACATGTAACAGATCCCAGCTTGGGACCACCTAATTTTTATTTGTACTGATCATAAAGACGTAAAAGATTCCAGCTTGTGACCGTCTCATTTTTATTTGTACTGACCATAAAGACATGTAACAGATCTAAACGTGTGACCATTTTGATTTTTATTAGAACTGACCATAAAGACGTATAAAAAAACAGCATGTGACTGTCTCATGTTTATTTATACAGACCATAAAGACATGGAACAGATCCCAGCTTGTGACCATCTCATTTTTATTTGTACTGACCATAAAGACATGTAACAGATCCCAGCTTGTCACCATCTCATTTTTATTTGTACTGACCATAAAGACATGTAACAGATGCCAGCTTGTGACCATCTCAGTTTTATTTGTACTGATCATAAAGACATGTAACAGATCTAAGCGTGTGACCATTTTCATTTTTATAAGTACTAACCATAAAGACGTGTAAAAAAAAACAGCGTGTGACCGTCTCATTTTTATTTGTACTGGCCATAAAGACATGTAACAGATCCCAGCGTGTGACCGCCTCATTTTTATTTCTACTGACAATAAAAACATGTAACAGATCCCAACGTGTAAGCGTCTAATTCTTATTTGTACTGACTATAAAAACGTGTAACAGATCCCAGCTTGTGACCGTCTAATTATTATTTGTACTGACCATAAAGACATGTAACAGATCCCAGCATGTAACCATCTCATGTTTATTTGTACTGACCATAAAGACATGTAACAGATCCCAGCTTGTCACCGTCTCATTTTGATTTGTACTGACCATAAAGGCATGTAACAGATCTTAGCTTGTGACCGTCTAATTTTTATTTGTACTGACCATAAAGGCATGTAACAGATCCCAGCTTGTGACCGTCTCATTTTTATTTGCACTGACCATAAAGACATGTAACAGATCTAAGCGTGTGACCATTTTCATTTTTATTAGTTCTGACCATAAAGACCTGTAACAGATCCCATCTTGTGACCGTCTCATGTTTATTTTTACTGACCATAAAGACATGTGACAAATCCCAGCATGTGACTGTCATATTTTTATTTGTACTGACCGTAAAGACATGTAACAGATCCCAGCATGTAACCATCTCATGTTTATTTGTACTGACCATAAAGACATGTAACAGATCCCAGCGTTCGACCGTCTCATGTTTATTTGTACTGACCATAATAATGTGTAACAAATTCCAGCATGTGACCATCTCATGTTTATTTGAACTTTTCATAATGACATGTACCAGATCCCAGCTTGTGATGTCTCATTTTTATTTGTACTGATCGTAAAGACATGTAAAAGATTTCCGCTCTTGACCATCTCATTTTTATTTGTACTGACCATAAAGACATGTAACAGATCTAAGCATGTGACCATTTTCATTTTTATTAGTTCTGGCCATAATCACATTTAAAAAATAAACAGCGTGTGATCGTCTCTTGTTTATTTTTACTGACCATAAAGACATGTGACAAATCCCAGCATGTGACTTTCTCATTTTTATTTTTACTGACCATAAAGACGTGTAACAGATTCCAGCTTGTGACCATTTCATTTTTATTTGTACTGACCTTACAGATGTGTAACAGATCCCAGCATGTGACCATCTCATGTTTATTTGTACTAACCATAAAGATATGTAACAGATCCCGGCTTGTGACCTCATTTTTATTTGTATTGACCATCAAGACATTTAACAGATCCCAGCATGTGACCATCTCATGTTTATTTGTACAGACCATAAAGACATGTAACAGATCCCAGCTTGTGACCATCTCATTTTTATTTGGACTGACCATAAAGACATGTAACAGATCCTAGCTTGTGACCATCTCAGTTTTATTTGTACTGACCATAAAGACATGTAACAGATCTAGGCGTGTGACCATTTCCATTTTTATTAGTAGTGACCATAAAGACGTATAAAAAAAAACAGTGTGTGTCCGTCTCATGTTTATTTTTACTCATTAAAAAAGACATGTGGCAAATCCCAGCTTGTGACCGTCTCATTTTTATTTGTACTAATCATAAAGACATGTAACAGATTCCAGCTTGTTACTGTCTCATTTTTATTTGCACTGACCATAAAGACATGTGACAGATCTAGAAGTGTGACCATTTTCATTTTTCTTAGTGCTGACCATAATGATATGTAAAAAAAACAGCATGTGACCGTCTCATGTTTATTTTTTACTGATCATAAAGAAATGTGACAAATTCCAGCATGTGACTGTCTCATTTTTATTTGTACTGACCATAAAAACATGTAACAGATCCCAACGTGTAAGCTTCTAATTCTTATTTGTACTGACCATAAAGACATGTAACAGATCCCAGCTTGTGCCCGTCTCATTTTTATTTGTACTGACCATAAAGACGTATAACAGATCCCAGCGTGTTACCGTCTCATGTTTATTTGTACTGATCATAATGACATGTAACAGATTCCAGCTTGTGACCGTCTCATTTTTATTTGTACTGATCATAAACACATGTAACAGATTCCAGCTTGTGACCGTCACATGTTTGTTTGTACTGACCATAAAGGCATGTAACAGATCCCAGCTTGTGACCGTCTCATTTTTATTTGTACTGATCATAAAGATTATAAAGACATGTAACAGATTCCAGCAAATTTCAGCGCGTGACTGTTTACTGCCTATTTCAACTGACCACAAAGACGTAACAAATGCCAGCGTGTGACCATCTCATGTTTTTTATACTGACCATAAAGGCATGTAACTGATCCCAGCTTATGACCGTCTCATTTTTATTTGTACTGATCATAAAGACATGTAACAGATTCCAGCTTGTGACCGTCTCATTTTTATTTGCACTGACCATAAAGACATGTAACAGATCTAGAAGTGTGACCATTTTCATTTTTATTAGTTCTGACCATAATGACATGTAAAAAAAACCTTGTGTGACCGTCTCATGTTTATTTGTACTGACCATAAAGAAATGTGAGAAATCCCAGCATGTGACTGTCTCATTCTTATTTGTTTTCACCATAAAAACATGTAACAGATCCCAACGTGTAAGCGTCTAACTCTTATTTATACTGACCATAAAGACATGTAACAGATCCCAGCTTGTGCCCGTCTCATTTTTATTTGTACTGACCATAAAGATGTGTAACAGATCCAAGCGTGTTACCGTCTCATGTTTATTTGTACTGATCATAATGACATGTAACAGATTCCAGCTTGTGACCGTCTCATTTTTATTTGCACTGACCATAAAGACATGTAACAGATCTAGAAGTGTGACCATTTTCATTTTTATTAGTTCTGACCATAATGACATGTAAAAAAAACCTTGTGTGACCGTCTCATGTTTATTTGTACTGACCATGAAGACATGTAAAAAAATTCAGCTTGTGACCATCTCATTTTTATTTGAACTGGCCATAAAGACATGTAACAGATCCCAGTGTGTGATCATCTCATGTTTATTTGTACAGAACTTACAGATGTGTAGCAAATCTCAGCGTGTGACTGTTTCCTGCCCATTTGAACTGATCACAAAGACATGTAACAAATGCCAGCGTGTGACCATCTCATGTTTATTTGTAATGATCATAAAGACATGTAAAAGATCCCAGCGTGTGACCGTTACATGTTCATTTGTACTGACCATAAAGACATGTAACAAATCCCAGCTTTTTACCGTCTCATTTTTATTTGTACTGACCATAAAGATTTGTAACAAATCCCAGCATGTGATAATCTCAAGTTTATTTGTACTGACCATAAAGATGTGTAACAAATCCCAGCGCGTGACCAAAAACATGCTTATTTGTACTGACCATAAAAACATGTAACAGATCCTAGCTTGTGACCGTCTCATGTTTATTTGTACTGACCATAAAGGCACGTAACAGATCCCAGCGGTTGACCGTCTCATGTTTATTTGTACTGACCATAATAACGTGTAACAAATTCCAGCATGTGACCAACTCATGTTTATTTGTACTGACCATAATAACGTGTAACAAACTCTAGCATTTGACCATCTTATGTTTATTTGTACTGTTCAAAAAAGACATATAAAAGATCCCAGCTTGCGACGTCTCATTTTTATTTGTACTGATCATAAAGACATGTAAAATATTCCAGCTTGTGACCCTCTCATTTTTATTTGTACTGACCATAAAGACATGTAACAGATCTAAGTGTGAGACCATTTCCATTTTTATTGGTACTGACCATAAAGTTGTGTAAAAAAAGACAGCGTGTGACCATCTCATGTTTATTTTTACTGACCATAAAGACATGTGACAAATCCCAGCAAGTGACTGTCTCATTTTTATTTTTACTGACCATAAAGACATGTGACAAATCCCAGCTAGTGACTGTCTCATTTTTATTTTTACTGACCATAAAGATGTGTAACTGATCCCAGCTTGTGACCATTTCATTTTTATTTGTACTGACCATACAGATGTGTAAAAGATTCTAGCATGTGACCGTCTCATTTTTATTTGTACTGACCATAAAGACATGTAACAGATACCAGCGTGTGACCGTCTCATGTTTATTTGTACTGACCATAAAGACATGTAACAGATCCCAGCTTTTAACCGTCTTGTTTATATTTCTACTGACCATAAAGACAAGTAACAGATCCCAGCTTGTGACCATCTCATTTTAATTCATACTGATCATAAAGACGTGTAACAGATCTCAGCTTGTGACCATCTCATTTTTATTTGTAATGACCATAAAGATTTGTAACAGGTCCCGGCTTGTGACCTTCTCATTTTTATTTGTGGTGATCATCAAGACATGTAACAGATCCCAACGTGTGACCATCTCATGTTTATTTGTACAGACCATAAAGACATGTAACAGATCCCAGCTTGGGACCACCTAATTTTTATTTGTACTGATCATAAAGACGTAAAAGATTCCAGCTTGTGACCGTCTCATTTTTATTTGTACTGACCATAAAGACATGTAACAGATCTAAACGTGTGACCATTTTGATTTTTATTAGAACTGACCATAAAGACGTATAAAAAAACAGCATGTGACTGTCTCATGTTTATTTATACAGACCATAAAGACATGGAACAGATCCCAGCTTGTGACCATCTCATTTTTATTTGTACTGACCATAAAGACATGTAACAGATCCCAGCTTGTCACCATCTCATTTTTATTTGTACTGACCATAAAGACATGTAACAGATGCCAGCTTGTGACCATCTCAGTTTTATTTGTACTGATCATAAAGACATGTAACAGATCTAAGCGTGTGACCATTTTCATTTTTATAAGTACTAACCATAAAGACGTGTAAAAAAAAACAGCGTGTGACCGTCTCATTTTTATTTGTACTGGCCATAAAGACATGTAACAGATCCCAGCGTGTGACCGCCTCATTTTTATTTCTACTGACAATAAAAACATGTAACAGATCCCAACGTGTAAGCGTCTAATTCTTATTTGTACTGACTATAAAAACGTGTAACAGATCCCAGCTTGTGACCGTCTAATTATTATTTGTACTGACCATAAAGACATGTAACAGATCCCAGCATGTAACCATCTCATGTTTATTTGTACTGACCATAAAGACATGTAACAGATCCCAGCTTGTCACCGTCTCATTTTGATTTGTACTGACCATAAAGGCATGTAACAGATCTTAGCTTGTGACCGTCTAATTTTTATTTGTACTGACCATAAAGGCATGTAACAGATCCCAGCTTGTGACCGTCTCATTTTTATTTGCACTGACCATAAAGACATGTAACAGATCTAAGCGTGTGACCATTTTCATTTTTATTAGTTCTGACCATAAAGACCTGTAACAGATCCCATCTTGTGACCGTCTCATGTTTATTTTTACTGACCATAAAGACATGTGACAAATCCCAGCATGTGACTGTCATATTTTTATTTGTACTGACCGTAAAGACATGTAACAGATCCCAGCATGTAACCATCTCATGTTTATTTGTACTGACCATAAAGACATGTAACAGATCCCAGCGTTCGACCGTCTCATGTTTATTTGTACTGACCATAATAATGTGTAACAAATTCCAGCATGTGACCATCTCATGTTTATTTGAACTTTTCATAATGACATGTACCAGATCCCAGCTTGTGATGTCTCATTTTTATTTGTACTGATCGTAAAGACATGTAAAAGATTTCCGCTCTTGACCATCTCATTTTTATTTGTACTGACCATAAAGACATGTAACAGATCTAAGCATGTGACCATTTTCATTTTTATTAGTTCTGGCCATAATCACATTTAAAAAATAAACAGCGTGTGATCGTCTCTTGTTTATTTTTACTGACCATAAAGACATGTGACAAATCCCAGCATGTGACTTTCTCATTTTTATTTTTACTGACCATAAAGACGTGTAACAGATTCCAGCTTGTGACCATTTCATTTTTATTTGTACTGACCTTACAGATGTGTAACAGATCCCAGCATGTGACCATCTCATGTTTATTTGTACTAACCATAAAGATATGTAACAGATCCCGGCTTGTGACCTCATTTTTATTTGTATTGACCATCAAGACATTTAACAGATCCCAGCATGTGACCATCTCATGTTTATTTGTACAGACCATAAAGACATGTAACAGATCCCAGCTTGTGACCATCTCATTTTTATTTGGACTGACCATAAAGACATGTAACAGATCCTAGCTTGTGACCATCTCAGTTTTATTTGTACTGACCATAAAGACATGTAACAGATCTAGGCGTGTGACCATTTCCATTTTTATTAGTAGTGACCATAAAGACGTATAAAAAAAAACAGTGTGTGTCCGTCTCATGTTTATTTTTACTCATTAAAAAAGACATGTGGCAAATCCCAGCTTGTGACCGTCTCATTTTTATTTGTACTAATCATAAAGACATGTAACAGATTCCAGCTTGTTACTGTCTCATTTTTATTTGCACTGACCATAAAGACATGTGACAGATCTAGAAGTGTGACCATTTTCATTTTTCTTAGTGCTGACCATAATGATATGTAAAAAAAACAGCATGTGACCGTCTCATGTTTATTTTTTACTGATCATAAAGATATGTGACAAATTCCAGCATGTGACTGTCTCATTTTTATTTGTACTGACCATAAAACATGTAACAGATCCCAACGTGTAAGCTTCTAATTCTTATTTGTACTGACCATAAAGACATGTAACAGATCCCAGCTTGTGCCCGTCTCATTTTTATTTGTACTGACCATAAAGACGTATAACAGATCCCAGCGTGTTACCGTCTCATGTTTATTTGTACTGATCATAATGACATGTAACAGATTCCAGCTTGTGACCGTCTCATTTTTATTTGTACTGATCATAAACACATGTAACAGATTCCAGCTTGTGACCGTCACATGTTTGTTTGTACTGACCATAAAGGCATGTAACAGATCCCAGCTTGTGACCGTCTCATTTTTATTTGTACTGATCATAAAGATTATAAAGACATGTAACAGATTCCAGCAAATTTCAGCGTGTGACTGTTTACTGCCTATTTCAACTGACCACAAAGACGTAACAAATGCCAGCGTGTGACCATCTCATGTTTTTTATACTGACCATAAAGGCATGTAACTGATCCCAGCTTATGACCGTCTCATTTTTATTTGTACTGATCATAAAGACATGTAACAGATTCCAGCTTGTGACCGTCTCATTTTTATTTGCACTGACCATAAAGACATGTAACAGATCTAGAAGTGTGACCATTTTCATTTTTATTAGTTCTGACCATAATGACATGTAAAAAAAACCTTGTGTGACCGTCTCATGTTTATTTGTACTGACCATAAAGAAATGTGAGAAATCCCAGCATGTGACTGTCTCATTCTTATTTGTTTTCACCATAAAAACATGTAACAGATCCCAACGTGTAAGCGTCTAACTCTTATTTATACTGACCATAAAGACATGTAACAGATCCCAGCTTGTGCCCGTCTCATTTTTATTTGTACTGACCATAAAGATGTGTAACAGATCCAAGCGTGTTACCGTCTCATGTTTATTTGTACTGATCATAATGACATGTAACAGATTCCAGCTTGTGACCGTCTCATTTTTATTTGCACTGACCATAAAGACATGTAACAGATCTAGAAGTGTGACCATTTTCATTTTTATTAGTTCTGACCATAATGACATGTAAAAAAAACCTTGTGTGACCGTCTCATGTTTATTTGTACTGACCATGAAGACATGTAAAAAAATTCAGCTTGTGACCATCTCATTTTTATTTGAACTGGCCATAAAGACATGTAACAGATCCCAGTGTGTGATCATCTCATGTTTATTTGTACAGAACTTACAGATGTGTAGCAAATCTCAGCGTGTGACTGTTTCCTGCCCATTTGAACTGATCACAAAGACATGTAACAAATGCCAGCGTGTGACCATCTCATGTTTATTTGTAATGATCATAAAGACATGTAAAAGATCCCAGCGTGTGACCGTTACATGTTCATTTGTACTGACCATAAAGACATGTAACAAATCCCAGCTTTTTACCGTCTCATTTTTATTTGTACTGACCATAAAGATTTGTAACAAATCCCAGCATGTGATAATCTCAAGTTTATTTGTACTAATCATAAAGACATGTAACAGATTCCAGCTTGTTACTGTCTCATTTTTATTTGCACTGACCATAAAGACATGTGACAGATCTAGAAGTGTGACCATTTTCATTTTTATTAGTGCTGACCATAATGATATGTAAAAAAAACAGCGTGTGACCATCTCATATTTATTTTTACTGACCATAAAGACATGTAACAGATTTCAGCTTGTGACCGTCTCATTTTTATTTGCACTGACCATAAAGACATGTAACAGATCTAGAAGTGTTACCATTTTCATTTTTATTAGTACTGACCATAATGACATGTAAAAAAAACAACGTGTGACCGTCTCATGTTTATTTTTACTGACCATAAAGAAATGTGACAAATCCCAGCATGTGACTGTCTCATTTTTATTTGTACTGACCATAAAAACATGTAACAGATCCCAGCTTGTGCCCGTCTCATTTTTGTTTGTACTGACCATAAAGATGTGTAACAGATCCCAGCGTGTGACCATCTCAGTTTTATTTGTACTGATCATAAAGACATGTAACAGTTCTAAGCATGTGACCATTTCCATTTTTATTAGTACTGACCATAAAGACGTGTAAAAAAAAACAGCGTGTGACCTTCTCATGTTTATTTTTACTGATCATAAAGACATGTGACAAATCCCAGCATGTGACCGTCTCATTTTTATTTGTTCTGACTATAAAGATGTGTAAGAAATCCCAGCGTGTGATCATCTCATGTTTATTTTTTCGGACCATAAAGACATGTAACAGATCCCAGCTTGTGACCATCTCATTTTTATTTGTACTGATCATAAAGACATGTAACAGATTCCAGCTTGTGACCGTCTCATTTTTATTTGCACTGACCATAAAGACATGTAACAGATCTAGAAGTGTTACCATTTTCATTTTTATTAGTACTGACCATAATGACATGTAAAAAAAACAACGTGTGACCGTCTCATGTTTATTTTTACTGATCATAAAGAAATGTGACAAATCCCAGCATGTGACTGTCTCATTTTTATTTGTACTGACCATAAAAACATGTAACAGATCCCAGCTTGTGCCCGTCTCATTTTTGTTTGTACTGACCATAAAGATGTGTAACAGATCCCAGCGTGTGACCGTCTCATGTTTATTTGTACTGATCATAATGACATGTAACAGATTCCAGCTTGTGACCGTCTCATTTTTATTTGCACTGACCATAAAGACATGTAACAAGTCTAGAAGTGTGACCATTTTCATTTTTATTAGTTTTAACCATAATGACATGTAAAAAAACAGCGTGTGACAGTCTCATGTTTATTTTTACTGACCATAAAGAAATGTGACAAATCCCAGCATGTGACTGTCTCATTTTTATTTGTACTGACCATAAAGTCATGTAACAGATCCTAGCGTGTGACCATCTCATGTTTATTTGTACTGACCATAAAGACATGTAACAGATCCTAGCTTGTGACCGTCTCATTTTTATTTGTACTGACCATAAAGGCATGTAACAGATCCCAGCATTTGACCGTCTCGTTTATTTATACTGACTATAATAACGTGTAACAAATTCCAGCATGTGACCATCTCATGTTTATTTGTACTGACCATAATAACGTGTAACAAATTCCAGCATGTGACCGTCTAATATTTATTTGTACTGTTGATAAAGACATGTAACAGATCCCAGCTTGTGACGTCTCATTTTTATTTGTACTGATCATAAAGACATGTGAAAGATTCCAGCTTGTGACCGTCTCATTTTTATTTGTACTGACCATAAAAACATGTAACAGATCTAAGCATGTGACCATTTTTATTTTTATTCGTACTGACCATAAAGACGTGTTAAAAAAAACAGTGTGTGACCGTCTAATAATTACTTTTGCAGACCATAAAGACATTTGAAAAATCTCAGCTTGTGACTTTCTCATTTTTATTTGTACTGACCATAAAGACATGTAACAGATCCCAGCTTGTGACGTCTCATTTTTATTTGTACTGATCATAAAGACATGTGAAAGATTCCAGCTTGTGACCGTCTCATGTTTGTTTGTACTGAAAATAATAACGTGTAACGAATTTCAGCGTGTGACTGTCTCCTGTATATTTGGACTCACCATAAAGACATGTAACAGAACTCAGGATATGACCATCTCATGTTTATTTGTACTGACTATAAAGACGTTTAACAGATCACAGCGTGTGATCGTCTTATGTTTATTTGTACTGACCATGAAGACATGTAACCAATTTCAGCTTGTCACCATCTCATTTTTATTTGAACTTACCATAAAGACATGTAACAGATCCCAGTGTGACCATCTTATGTTTTTCTGTACAGACCTTACAGACGTGTGGCAAATTTCAGCGTGTGACTGTTTACTGCCTATTTCAACTGACCACAAAGACATGTAACAAATGCCAGCGTGTGACCATCTCATGTTTGTTTGTACTGACCATAAAGGCATGTAACAGATCCCAGCTTGTGACCGTCTCATTTTTATTTGTACTGATCATAAAGACATGTAACAGATTCCAGCTTGTGACCGTCTCATTTTTATTTGCACTGACCATAAAGACATGTAACAGATCTAGAAGTGTGACCATTTTCATTTTTATTAGTACTGACCATAATGACATGTAAAAAAACCAACGTGTGACCGTCTCATGTTTATTTCTGTAATGGATCTCCTGGCACCCCGACCGGGTATATCCATTGATAGACGCGTCCTAGTTTGCGTCGAGGACTACAAGCACCGCACCGGACACCAAAACCACCACAGACTCCAAGGATAGTACATCAGGAACAAGGGTTCAGCTGGTACAGCTCAAGGGAGTATGCAAAAGCATAGCAATCCCCAATATGATCTAGAGATCCCCTCCAATAACGAGACGAGGCTACGTTTTGAAGGGTCAAGAAGAACTATAACTTTAATGACAGGGAATCTCCTTTTATGCAATAGTGCCCTCTGAAGGGCTACACCCACATAATTATCACAGCCAATTAGATACATGGTTCAACCCCCACGTCTCCTCCCCTCAGATAACAGGTAACACAATTAAAACAGACACAATTTTAACCACATTCTGGATGTACCCCAAAAACAGGGGGTACACCTTTAAGTCCAGCACCATTCAATAGCTCTCACCCAGGGGAACAACATATTAAAAAATGGCATGAATCAGACCTGGGGTTCAAAAGTTAGTAAAAGTATGTTTTTCACATAACATACAGACATGTCACATATCCCCCACACAATACACATATAGGACAATAGGTGAGTCACACCTCCCTGAGGCATCTTGATATAATCAGACAATGATTAAATCAGCCCTCTTTGTACTTATCTGAGAATGAAAACAGTTTATACAATCAACTTTTCTTATCTGTAACAGGATTATCTATTAGCCTAGCCGCTTTGATATTCTGAGCCAATATATTCTGTAGAACATAAAACAACATATCTACAGTACAGCAATGTGATCATATTTTAACCAAGAATTAAATAATCATAAAACAGGGTAAAACAGTGATGGGTTCCGTTACAGCTGGGATCTGAGCGCACAAAACTACCGAATAACGCTCAGATCATCTTCACACAGTTCAATTGCCATGTAGCTAAAGTCTTTCCCATAGTCTTTCATCATATGAATGGGCTCCATGGCATATCTATCTGTGGTATCATGGTTCACACAGGGCAAGTACCGAATGACCCCCCCTGTATGTAAAGGGCCAGAATGAGTGACATACACTCTGGTATGGCCGAATACTGTGTTTGAAGGGCAGTATGTACCAGGGCCATAGTTGCAGGGCAGGAGGCTGGTAAACAGTCCTCTCCAAGACAAAGTGGCGAAGGGCACTTCGTCACAATTTCTACTGACCATAAAGAAATGTGAGAAATCCCAGCATGTGACTGTCTCATTCTTATTTGTTTTCACCATAAAAACATGTAACAGATCCCAACGTGTAAGCGTCTAATTCTTATTTGTACTGACCATAAAAACATGTAACAGATCCCAGCTTGTGCCCATCTCATTTTTGTTTGTACTGACCATAAAGATATGTAACAGATCCCAGCGTGTGATCATCTCATGTTTATTTGTACTGACCATAAAGACATGTAACAGATCCCAGCTTGTGACCGTCTCATTTTTATTTGTACTGACCATAAAGTCATGTAACAGATCCCAGCGTGTGACCATCTCATGTTTATTTGTACTGACCATAAAGACATGTAACAGATCCCAGCTTGTGACGTAATAACGTGTAACAAATTCCAGCATGTGACCATCTCATATTTATTTGTACTGTTGATAAAGACATGTAACAGATCCCAGCTTGTGACGTCTCATTTTTATTTGTACTGATCATAAAGAAATGTAAAAGATTCCAGCTTGTTACCGTCTCATTTTTATTTGTACTGACCATAAAGACATGTAACAGATCTAAGCATGTGACCATTTTTATTTTAATTAGTACTGACCATAAAGACGTTTAAAAAAAAAAACAGTGTGTGACCGTCTAATAATTATTTTTGCTGACCATAAAGACATGTGAAAAATCTCAGCTTGTGACTTTCTCAATTTTATTTGTACTGACCATAAAGACATGTAACAGATCCCATTGTGTGACCGTCTCATGTTTGTTTGTATTGACCATGATAACATGTAACGAATTCCAGCGTGTGACTGTCTCCTGTATATTTGTACTCACCATAAAGACATGTAACAGATCTCATGATATGACCATCTCATGTTTATTTGTTCTTACTATAAAGATGTGTAACAGATCACAGCGTGTTACCGTCTCATGTTTATTTATACTGACCATGAAGACATGTAACAAAGTTCATCTTGTCACCATCTCATTTTTATTTGAACTGACCATAAAGACATATAACAAATCCCAGTGTGTGACCATCTCATGTTTATCTGTACAGACCTTACAGACGTGTAGCAAATTTCAGCGTGTGACTGTTTACCGCCTATTTCAATTGACCACAAAGACATGTAACAAATGCCAGCTTGTGACCATCTCATGTTTGTTTGTACTGACCATAAAGGCATGTAACAGATCCCAGCATTTGACCGTCTCATGTTTATTTGTATTGACCATAATAACATGTAACAAATTCCAGCGTGTGACCATCTCTTGTTTATTTGTAGTGATTATAAAGAAATGTAACAGATCCCAGCTTGTGACCGTCTCATTTTTATTTGTACTTACCATATAGGCATGTAACAGATCCCAACGTATAACCATCTCATGTTTATTTGTTCTGACCATAAAGTTTTGTAACAGATCCCAGCTTGTGACCTTCTTCTTTTTATTTGTACTTACCATAAAGACATGTAACAGACCCCAGCTGGTGACCGTCTCCTTTTTATTTGTACTGACCATAAAGGCATGTAACAGATTCCATTGTTTGACTGTCTCTTGTTTATTTGTACTGACCATAATAACGTGTGACAAATTTCAGCATGTGACCATCTCATGTTTATTTTTAATGATCATAAAGACATGTAACAGATCCCAGTTTGTGACAATCTAATTTTTATTTGTACTGACCATAAAGACATGTAACAGATCAAAGCGTGAGACCATTTCTATTTTTATTAGTACTGACCATAAAGACTTGTAAAAAAAATAGCGTCACTATCTAATGTTTATTTTTACTGACCATAAAGACATGTGACAAATCCCAGCTTGTGACAGTCTCATTTATATTTGTACTGACCATAAAGACATGTAACAGATCCCAGCATGTGACCGTCTCATGTTTATTTGTACTGACCTTAAAGACATGTAATAGATGCCAGCTTGTGACCGTCTCTTTTTTATTTCTACTGACCATAAAGATATGTAACAGATCCCAACATGTGATAATTTTTTTTTTATTAGTACTGACCATAAAGACGTGTAAAAAAACAACAGCGTGTGACTGTCTAATATTTATTTTTACTGACCATAAAGACATGTGACAAAAGACATGTGACAAATCCCAGCTTGTGACTGTCTCATTTTTATTTGTACTGACCATAAAGGCATGTAACTGATCCCATTATTTGACCATCTCATGTTTATTTGTACTGACCATAATAACGTGTAACAAATTCCAGCATGTGACCAACTCATTTTTATTTGTATTGATCATAAAGACATGTAACAGATCCCAGCTTGTGACTGTCTCATATTTATTTGTACTGACCATAAAGACATGTAAGTGTTACCGTCTCCTAATTATTTGTACTAACCACAAAGACATGTAACAAATTCCAGCGTGTGACCATCTCATGTTTATTTGTACTGACCATAAAGACATGTAATAGATCCCAACTTGTGACCGTCTCATTTTTATTTGTACTGACCATAAACACATGTAACAATTCCCAACTTGTGTCACAGTCTCATTTTTATTTGTACTGACCATAAAGACATGTAACAGATCCTAGCGTTTGACCTTCTCATGTTTATTTTTACTGACCATGAAGACATGTAACAAATGCCAGCTTTCGACCATCTAATTTTTATTTGTACTGACCATTAAGACATGTAACAGATGCCAGTTTGTGACCTTCTCATTTTTATTTGTACTGAGCATAAAGACATGTAACAGATCCCATCGCTTGACCATCTCATGTTATTTGTACTGGCCATAATAACGTGTTACAAATTCCAGCATGTGACCATCTCATTTTTATTTGTACTGATCATTTTTATTTGTACTGACCATAAAGGCATGTAACAGATCCCAGCATATAACCATCTCATGTTTATTTGTACTGACCATAAAGACATGTAACAGATCCCCGCTTGTGATCGTCTAATTTTTATTTGTACTGACCATAAAGGCATGTAACAGATCCCAGCGTATAACCATCTCATGTTTATTTGTACTTACCATAAAGACATGTAACAGGTCTCAGCTTGTGACATTCTCATTTTTATTTGTACTGGACATAAAGGCATGTAACAGATCCCAGTGTGTGACCGTCTCATGTTTGTTTGTACTAACTATAAAGACATGTAATAAATCCCAGCTTGTGAAAATCTCATTTTTATTTGTACTGACCATCAAGACATGTAACAATCCCATCGTTTGACCGTCTTATGTTTATTTGTACTGACCATAATAACGTGTAAGAAATTTCAGCATGTGACCAACTCATGTTTATTTGTATTGATCATAAAGACGTAACAGATTCCAGTTTATGATCAGTAAAAATAAAAATTAGACAGTCACAAAGACATGTAACAGATCCCAGCTTGTGACCATCTCATTTTTATTTGTATTGACGATAAAGACATGTAACAGATCTAATCGTGTGACTATTTCCATTTTTATTAGTACTGACCATAAAGACGTGTAAAAAAAACAGCGTGTGACTGTCTCATGTTTGTCTGTACTGACCATAAAGGCATGTAACAGATCCCAGCATTTGATCATCTCATGATTATTTGTACTGACCATAATAACGTGTAACAAATTCCAGCGTGTGACCATCTCATGTTTATTTTTGGGGACCATAGAGACATGTAACAGATCCCATGTGACCGTCTCATTTTTATTTGTACTGACCATAAAGGCATGTAACCGATCCCAGTGTATAACCATCTTATGTTTATTTGTACTGACAATAAAGACATGTAGCAGATCCCTTGTGACATTCATATTTTTATTTGTACTGACCATATAGACATGTAAAAGATCCAAGCGTGTTACCGTCTCATGTTTATTTGTACTTAACATAAAGACATGTAACAGATCCCAGTGTGTGACCATCTCATGTTTATTTGTACAGACCATAAAGACGTGTAACAAATTCCAATGTCTGACCTTTTCTTGCTTATATGTACTGACCACAAAGACATGTAACAAATCCCAGCATGTGACATCTCATGTTTATTTGTTCTGACCATAAAGACATGTAACAGATACCAGCGTGTGACCATCTCATTTTTATTTGGACTGACCATAAAGATGTGTAACAGATCCCAGTGTGTGATCATCTCATGTTTTTTTTGTACTGACAATAAAGACGTGTAACAAATCACAGCGTGTGACCGTCTCATTTTTATTTGTACTGACCATAAACACATGTAACAATTCCCAACTTGTGTCACAGTCTCATTTTTATTTGTACTGACCATAAAGACATGTAACAGATCCTAGCGTTTGACCTTCTCATGTTTATTTTTACTGACCATGAAGACATGTAACAAATGCCAGCTTTCGACCATCTAATTTTTATTTGTACTGACCATTAAGACATGTAACAGATGCCAGTTTGTGACCTTCTCATTTTTATTTGTACTGAGCATAAAGACATGTAACAGATCCCATCGCTTGACCATCTCATGTTATTTGTACTGGCCATAATAACGTGTTACAAATTCCAGCATGTGACCATCTCATTTTTATTTGTACTGATCATTTTTATTTGTACTGACCATAAAGGCATGTAACAGATCCCAGCATATAACCATCTCATGTTTATTTGTACTGACCATAAAGACATGTAACAGATCCCCGCTTGTGATCGTCTAATTTTTATTTGTACTGACCATAAAGGCATGTAACAGATCCCAGCGTATAACCATCTCATGTTTATTTGTACTTACCATAAAGACATGTAACAGGTCTCAGCTTGTGACATTCTCATTTTTATTTGTACTGGACATAAAGGCATGTAACAGATCCCAGCGTATAACCATCTTATTGCTTGCTTATATGTACTGACCACAAAAACATGTAAAAAAAAACAACGTGTGATATCTCATGTTTTTTTGTTCTGATCATAAAGACATGTAACAGATACCAGTGTGTGACCGTCTCATGTTTGTTTGTACTAACTATAAAGACATGTAATAAATCCCAGCTTGTGACAATCTCATTTTTATTTGTACTGACCATCAAGACATGTAACAATCCCATCGTTTGACCGTCTTATGTTTATTTGTACTGACCATAATAACGTGTAAGAAATTTCAGCATGTGACCAACTCATGTTTATTTGTATTGATCATAAAGACGTAACAGATTCCAGTTTATGATCAGTAAAAATAAAAATTAGACAGTCACAAAGACATGTAACAGATCCCAGCTTGTGACCATCTCATTTTTATTTGTATTGACGATAAAGACATGTAACAGATCTAATCGTGTGACTATTTCCATTTTTATTAGTACTGACCATAAAGACGTGTAAAAAAAACAGCGTGTGACTGTCTCATGTTTGTCTGTACTGACCATAAAGGCATGTAACAGATCCCAGCATTTGATCATCTCATGATTATTTGTACTGACCATAATAACGTGTAACAAATTCCAGCGTGTGACCATCTCATGTTTATTTTTGGGGACCATAGAGACATGTAACAGATCCCATGTGACCGTCTCATTTTTATTTGTACTGACCATAAAGGCATGTAACCGATCCCAGTGTATAACCATCTTATGTTTATTTGTACTGACAATAAAGACATGTAGCAGATCCCTTGTGACATTCATATTTTTATTTGTACTGACCATATAGACATGTAAAAGATCCAAGCGTGTTACCGTCTCATGTTTATTTGTACTTAACATAAAGACATGTAACAGATCCCAGTGTGTGACCATCTCATGTTTATTTGTACAGACCATAAAGACGTGTAACAAATTCCAATGTCTGACCTTTTCTTGCTTATATGTACTGACCACAAAGACATGTAACAAATCCCAGCATGTGACATCTCATGTTTATTTGTTCTGACCATAAAGACATGTAACAGATACCAGCGTGTGACCATCTCATTTTTATTTGGACTGACCATAACGATGTGTAACAGATCCCAGTGTGTGATCATCTCATGTTTTTTTTGTACTGACAATAAAGACGTGTAACAAATCACAGCGTGTGACTATCTCATGTTTATATGTACTGACCACAAAGACATGTAACAGATCCCAGCGTGTGACCATCTCATGTTTATTTGTACTGACCATAAAGATATGTAACAGTTCCCGGCTTATGACCATCTCATTTTTTTTTGTACTGACCATAAAGACATGTAACAGATCTAAGCGTGTGACCATTTTTATTTTTATTAGTACTGACCATAAAGACGTGTTAAAAAAACAGCGTGTTACTGTCTAATAATTATTTTTCCAGCCATAAAGACATGTGAAAAATCTCAGCTTGTGACTTTCTCATTTATATTTGTACTGACCATAAAGACATGTTAACAGATGCCAGCTTGTGATCATTTAATTTTTATTAATACTGACTATTGTGACAGGGCCAGCCTTAGGCTACTGGTTGCTCCTGTGATTGTCCGATAAACTTTTAGCTTTTTAATAAAGGCTTTCAAAAATAAACAATAGCTTAACTTCAGCATAAAATAAAGATCTTTTCACACAGAGGGGCGGTACCTTTAAGTTCAGTCTCTCAGCTTCTTAGCTGCAATGGATCATTTCTAGGTCCTCCACTTTTAAAGCAAACAGTCTCTCAGTTAAGTGTTGTTGCAGTCACACAGACTGTTCCTCTTACTGGCAACTTCCTCTGCTGCTCTGTAAGCTGTATTCTTCTGGCAATCCAAGTTACTTGCCAGTGTCTCTCTGTACTTTAATCTTCATTATAAGCAGTCTTCCTGACTGTCTTACTTCAGAGCTTATTTCAGCTCAGCTCCCAGGATCCAGTCTTCCTGACTGTCTCACACAGGTTATCACATAGACTGCAGCTCCACACAGACTCCTCACAGCACTCAGGCCAGAGCCTAATCAGCCTCTCCCCCATGTCTGTTTTCCAGGCTTTAAAGGGAAGTTACACATGCAACAATTAGGAGTTCTTTAGAAGTTTAACTTCGTCACTCCTGTCAAGAACTCTTTACTCTATTTAATTGTCACCATCCTCTAGGGGACAAACGGTTACACTATAAAGACATGTAACAGATCCCAAAGTGTGATCGTCTCTTTTTTATTTGTACTAACCATAAAGACGTGTAACAAATCTAAGCATGTGACTGTCTCCTGTTTATTTATACTGACCATAAAGACATGTAACAGATCCAAGCGTGTGACCGTCTCATGTTTATTTGTACATTCCATACAGACATGTAGCAAATTCCAATGTCTGACCTTTTCTTGCTTATATGTACTGACCACAAAGACATGTAACAAATCCCAGCGTGTGACATCTCATGTTTATTTGTTCTGACCATAAAGACATGTAACAGATACCAGCGTGTGACCGTCTCATGTTTGTTTGTACTGACTATAAAGACATGTAACAAATCCCAGCTTTTGACCATCTCATTTTTATTTGGACTGACCATAAAGATGTGTAACAGATCCCAGTGTGTGATCATCTCATGTTTATTTGTACTGACCATAAAGAAGTGTAAAAAATCACAGCATGTGACTATCTCATGTTTATATGTACTGACCACAAAGACATGTAACAGATCCCAAAGTGTGATCGTTTCCTGTTTATTTGTACTGACCATAAAGACATGTAACAGATCCAAGCGTGTGACCATCTCATGTTTATTTGTACTGACCACAATAACGTGTAACAAATTCCAGCGTGTGACTATCTCATGTTTATTTGTAGTGATCATAAAGACATGTAACAGATCTCAGCTTGTGACTGTCTCATTTTTATTTGTATGGACTATAGAGACATGTAACAGATCCCAGCGTGTGACCAATACATGTTTATTTGTACTGACCATAAAGACATGTAACTAATCCCAGCTTGTGACCATCTCATTTTTATTTGTACTGACCATTAAGATGTGTTCCAGATCCCAGCATGTGACTATCTCAAGTTTATTTGTACTGACCATAAAGACATGTAAAAAAAACAGCGTGTGACCATCTCATGTTTATTTTTATGGACCATAAAGACATGTGACAAATCCCAGCTTGTGACTGTCTCAATTTTATTTGTACTGACCATAAAGACATGTAAAAGATCCCAGCGTTTGACCGTTTCATGTTTATTTGTACTGACCATAATAACGTGTAACAAATTCCAGTGTGTGACCATTACATCTTTATTTGTACTGACCATAAAGATGTGTTACAGATCTAATTATGTGACCATTTCTATTTTTATTAGTACTGACCATAAAGACGTGTAAAAAAAGCCAGCGTGTGACCTTCTCAATTTTATTTGTACTGACCATAAAAACATGTAACAGATCCCAGTCTCATGTTTGTTTGTACTGACCATAAAGGTATGCAACAGATCCCAGCGTGTTATCAATTCCATTTTATTTGTACTAACCAAAAATACATGTAACAAATCTCAGCGCATGACCATCTCATGTTTATTTGTTGTGATCGTAAAGACGTAACAGATTCCAGCTTGTGACTGTCTCTTTTTTTTTTGTACTGACCATAAAGATGTGTAACAAATCACAGCGTGTGACCAGTGCATGCCTATTTGTACTGATCATAAAGACATGTAACAGATCCCAGCGTGTGACCATCTCATGTTTATTTGTATGGACAATAAAGATATGTAACAGATCTAATTATTGACCATTTCCATTTTTATTAGTACTGACCATAAAGATGTGTAAAAAAAACAACAACGTGTGTCATTCTCATGTTTATTTTTATGCACCATAAAGACATGTGACAAATTCCAGCTTGTGACTGTCTCAATTTTATTTGTACTGACCATAAAGACATGTAACAGATCCCAGCATTTGGCCGTCTCATGTTTATTTGTACTGCTCATAAAAACGTGTTACAAATTCAAGCGTGTGACCATCTCATGTTTATTGGTAGTGATCATTAAGATATTTAACAGATCTCAGCTTGTGACCGTCTCATTTTTATTTATACTGACCGTCAAGGCATGTAACAGATCTCAGTGTATGACCGTTACATGTTTATTTGTACTAATCATAAAGACATGTAACAAATCCCAGCTTGTGACCGTCTCATTTTTATTTTTTACTGACCAAAAAGATGTGTAACAGATCCCCGCTTGTGACCAATGCATGCTTATTTGTACTGACCATAAATACTTGGAACAGATCCCAGCGTGTGACAGTCTCATGTTTATTTGTACTGACCATAGACATGAAACAAATCCCAGTGTGTGACCATCTCATTTTTATTTGTACTGACCATCAAGATATGTAACAGATCCCAGCGTGTGACCATCTCACGTTTATTTGTACTGACCATAATAGCGTCTAACAAATTCCAGCATGTGACCATATTATGTTTATTTGTACTGATCATAAAGACATGTAACAGATTCCAGTTTGTGACCGTCTCATTTTTATTTGTATTAATCATAAAGACATGTAACAGATCTCAGTTTGTGACCGTCTCATTTTTATTTGTACTGACCATCAAGACATGTAACAGGTTCCAGCGTGGGACCATCTCCTTTTTATTTGTATAGACCATAAAGATGTATAATAGATCCCAGTGTGTGATCATCTCAAGTTTATTTGTACTGACCATCAAGACATGTAACAGATCTCAGTGTGTGACCGTTACATGTTTATTTGTACTGATCATAAAGACATGTAACAAATCCCAGCTTGTGATCATCTCATTGTTACTGACCATAAAGATATGTAACAGATACCAGCATGTGACCATCTCATTTTTATTTGTATTCGCCATAAAGACATGTAACAGATCTAATTGTGTGACCATTACCATTTTTATTAGTACTGACATAAAGATGTGTAAAAAAAAAAACAGCGTGTGACCGTCTCATGTTTATTTTTACGCACCATAAAGACATGTGACAAATCCCAGCTTGTGACTGTCTCAATTTTATTTGTACTGATCATTAGAGATGTCGCGAATAGTTCGCTGGTGGACTGTTCCCGGCGAACATAGCATGTTTGCGTTCGCGGCGAACTGCAAACATATGCAATGTTCGACCCGCCCCCTATACTTTATCATTGAGCAAACTTTGACCCTGCATCTCACAGTCAGCAGACACATTTCAGCCAATCAGCAGCATACACTCCCTTCCAGACCCTTTTACCTCATGGACAGCAGCCATTTTGGAAGCATAACTAACTTGCAGTCTTACTGAGAGGAGGGAGAGTTTAGGTGATGCTGATTGAATAGGGAAATCAATAGCTAGGCAAGTTTATTCAGTGTCCAGTGCAGTGCTGAAGGACTCCTCAGATCTCTGCTGTAAACACAGCACCCCAAAAAGCTCTTTAAGGGCTATAACATCATTTTTTTTATTTTTTTTTTTCTGTCTAATCTAACTTCATTTGCCTGTCTCCCTGCTAGCCCCTGCTAGCAAGTGTGTGTGTCAGGCTCACAGCTTATACTGTGTGTGCACAGTGCAACCAATACAATCTTGTTTACTAGTTGTCTACTTTTAAAAAACCAAAACTTTTATTTTGTTAAAACTTAATTTATTTGCCTGACCGCCAATCTAAGTTCATTTGCCTGACCGTTAGCCAGTGTGTGTGTCAGGCTTACAAGTATTGTGCCAAGTTCAACCAATCCAATCTAGTTGGGGTACCAGCAGTCTACATTCAAAAAAACAATATTTTCATTTTCTAAAATCTAAGTTCATTTGCCTGACCGCAAATCTAAGTTCATTTGCCTGACCGCTAGCCAGTGTGTGTGTCAGGCTTACAAGTACTGTGCCAAGTTCAAACAATCCAATCTAGTTGGGGTACCAGCAGTCTACATTTAAAAAAACAATCATTTTATTTTCTTAAATCTAAGTTCATTTGCCTGACCGCCAATCTAAGTTCATTTGCCTGACCGTTAGCCAGTATTAAACTGATAAGAGTAGTACTTACAAACACGCCACTCCTATCTGGTGGCACCTTTGATTGCACGTGCCGTGCCCCAAAATTGAAGTGATACGACCAACCAAGCATCTTTTTCCATCTCCCGGTTCTAAAAATCCATGCCTCATACACGCCCCCTGATAGGTGCTATAACAGGTATTAAACTGATAAGAGTAGTACTTACAAACATGCCACTCCTATATGGTGGCACCTTTGATTGCCCGTGCCGTGCCCCAAAATTGAAGTTATACGACCAACCAAGCATCTTTTTCCATCTCCGGGTTCTAAAAATCCAGGCCTTATACACGCCCCCTGATAGGTGCTGTAACAGGTATTAAACTGATAAGAATAGTACTTACAAACACGCCACTCCTATCTGGTGGCACCTTTGATTGCACATGCCGTGCCCCAAAATTGAAGTGATACGACCAACCAAGCATCTTTTTCCATCTCCCGGTTCTAAAAATCCAGGCCTTATACACGCCCCCTGATAGGTGCTGTAACAGGTATTAAACTGATAAGAGTAGTACTTACAAACACGTCACTCCTATATGGTGGTACCTTTGATTGCACGTGCAGTGCCCCAAAATTGAAGTGATACGACCAACTAAGCATCTTTTTCCATCTCCCGGTTCTAAAAATCCAGGCCTTATACACGCCCCCTGATAGGTGCTGTAACAGGTATTAAACTGATAAGAGTAGTACTTACAAACACTCCACTCTTATCTGGTGGCACCTTTGATTGCACGTGTCGTGCCCCAAAATTGAAGTGATACCACCAACCAAACATCTTTTTCTATCTCCCGGTTCTAAAAATCCAGGCCTTATACATGCCCCCTGATAGGTGACATAACAGGTATTAAACTGATAAGAGTAGTACTTACAAACACGCCACTCCTATCTGGTGGCACCTTTGATTGCACGTGCTGTGCCCCAAAATTGAAGTGATACGACCAACCAAGCATCTTTTTCTATCTCCCGGTTCTAAAAATCCAGGCCTTCTACACGCCCCCTGTTAGGTGATGTAACAGGTATTAAACTGATAAGAGTAGTACTACTTAACACACCTTATAATAATGCAGAGAGAGGCAACGCAGTGAGAGGAGTCTGAAGAAGAGGAGTCAGAGGAGGAAGGTGTCTTTGAGGAGGTGGAAGACGAAACACAGCAGGCGTCCCAGGGGGCCTGTTGTCACCTTTCAGGGACCCTTGGTGGCTGGGTGGAGGAAGAGACCTTCAATGACATCAGTGAGGACAAGGAACGGGACATGGCTAGCTTGGTATCCAACCTTGTGCAAATGGGAAGTTTGCGGTTTTACAAAGGGACTTTTTACGGTTGTTTGCGGTGCGTTAAATGGGGAGATTGGTCTGTTACTGTGAAGCGGGTGTAACCCTTACACTACCTGATCGATACAACATCCTACCTGATGTTTTAAAGCACGTTATTCCAAACAATTTAGGAATGTTAGGTAATTTATGCCCTTTATGGCTTAAGACCAGACTCTGCATTAACTATGTAATTTTACGTGGGAGTTTTGCCATGGATCCCCCGCCGGCATGCCACAGTCCAGGTGTTAGTCCCGTTGAAACAACTTTCCCATCACTATTCTGGCCAGAAAGAGTCCCTGTGGGTTTTAAAATCCGCCTGCCCATTGAAGTCTATGGCGGTTCGCTGGGTTCGCCGGTTCGCGAACATTTGCGGCGGTTCGCGTTCGCGGTTCGCGAAACGGAAATGTTATGTTCGCAACATCACTACTGACCATAAAGACATGTAACAGATCTCAGCATTTGACCGTCTCATGTTTATTTGTACTGACCATAATAACGTGTTACAAATTCAAATGTGTGACCATCTCATGTTTATTGGTAGTGATCATTAAGATATGTAACAGATCTCAGCTTGTGACCATCTCATTTTTATTTGTACTGACATCAAGACTTGTAACAGATCTCAGCATGTGACCGTTAAATGTTTATTTGTACTGATCATAAAGACATGTAACAAATCCCAGCTTGTGACCGTCTCATTTTTAATTTTTAATCACCATAAAGATGTGTAACAGATCCCAGCGTGTGACCGTCTCATGTTTATTTGTACTGACCATAAAGACATGTAACAAATCCCAGTGTGTGACCATCTCATTTTTATTTGTACTGACCATCAAGACATGTAGCAGATCCCAGCGTGTGACCATCTCACGTTTATTTGTACTGAACATAATAACGTGTAACAAATTCCAGCATGTGACCATATTATGTTTATTTGTACTAATCATAAAGACATGTAACAGATTCCAGTTTGTGACCGTCTCATTTTTATTTCTACTAATCATAAAGACATGTAACAGATCCCAGCTTGTGATCGTCTCATTTTTATTTGTACTGACCATCAAGACATGTAACAGGTTCCAGCGTGGGTCTGTCTCCTTTTTATTTGTATAGACCATAGAGACATGTAACAGATCCTATCTTGTGACTGTCATATTTTTATTTGTACTGACTATGAAGGCATGTAACAGATCCCAGATTGTGACCATTACATGTTTATTTGTACTGATCATAAAGACATGTAACAAATCCCAGCTTGTGACCATCTCATTTTTACTTGTACTGACCATAAAGATGTGTAACAGATCCCACTGTGGGACCATCTCATTTTTATTTGTACTGAGCATAAAGGCATGTAAGAGATCCCATCGTTTGACCATCTCATGTTTATTTGTACTGACCATAATAACGTGCATCATATTCAAACATGTGACCATCGCATGTTTATTTGTACTGATCATAAAGACACGTAACAGATTCTAATTTGTGACCGTCTCATTTTTATTTGTACTGACCATAAAGACATGTAACAGATCCCAGCGTGTGACCAGCTCATGTTTATTTGTACTGACCATAATAACGTGTAACAAATTCCAACGTGTGACCATCTCATTTTTATTTGTATGAACCATAGAGACATGTAACATATCAAGTTTATTTGTAGTGATCATAAAGACATGTAACAGATCCCAGCTTGTGACCGTCTCATTTTTATTTGTACTGACCATCAAGACATGTAACAGATCCCAGCGTGTGACCGTCTCATGTTTATTTGGATGGAACATAGAGACATACAACAGATCCCAGCTTGCGACCGTCTCATGTTTATTTGTACTGACCATAAAGGCATGTAACAGATCCCAGCATATAATCATCTCAATTTTATTTGTACTTACCATAAAGACATGTAACAGATCTCAGCTTGTGACCTTCTTATTTTTTTTTGTACTTACCATAAAGATTTGTAACAGATCCTAGCTTGTGACCGTCGCACGTTTATTTGTACTGACCATAATAACGTGTAACAAATTTCAGCATGTGACCATATTATGCTTATTTCTACTGATCATAAAGACATGTAACAGATTCCAGTTTGTGATTGTCTTATTTTTATTTGTACTGATCATAAAGACATGTAACAGATCCCAGCTTGTGACCGTCTCATTTTTATTTGTACTGATCATCAAGACATGTAACAGGTCCTATCTTGTGACCGCCACATTTTTATTTGTACTGACTATAAAGGCATGTAACAGATCCCAGATTGTGAACATTACATGTTTATTTGTACTGATCATAAAGACACGTAACAGATTCTAATTTGTGACCGTCTCATTTTTATTTGTACTGACCATAAAGACATGTAACAGATCCTAGCGTGTGACCAGCTCATGTTTATTTGTACTGACCATAATAACGTGTAACAAATTCCAGGGTGTGACCATCTAATTTTTATTTGTATGAACTAGAGACATGTAACATATCAAGTTTATTTGTAGTGATCATAAAGACATGTAACAGATCCCAGCTTGTGACCATCTCATTTTTATTTGTACTGACTATGAAGGCATGTAACAGATCCCAGATTGTGACCATTACATGTTTATTTGTACTGATCATAAAGACATGTAACAAATCCCAGCTTGTGACCATCTCATTTTTACTTGTACTGACCATAAAGATGTGTAACAGATCCCACTGTGGGACCATCTCATTTTTATTTGTACTGAGCATAAAGGCATGTAAGAGATCCCATCGTTTGACCATCTCATGTTTATTTGTACTGACCATAATAACGTGCATCATATTCAAACATGTGACCATCGCATGTTTATTTGTACTGATCATAAAGACACGTAACAGATTCTAATTTGTGACCGTCTCATTTTTATTTGTACTGACCATAAAGACATGTAACAGATCCCAGCGTGTGACCAGCTCATGTTTATTTGTACTGACCATAATAACGTGTAACAAATTCCAACGTGTGACCATCTCATTTTTATTTGTATGAACCATAGAGACATGTAACATATCAAGTTTATTTGTAGTGATCATAAAGACATGTAACAGATCCCAGCTTGTGACCGTCTCATTTTTATTTGTACTGACCATCAAGACATGTAACAGATCCCAGCGTGTGACCGTCTCATGTTTATTTGGATGGAACATAGAGACATACAACAGATCCCAGCTTGCGACCGTCTCATGTTTATTTGTACGGACCATAAAGGCATGTAACAGATCCCAGCATATAATCATCTCAATTTTATTTGTACTTACCATAAAGACATGTAACAGATCTCAGCTTGTGACCTTCTTATTTTTTTTTGTACTTACCATAAAGATTTGTAACAGATCCTAGCTTGTGACCGTCGCACGTTTATTTGTACTGACCATAATAACGTGTAACAAATTTCAGCATGTGACCATATTATGCTTATTTCTACTGATCATAAAGACATGTAACAGATTCCAGTTTGTGATTGTCTTATTTTTATTTGTACTGATCATAAAGACATGTAACAGATCCCAGCTTGTGACCGTCTCATTTTTATTTGTACTGATCATCAAGACATGTAACAGGTCCTATCTTGTGACCGCCACATTTTTATTTGTACTGACTATAAAGGCATGTAACAGATCCCAGATTGTGAACATTACATGTTTATTTGTACTGATCATAAAGACACGTAACAGATTCTAATTTGTGACCGTCTCATTTTTATTTGTACTGACCATAAAGACATGTAACAGATCCTAGCGTGTGACCAGCTCATGTTTATTTGTACTGACCATAATAACGTGTAACAAATTCCAGGGTGTGACCATCTAATTTTTATTTGTATGAACTAGAGACATGTAACATATCAAGTTTATTTGTAGTGATCATAAAGACATGTAACAGATCCCAGCTTGTGACCGTCTCATTTTTATTTGTACTGACCATCAAGACATGTAACAGATCCCAGCGTGTGACCGTCTCATGTTTATTTGGATGGAACATAGAGACATACAACAGATCCCAGCTTGCGACCGTCTCATGTTTATTTGTACTGACCATAAAGGCATGTAATAGATCCCAGCATATAATCATCTCAATTTTATTTGTACTTACCATAAAGACATGTAACAGATCCCAGCTTATGACCTTCTTATTTTTATTTGTACTTACCATAAAGATTTGTAACAGATCCTAGCGTGTGACCGTCGCACGTTTATTTGTACTGACCATATTAACGTGTAACAAATTTCAGCATGTGACCATATTATGTTTATTTCTACTGATCATAAAGACATGTAACAGATTCCAGTTTGTGATTGTCTCATTTTTATTTGTACTGATCATAAAGACATGTAACAGATCCCAGCTTGTGACCGTCTCATTTTTATTTGTACTGATCATCAAGACATGTAACAGGTCCTATCTTGTGACCGCCACATTTTTATTTGTACTGACTATAAAGGCATGTAACAGATCCCAGATTGTGAACATTACATGTTTATTTGTACTGATCATAAAGACACGTAACAGATTCTAATTTGTGACCGTCTCATTTTTATTTGTACTGACCATAAAGACATGTAACAGATCCTAGCGTGTGACCAGCTCATGTTTATTTGTACTGACCATAATAACGTGTAACAAATTCCAGCGTGTGACCATCTCATTTTTATTTGTATGAACCATAGAGACATGTAACATATCAAGTTTATTTGTAGTGATCATAAAGATATGTAACAGATCCCAGCTTGTGACCGTCTCATTTTTATTTGTACTGACCATCAAGACATGTAACAGATCCCAGCGTGTGACCATCTCATGTTTATTTGTATGGAACATAGAGACATACAACAGATCCTAGCTTGCGACCATCTCATTTTTATTTGTACTTACCATAAAGGCATGTAACAGATCCCAGCATATAATCATCTCAATTTTATTTGTACTTACCATAAAGACATGTAACAGATCCCAGCTTGTGACCTTCTTGTAACGGAGCTGGGACACGCAGTCCAAAATCTCCGCTGGTATACGATAAAATACCCACGAGGCACTACAGTTTCACCATCCCCGACCTCCCATATTGGACGACACACAATTTGGGAGTCAAATGAATACTGACTTTATTTTGTCATTGCAGAACTATATATACATCTCTTTGGCCACAGGCAATACACATGCCCATATTTGGCTACACACAATACACACAAAGAGAACAATAGGGGGGTCACACCTCCCTGGCAACTTTGATACAATCAGACACTGATTCAATTACACCTCTTTGTTCTTATCAGAGAATTAAAACACTTTGGAAAATGCAAGGATCCTTTACAACTTTCTTATCTCTTGAATCTCTGTAATAGGATTATCTATTAGCCTAGGTCTGCAAAAGTCTGGCTAATATTCTGCAGAGCATCAACCAGCATACATATTGTAGGATCATATTTTAACCAAGAATAATCATAAAACAGGGTAAAACAGTGATGGGTTCCGCTACACACCTCCCCCGTGACCATAAGCCGGCATACACGGTCTGATCCCAACGGATCGGCCTGGGGATGTCCGGACAAAAGTATTTGTTGGTCAATTCTCTAGTTTGACAACCCATTAGCATTACTGCAATTCACATTTACTCACATTTCCCATATCCCCAGATAGCTGGGATCTGAGCGCACAAAACCACCGAATAGCGCTCAGATCCTCTTCACACAGTTCAATTGCCATGTAGCTAAAGTCTTTCCCATAGTCTTTCATCATATGAATGGGCTCCATGGCATAGCTATCTGGGGTATCACCGCTCCCACAGGGCAAGTACAGAATGACCCCCCTGTATGTAAAGGGCCAGAATGAGTGACTTACACTCTGGTATGGCCGAACACTGGTTCCAAAGGGCAATATGTACCAGGGCCATAGTCGCAGGGCAGGAGGCTGGCAAACAGTCCTCTCCAAGCCAAAGTGGCGAAGGGCACTTCGTCACACATCTCCCCTTTGGGGGGAAGTCTAACCAGGCACCTGGATATTTCGCTGGGGTGATGGTGCAACACGCTGAGGGAACTTGAGGGGCAGAGGCCCGCGGCACTCTGCCCTGATGCCAGCTCTTCTGCTGGTATAACCTGCAGGACCTCCTGCTCTGTACCAGGGACAAAGGGAGGGCAGAGGCCGACTGCACTCTGCCCCGCTGTCAGCTCTTCTGCTGGGGTACTTGGGACATATTCCGGCTCAGTAGCCAGGGAAACGTGGGGGTCAGTGGGGGTTAACATTTCCTCTGTTAACCCTGGGGCCACATAAGAAGTTAGCTGGGGAGGGGAGTTTGTACTTACCCCCTCCTCCGGTTGTCCCAGTGACGGTAGTTGGGGATCTGGACAAGCTGTGGGCGCAGAGACCACGGTCCCATCTGCGCCGTCTGGGAGATTGGTGTCTCCCCTGGTTAGGGTAATCTGTCGCTGGGGGGGAAGGACGACACCTTCTGCCCCCTGTGTTTCACACTGCCGCTGGGGGGGAAGGACGACACCTTTGGCCCCCTGGGGTACCCACTGCCGCTGTGGAGGAAGGTCAACACCTTCTGCTCCCTGAGGTACACACTGCCGCTGGGGGGGAAGGACGACACCTTCTGCCCCCTGGGGTCCACACTGCCGCTGAGGGGGAAGGACGACACCTTCTGCCCCCTGGGGTTCACACTGCCGCTGGGGGGAAAGGACGATACCTTCTGCCCCCTGGGGTTCACACTGCCGCTGGGGAGGAAGGACGACACCTTCTGCCCTCTGGGGTTCACACTGCCGCTGGGGGGGAAGGCCGACACCTTCAGCTCCCTGGGGTACACACTGCCGCTGGGAAGGAAGGACGACACCTTCAGCTCCCTGGGGTACACACTGCCGCTGAGGGGGAAGGACAACACCTTCTGCCCCCTGGGGTTCACACTGCCGCTGGGGGGAAAGGACGACACCTTCTGCCCCCTCGGGTTCACACTGCCGCTGAGGGGGAAGGACGACACCTTCTGCCCCCTGGGGTTCACACTGCCGCTGGGGGGAAAGGACGACACCTTCTGCCCCCTGGGGTTCACACTGCCGCTGGGGAGGAAGGACGACACCTTCTGCCCCCTGGGGTTCACACTGCCGCTGGGGGGGAAGGCCGACACCTTCAGCTCCCTGGGGTACACACTGCCGCTGGGTAGGAAGGACGACACCTTCAGCTCCCTGGGGTACACACTGCCGCTGAGGGGGAAGGACGACACCTTCTGCCCCCTGGGGTTCACACTGCCGCTGGGGGGAAAGGACGACACCTTCTGCCCCCTGGGGTTCACACTGCCGCTGAGGGGGAAGGACGACACCTTCTGCCCCCTGGGGTTCACACTGCCGCTGGGGGGAAAGGACGACACCTTCTGCCCCCTGGGGTTCACACTGCCGCTGGGGAGGAAGGACGACACCTTCGGCTCCCTGGGGTTCACACTGCCGCTGGGGAGGAAGGACGACACATTCAGCTCCCTGTGGTTCACACTGACGCTGGGGAGGAAGGACGACACCTTCGGCTCCCTGGGGAACACACTGCTGCTGGGGAGGAAGGACGACACCTTCAGCTCCCTGGGATACACACTGCCGCTGGGGGGGAAGGACGACACCTTCTGCCCCCTGGGGTACACACTGCCGCTGGGGGATGGAATTAGTTGGAGTATTCCACGTGGAGCGGTTTCTGTTTCTGGGACAGTCTCTCTGCATGTGACCCTGCTGGTTACACGTGTGGCACCTGATGTACCGTGCAGGGGTTTGGTAGTTCCCACCACCCGGACGCAGTGCTGGGGGGAGTTTAATGGTGGGAGGTGGGTTAGCAGCTCCCCAGATGGACCGCTCCCGTGCCCGCTGCTTTTCCATTATGGATTTGTGGACATCCGTCATTAACCATTCCAAGGTTTTCATGGGAAGCGTATCTGGGAAAAAGGCCAGTCTGCTTTGGAGTTCTCTTCCAAACTCATTCTGTGGGGTAATACGAGGTACTGTAACCATGAGTTCCTTTCTGTCTGCATCCCTGTAGTCCGCGGCCGCCTCCTCCTCCTTATGATGGAACGCTGTCTGAAAACTAGCCGGTTCCATCCTGCTGTAGCCAGGGGCGCTGTACGGATACTAGCGTTGCCCTCAATTTGTACTCCACGGAATGGTGTCTCCTGTAGCTGTCCTTCTGACCGTGGGAACAATCCCACCACTGCCACCAAATGTAACGGAGCTGGGACACGCAGTCCAAAATCTCCGCTGGTATACGATAAAATACCCACGAGGCACTACAGTTTCACCATCCCCGACCTCCCATATTGGACGACACACAATTTGGGAGTCAAATGAATACTGACTTTATTTTGTCATTGCAGAACTATATATACATCTCTTTGGCCACAGGCAATACACATGCCCATATTTGGCTACACACAATACACACAAAGAGAACAATAGGGGGGTCACACCTCCCTGGCAACTTTGATACAATCAGACACTGATTCAATTACACCTCTTTGTTCTTATCAGAGAAATAAAACACTTTGGAAAATGCAAGGATCCTTTACAACTTTCTTATCTCTTGAATCTCTGTAATAGGATTATCTATTAGCCTAGGTCTGCAAAAGTCTGGCTAATATTCTGCAGAGCATCAACCAGCATACATATTGTAGGATCATATTTTAACCAAGAATAATCATAAAACAGGGTAAAACAGTGATGGGTTCCGCTACACTTCTTATTTTTATTTGTACTTACCATGAAGATTTGTAACAGATCCTAGCGTGTGACCATCTCATGTTTATTTGTACAGACCATAAAGGCATGTAACAGATCCCAGCATATAACCATCTCATGTTTATTTGTACTTACCATAAAGACATGTAACAGATTCCAGCTTGTGACCTTCTTATTTTTATTTGTACTTACCATAAAGATTTGTAACAGATCCCAGCATGTGACCGTCGCACGTTTATTTGTACTGACCATAATAGCGTGTAATAAATTTCAGCATGTGACCATATTATGTTTATTTGTACTGATCATAAAGACATGTAACAGATTCCAGTTTGTGACCATCTCATTTTTATTTTTACTGATTATAGACATGTAACAGATGCCAGCTTGTGTCCGTCTCATTTTTTTTGTACTGATCATCAAGACATGTAACAGGTCCTATCTTGTGACCGCCACATTTTTATTTGTACTGACTATAAAGGCATGTAACAGATCCCAGATAGTGAACATTACATGTTTATTTGTACTGATCATAAAGACATGTAACAAATCCCAGCTTGTGATCATCTCATTTTTATTTGTACTGACCATAAAGATGTGTAAAAAAAACAGCGTGGGCCGTCTCATGATAATTTGTATGGATCATAAAGACTTGTAACCGATTCCAGCTTGTGACCATTTCATGTTTATCTGTACAGACCACACAGACGTGTAGGAAATCTCAGCGTTTGACCGTTTCCTGCCTATTTGAACTTAACACAAAGACATTGTAACGGAACCCATCACTGTTTTACCCTGTTTTATGATTATTATGATTAAAATATGATCCTACTATTATACTGCATGTATGTTGGTTTATGCTCTGCAGAATATTGGCCCAGACTAGTGCAGACCTTGGCATGGGAGATAATCCTGTTACAGAGACTCTGCATAAAGATAAGGAAGTCTATTGTATAAAGTGTTTTAATCATCAGACATAAGAACAAA
>CM050176.1:54777822-54780322 GCA_027410445.1 Discoglossus pictus
GGTTAGGGTTAGGGTTAGGGTTAGGGTTAGGGTTAGGGTTAGGGTTAGGGTTAGGGTTAGGGTTAGGGTTAGGGTTAGGGTTAGGGTTAGGGTTAGGGTTAGGGTTAGGGTTAGGGTTAGGGTTAGGGTTAGGGTTAGGGTTAGGGTTAGGGTTAGGGTTAGGGTTAGGGTTAGGGTTAGGGTTAGGGTTAGGGTTAGGGTTAGGGTTAGGGTTAGGGTTAGGGTTAGGGTTAGGGTTAGGGTTAGGGTTAGGGTTAGGGTTAGGGTTAGGGTTAGGGTTAGGGTTAGGGTTAGGGTTAGGGTTAGGGTTAGGGTTAGGGTTAGGGTTAGGGTTAGGGTTAGGGTTAGGGTTAGGGTTAGGGTTAGGGTTAGGGTTAGGGTTAGGGTTAGGGTTAGGGTTAGGGTTAGGGTTAGGGTTAGGGTTAGGGTTAGGGTTAGGGTTAGGGTTAGGGTTAGGGTTAGGGTTAGGGTTAGGGTTAGGGTTAGGGTTAGGGTTAGGGTTAGGGTTAGGGTTAGGGTTAGGGTTAGGGTTAGGGTTAGGGTTAGGGTTAGGGTTAGGGTTAGGGTTAGGGTTAGGGTTAGGGTTAGGGTTAGGGTTAGGGTTAGGGTTAGGGTTAGGGTTAGGGTTAGGGTTAGGGTTAGGGTTAGGGTTAGGGTTAGGGTTAGGGTTAGGGTTAGGGTTAGGGTTAGGGTTAGGGTTAGGGTTAGGGTTAGGGTTAGGGTTAGGGTTAGGGTTAGGGTTAGGGTTAGGGTTAGGGTTAGGGTTAGGGTTAGGGTTAGGGTTAGGGTTAGGGTTAGGGTTAGGGTTAGGGTTAGGGTTAGGGTTAGGGTTAGGGTTAGGGTTAGGGTTAGGGTTAGGGTTAGGGTTAGGGTTAGGGTTAGGGTTAGGGTTAGGGTTAGGGTTAGGGTTAGGGTTAGGGTTAGGGTTAGGGTTAGGGTTAGGGTTAGGGTTAGGGTTAGGGTTAGGGTTAGGGTTAGGGTTAGGGTTAGGGTTAGGGTTAGGGTTAGGGTTAGGGTTAGGGTTAGGGTTAGGGTTAGGGTTAGGGTTAGGGTTAGGGTTAGGGTTAGGGTTAGGGTTAGGGTTAGGGTTAGGGTTAGGGTTAGGGTTAGGGTTAGGGTTAGGGTTAGGGTTAGGGTTAGGGTTAGGGTTAGGGTTAGGGTTAGGGTTAGGGTTAGGGTTAGGGTTAGGGTTAGGGTTAGGGTTAGGGTTAGGGTTAGGGTTAGGGTTAGGGTTAGGGTTAGGGTTAGGGTTAGGGTTAGGGTTAGGGTTAGGGTTAGGGTTAGGGTTAGGGTTAGGGTTAGGGTTAGGGTTAGGGTTAGGGTTAGGGTTAGGGTTAGGGTTAGGGTTAGGGTTAGGGTTAGGGTTAGGGTTAGGGTTAGGGTTAGGGTTAGGGTTAGGGTTAGGGTTAGGGTTAGGGTTAGGGTTAGGGTTAGGGTTAGGGTTAGGGTTAGGGTTAGGGTTAGGGTTAGGGTTAGGGTTAGGGTTAGGGTTAGGGTTAGGGTTAGGGTTAGGGTTAGGGTTAGGGTTAGGGTTAGGGTTAGGGTTAGGGTTAGGGTTAGGGTTAGGGTTAGGGTTAGGGTTAGGGTTAGGGTTAGGGTTAGGGTTAGGGTTAGGGTTAGGGTTAGGGTTAGGGTTAGGGTTAGGGTTAGGGTTAGGGTTAGGGTTAGGGTTAGGGTTAGGGTTAGGGTTAGGGTTAGGGTTAGGGTTAGGGTTAGGGTTAGGGTTAGGGTTAGGGTTAGGGTTAGGGTTAGGGTTAGGGTTAGGGTTAGGGTTAGGGTTAGGGTTAGGGTTAGGGTTAGGGTTAGGGTTAGGGTTAGGGTTAGGGTTAGGGTTAGGGTTAGGGTTAGGGTTAGGGTTAGGGTTAGGGTTAGGGTTAGGGTTAGGGTTAGGGTTAGGGTTAGGGTTAGGGTTAGGGTTAGGGTTAGGGTTAGGGTTAGGGTTAGGGTTAGGGTTAGGGTTAGGGTTAGGGTTAGGGTTAGGGTTAGGGTTAGGGTTAGGGTTAGGGTTAGGGTTAGGGTTAGGGTTAGGGTTAGGGTTAGGGTTAGGGTTAGGGTTAGGGTTAGGGTTAGGGTTAGGGTTAGGGTTAGGGTTAGGGTTAGGGTTAGGGTTAGGGTTAGGGTTAGGGTTAGGGTTAGGGTTAGGGTTAGGGTTAGGGTTAGGGTTAGGGTTAGGGTTAGGGTTAGGGTTAGGGTTAGGGTTAGGGTTAGGGTTAGGGTTAGGGTTAGGGTTAGGGTTAGGGTTAGGGTTAGGGTTAGGGTTAGGGTTAGGGTTAGGGTTAGGGTTAGGGTTAGGGTTAGGGTTAGGGTTAGGGTTAGGGTTAGGGTTAGGGTTAGGGTTAGGGTTAGGGTTAGGGTTAGGGTTAGGGTTAGGGTTAGGGTTAGGGTTAGGGTTAGGGTTAGGGTTAGGGTTAGGGTTAGGGTTAGGGTTAGGGTTAGGGTTAGGGTTAGGGTTAGGGTTAGGGTTAGGGTTAGGGTTAGGGTTAGGGTTAGGGTTAGGGTT
>CM050176.1:54791396-54793896 GCA_027410445.1 Discoglossus pictus
GCTTTTTTTTCACAATTGAAAATCGCCTAAGCGAAAAAAAAATGGCTGCCGAAAAAACTCAAAACGACGAAACCGATGCCCAAGGACGTAAAACTAGCCCGAAGGATGTAAAAAATAGCCCTAAGCAGGAACACTTACCCAAAGCCAGTAACACCCAATCCAAGCTACTAACATTTAACACAAGGCAGTAACACAACCCAACACAGTAACACTACACACGGGGAGAGGCTAGCAATGAGCTCATTGTGAGCCATGTGGCGAGTGCCTAAGGCCCTCAGTGTGGGGCTCGCAATGAGCGCCGAAGGTACAGCATTCACAGCCTTAACATATTATTCCCATCAAGTAGCTAGTAATATATAACTGATTGTCATCGCTACTTTGTATCACTGTATATAACTGATTGTTTGTGCTGATTTGTATCACTGTATATAACTGATTGTTGTGTTGTTTTGTATCACTGTATATAATTGATTGTTTGTGGTTTTTGTATCATTGTGTATCACTGATAGTGGTGTTTGTATCGATGTATATAACTGATTGTTTGTGGTGTTTGTATCATTGTATATAACTGATTGTTTGTGGTGTTTGTATCATTGTATATAACCGATTGTTGTGTTGTTTGTATCATTGTATATAACTGATTGTTGTGTTGTTTGTATCATAGTATATAACTGATTGTTGTGTTTTTTTGTACCATTGTATATTACGGATTGTTTGTGGTGTTTGTATCATTGTATATAACTGATTGTTGTGTTGTTTGTATCATTGTATATAACTGATTGTTTGTGGTGTTTGTATCATTGTATATAACTGATTGTTGTGTTGTTTGTATCATTGTATATAACTGATTGTTGTGTTTTTTTGTACCATTGTATATTACGGATTGTTTGTGGTGTTTGTATCATTGTATATAACTGATTGTTTGTGGTGTTTGTATCATTGTATATAACTGATTGTTTGTGGTGTTTGTACCATTGTATATAACTGATTGTTTGTGGTGTTTGTATCATTGTATATAACTGATTGTTTGTGGTGTTTGTATCATTGTATATAACTGATTGTTTGTGGTGTTTGTACCATTGTATATAACTGATTGTTTGTGGTGTTTGTATCATTGTATATAACTGATTGTTTGTGGTGTTTGTATCATTGTATATAACTGATTGTTTGTGGTGTTTGTACCATTGTATATAACTGATTGTTTGTGGTGTTTGTATCATTGTATATAACTGATTGTTTGTGGTGTTTGTATCATTGTATATAACCGATTGTTGTGTTGTTTGTATCATTGTATATAACTGATTGTTGTGTTGTTTGTATCATAGTATATAACTGATTGTTGTGTTTTTTTGTACCATTGTATATTACGGATTGTTTGTGGTGTTTGTATCATTGTATATAACTGATTGTTTGTGGTGTTTGTATCATTGTATATAACTGATTGTTGTGTTGTTTGTATCATTGTATATAACTGATTGTTTGTGGTGTTTGTATCATTGTATATAACTGATTGTTGTGTTGTTTGTATCATTGTATATAACTGATTGTTGTGTTTTTTTGTACCATTGTATATTACGGATTGTTTGTGGTGTTTGTATCATTGTATATAACTGATTGTTTGTGGTGTTTGTATCATTGTATATAACTGATTGTTTGTGGTGTTTGTACCATTGTATATAACTGATTGTTTGTGGTGTTTGTATCATTGTATATAACTGATTGTTTGTGGTGTTTGTATCATTGTATATAACTGATTGTTTGTGGTGTTTGTATCATTGTATATAACTGATTGTTTGTGGTGTTTGTACCATTGTATATAACTGATTGTTTGTGGTGTTTGTATCATTGTATATAACTGATTGTTGTGTTGTTTGTATCATTGTATATAACTGATTGTTGTGTTTTTTTGTACCATTGTATATTACGGATTGTTTGTGGTGTTTGTATCATTGTATATAACTGATTGTTTGTGGTGTTTGTATCATTGTATATAACTGATTGTTTGTGGTGTTTGTATCATTGTATATAACTGATTGTTTGTGGTGTTTGTATCATTGTATATAACTGATTGTTTGTGGTGTTTGTATCATTGTATATAACTGATTGTTTGTGGTGTTTGTATCATTGTATATAACTGATTGTTTGTGGTGTTTGTACCATTGTATATAACTGATTGTTTGTGGTGTTTGTACCATTGTATATAACTGATTGTTTGTGGTGTTTGTATCATTGTATATAACTGATTGTTTGTGGTGTTTGTATCATTGTATATAACTGATTGTTTGTGGTGTTTGTATCATTGTATATAACTGATTGTTTGTGGTGTTTGTATCATTGTATATAACTGATTGTTTGTGGTGTTTGTATCATTGTATATAACTGATTGTTTGTGGTGTTTGTACCATTGTATATAACTGATTGTTTGTGGTGTTTGTACCATTGTATATAACTGATTGTTTGTGGTGTTTGTATCATTGTATATAACTGATTGTTTGTGGTG